>ULGY01000004.1:1093205-1106187 GCA_900519085.1 Yarrowia deformans | reverse complement strand
AAAAAAAAAAAAAAAAAAAAAAAAAAAAAAAAAAAAAAAAAAAAAAAAAAAAAAAAAAAGGATGAATGACAATATGACCTTAGAAGCACTGCTACAGCTGAAAAACAGATCCTGAAGTTGTTGAGCTGCCACTTGGAGAACTTGCCACTTTCAAGTGAGTTCCTCAAGTGTCTACAACTGAGTGAAGGTGTTTAAAGGCACTACTGCAGACCTTTCGAGTACTTCAAGGACTACAGTACAATGACTAGCTAATGATTATCAATGCAATTAATACTGTGAAACGATGGAGGTGGTTATGTAAGCTCGCCTGTGTGTTTCTTCAGCATGGGAGTCTAGCGCAACCAAAGAAATACTCACTGCGTTCGTATCTTCTTTGCTTACTGATAGTTGTTGTCCGCTGACAACCAGAGATTACTCACTACGTTGGTATCTCCGCTTGCTCGCTTCCGTCACTGCCAAGCATACTTCTTCACCTTCTTGACCTGACACTTTTCACAAAGAACCACTCCATCGTTCGTCAACGTAAACTCCTCCTTCAACCCCACTCCACACTCTTCACAAGAGTAACACGTCTCGCACCAGAGTCTGTCCAGAACCTCAATGATCGGATCATTGACGTTGAACACGTGACTGCATCTCCAACACTTCTCAGCAGTCTTGACATCATGACAAGGACTGCAATACGCGTGCCCTTCAATGATATGATGCTGTTGGCCCTCCTGGAAAGGTTTTCCACATTGAGCACAGAAAAAATGATCAACATGAAAAGTCTTGCCCATAGCTTGCACGTAATCGCCTTCAATACAAGAACTGCATTGAGCGCACTTGGGCGAAAAGGTCTCGTGATAATCCACATGGCAAAACAACATGTCCGAATGAGGATCAATGTAATGCTCCATATGCTCCAAAGAAGAGTCACAAATACAACACCGGAAACACCGCAAGTGGTAGATGTCACGTGATCCCTGAAGAGACTCCGTCTGCACGATTCGTTCGTTCATTGCCACGTGATCGTCGCAAACCACGCATCGAGGCCGCGTGCTGGCGACAGATCGAGACATGTACGAGGGCTGGGGAGGAGCACAGGGGGTCACGTGCTGCGGGAGCGACTTGACGTGGGTGGAGTTGTGGTCACGTGACACCTGGTTCGGGTCACGTGAGGGGTCACGTGGCTTGTGCGGGTCGCCCGTCGGCAGGCTGATGCTGGGGTTGTCCAGGATGGAGTTGGTGTGGTTACCAGGGTTGCCGAAATCACGTGAAATGCGGTCCTGGATGTAGTCACGTGACACATGTGACCGATCTTGCTCCTCATACGGTTCCTCCTTCACGGTCTCCACAGTAACGTTACCAAAGTCCTCATCGTAACAACTCACACGTGATCCAGGACGGGCGGCACACATGTCGTATCTGAACGAGCCACGTGACACGTTGGAGCCCACGGAGTCGTATCCAAACGTGGAGATTGACGACGTTGACGATCCTAGACCGTTGGAGCTGTGGGATTGGTTGAGTCGAGAATTGGAGCCATGAGAATGGTTCAATCTCTCAGAGTCAGTAGGAGTGTTACTGTACTCAGAGTACGACAGTCTGGAGCTCGGACGTTCAATTCTTGAGTCCGTTCTCTCTGTAGAGTCTCTTCTCTCAGCCAAACTGAATCTGGAAGTGTTGGCCCAGGTTCGGTTGGCTCTAGAGGTAGGAGTGGAGGCCGAAACGGGGGTGGAGGATCGACTGGAGGGGTTGGTGCTGATGCCGATTCCTGCTCTCGACTCCATTTCTGCTCTAGAATCAAGTCTGTAGTCAGATCCAGGAAGTCCTCCGTATGCTGAGGTTGACACAGGAGTACCGCTTCGACTGCTGCTTCCACTACTACCTCCGCTCACGTGACCTCTTCTGAGCTCTGCGACCGTCGGTCGGGCCGCCTCATCACGTGCCATGGCAGATTTGATCTCTCCAATCGTCATCATGTCGTCGTCGCTGGACAGAGCCAGGTTAGGCGAAAGGGGAGGTCTGAAGCTGGGCGAAGCAGGGGAAAATTCGTCGTCGGATGACAAATCAAAGCACGTGTTGATGACAGGAGGGGCACGTGACTGGATGGATGGGGAGTGAGCCGAGTGGGACGGCATGTTGTTGATGTAACCGGGAACAGGCGACACAGATCGGTGGGTGTTCACGTGACCGGGGTTGGGGGAGTCGATTCGGTAGTCACGTGGGCTGGAGTAGTCTGTCACGTGACCAGGGTTAGAGGAGTAGGATCTGTCGTAGACCGGCTTGGGAGAGTAGTCATCAAAGGCCGGAATGGGAGACCGAGACATGGTTCTGTCCACATGATCTGGAGCGGGAGAGTGTGACACGTGATTAGGAGCAGGAGATCTGGACATGCTCACGTGATTAGAGGCAGGAGACCGAGACATGCTCACGTGACCTGGGGCAGGTGACCTTGACATGGTTCTGTCCATATGGCCTGAGACGGGGGATCTCGACTGACCAAAACCATCATCTCTCACGTGATCGGGAATAGGCGATCTCGCGCGGGTCATGTGCTCAGGAATAGGCGATCTTGCGCGGGTTACGTGACCTGGAACGGGAGACCGAGACATGGTTCTGTCAACCTGGCTGTAAGATCTAGCCACTGGTCCAATGTCAATGTGCTGATTGGAGTGTGGAATATGTCTCGTCACGTGATCTGACACTGGAACATGTCTAGCCATGTGATCTTCATAACTTTGGTCATAACCTCTGTCGTAGTCGTACCGGTCATAACCTCCATCGTTGGGCTGAATGACGTACCCTCCATGGCCATGGTCGTAGCCCGACGGCGGTCTATGAGACTCATAACCTGATGACGGCATGTCACGTGACACCCCCCTGAAATCCTCATACTCCACATCACTTCCATCGTCAGCCAAAGGAATGCCCAGATCTTCAACCGGGTACGTTTGTCGAGGCAATTGGTACTCTGGGAAAGTCTCTGCAACAGACATATCGTCATGTCCACTGAACTGTCGGGCGTTTTGGTCGAACTGTTGAGATTGGTAGTTGCCGTTGTTCCCATGATTGCCATGACTGAATCGATCTAGATCGTTATGGCTATTCATGCTCATACCACCCCTCCCCTGACTCTCAACCTGTCCAGGCTTCAAAACAGGAATGTCGTCAATGTCGTTGAGAGCGGTTTCGCTAGTCACGTGACCCACGTCTGCTGTCCCCCTCTTCCTGTTGTACTCCCTCAAAATCATCTCTTTTTCAATAGCCACGTCGACGGCATTGACCTTGAAATCGCGATATCCTTTTTCCTCGGTCGCGGGGCTTTTTCCGCCCAATTTGTCGCGGTGCCATTTCGGCGGAATGTACACCTTTTGCGACTCCGAAAACGTTTTTTGCGTCGGAATTGACATTGTGGGGTGAGTTGGAGTTGGTTGTAGAAGTTTTTCTCGTTTGAAGAAGTTGCTACTTGTACATCACCATATAATTCTACCTATGCTGTACGTCCGATGGGCTATTTGGACGCTTCCCAATCCGGTTAGAGTTTATGCACGTCGGTTGTCATGGAGATGGGAGGCAAGGAAGTTTGATTGGAAGTGGGAGGGTCTTTTGTGCTGCCAGTGTTGGAGGTGGAGAAGTGCAAAGGGTGATTTGGGGTTGTTCACGTGATTTGAAGGCACCTTTGTGATAATAATTTTGAGTTTCGACGACTTTTGGGGAAGTTGACGGGTCACTCAAAGCTAACAAGGTTTCAAGTAACATCTCAACTAAGATGACTGTGTGATATTTGCTAGAACGAACTTTCCAGTACTATAGAAAGCAGTCAGTATTCTGAAGACTTTATATTTGTTAATTAGTCGAATTCCAGCTATCACGTGACCCAGTTTGTGTCTTTTTAGCTATTCTGCAACATGGAAAATCCTCCCCCAAAGGAATTTTTTACTCAACAAATCCAAAGTAAATAACCTCAACAAAGTGGAGTTGGTCCGAATGTCATTGGTTATAAGCCCCAAAAAAGAACTACTCCTTATGTAATGTGAACTTGAAGGGCTTCTAGGCTTGTCTATATGCCATCGTTTGCGTTTCAGGTATTTCAGACTACTCTACATGACCTGAGTGAGTTGGCATAGACATTGTGGAGTGATCATGAACATGGCTATACATTGGTGCAGATAACTAGGATATCATAAAGGAGCTAATAGGGGTCACATGACCTGTTTCAATTGTGTCAAGGACTCGGTGCTTTAAGATCGATTCAGTTTGGATCGCTCAAAGACTCGCTGAAATGTTGTCTTATGAGAGTCAAACTGCTGTCGTATACTGGATCAAACCGAGGTCAGCAAAGCGATCCGCAATGAAAGGAGAGAATGTCGGAGTTGAAAAATGTGGAATCAATTCACCGCTGGCTTCATATGCTACTTGTGGTGCTGTTTGGCTCAATATTTGGGCTCTATAATTTGTTTCAATTGTCCTTCGATTCATGTGATCATTGTTGTCTATGGATAGCATCAAATACGGCACTCGAAAATGAAGGAAAAATCACCAAACATTGAATCAAACTACACCATGATAGACGAAAGTCTTCAATGCGCTTTCATGCCCGATCGGTAAGATTTTCTGCTGTTCTCGGTCCATATCAGAGTTTTGATAATGCAGCTCCAACTGTTATCCCAACTTTAAATGTGAAGAAGCAAATCGCTGAAATGTACATAGACTGGACGAAGAAATTGAATGCTTTTATAGAAAACCGGGCTTTAAGCGTGATTAGCAAAGTGCGATATGGCAAAGGCTTTCCTTTATTATTAATTTCTGGTGAATTGTTCCCGTCTTAACGCTATAAATGAGTTCAGACCTCATTCTCTCCAAAATCCGAACAGCTACACCAGGAGACTTCAACCTTGAAAGCCAAGAGGGGAACCTGATCCCCGTACACACTGCAGTCTTGAAACCTCTATGGTCCTTCTTTTCTGCCGCTCTTGATTGCAACATGAGAGAGGCTGAGGAGAAGACTATGAAGCTGTCGTGCTCGACTTCGACCTTGGAGGTGATTGTTCGTCACCTCTACCAGCAGAGCTTGAATATGAGCTTCCAGAACGCTGCAGATCTTGTTGTCGTTGCGCAAATGTACGATTTGCCTAAGCTTCTGAGTCTCGCTGTCGAAAGAATCAGACGTCGAGATAGGACAGTTGGAGAATGTCTGACAGTTTGGGTAAAAAGCAAAGAAGCTGGCAACGACGACCTTCGAGAATATTGTGCTCGGAAACTGAAGGATAAGATATCTGAGCTGGTTGAATGTCAAGGGAGGATTGAAAAGTTGACAAAGAGCGATATGCTGTTGCTTTTCATGGACATTTCCAGCTCACCTGGGGCTAAATCGAGAGCTAAGAGATGTAGGACGAATTAATGGGTTTCCAGGGTACAAATATAGTGAAAAGAATGAACTGAGTCAAGAGCAACAGTCTTGGAGAGCACAATAACACAGATATCTCCAGCGATACGATAGTCAGAAACAAGGGAACTTCAAAGCTCGAATATACAGCTCAACAGCTATCCACTGAGATACCATACATGTCAGTACCTTTCATTTTCGCTCTGTAATACCAACTGAAAAAAAGTCCCACCTCGTTCTATAGCTTTTTTTCAGTCTGTAGAAAAGTTTCAACGATAAAACCGGCAGCAACCCTTCATAGACCATACCAGTCCCGCCAAATCACCCCACTTCTACCATCATTTTTAATCCAATGTCGTCCGGATCGCGTATATAACTAATCGCGTCAGACACGCGTCAAAATTCTAAACTCTCCCCTCAAACCAACTCAACTTCATACACCATGGATACCCGTGAATATAACCCCCCCAACAACTCCGATCTGCCCGAAATCGTGAAGGCTTTGCGAAGCCGGCTTTTGGAAGAGGTCGACACTCTCACAGAAGATTATGACGTCATTCTAGCTGAGCTGGAACGACTTGTTCAATCAGAAGATACCCTTGAGCCGACCACCTCTCGAGAAGAGGTTGAAAAGGCCGCCGAAAAGGTGATGAGCCAGTACTATCATGTGACCTGGAAACTCCGTCGTGCAAAGGATCCGCTGGACGCGAAAATCGACACTCAGATCGATCTTCTGACGAAAATGTTCAGGGTTTTGGACGGACCGGAACACGCTCGAAACAGCAATTCTCTGGATTCAATTCAGGCTGAGATCAAACAGGTCAAGAGTCTGAGGCAGAAACACGAAGCTGAGGTGAAAGCTCGCAAGAAGGTTCTCTTACAGTCCGGTTTGAACAGGCTTGTTGAGAACCAGGACGACGAGACAAAACTGTGGTTTTTCAAGACTTATCTGGCCAAATACGGAGCTCACGTGACCTCCAGACATTGGGGATCGCCCCGACCAGTTGCGTCTCTCCAAAATCCGAGTTTGCACGTGACCAATGAGACGAGTAGTACTGCAGCTCCCAAAAGAACGGATTCTGGACTCCCTTCCGAGCTGATGACTTTGGTTTACTCGTTTTGCGATTTGGAAACCTGTGTTGCTCTTCGAGAGGTGAATTCGGGCTGGTTTTCCGCTTTCAAGCAACTGGAGCCGATGTTGAAAAAAAAGCTTGAAAAACGCAATCCCTGGATTACTCCTGGAGATGGCGACCTAATCACGTGGACAGACTGTGTTTTGGTGTTTGTTGGACGTCTGAGGAACCCCAAATGGGAAAAGGTCGATTTACATACCGAGTTAGAGATGAATCTCGACCCTGTTGAACGAAAAGCAGTGGCTGCTAGCGAACTCAAGTTTGGAGAACTTTTGCCGTCGAATTTCAAGAGTCTCGTGGGTGATGGAGGCTGTGAGTCAGGTGAATGTCGCCATTTTCACGCCAGTACCTCAGCATTTGAAGAAGATGTCGATTTCAAGAGAAATATGTGGACAGGAAAAACGGTCAATTCAAAAACGGCCTTTAAAGAGAGACCAGATCTGTCTGACGATACCAAGACTGTGGTTCAGTACTACGACGACGTGATTACGTTTCCGAGCTGCATATCAAAGGAGGATCTTTTCGACGAAGAAGGCGAGGGCGGACCTTACATCAGCCTGTTCCCTAGCTACATCTCAGCAAACATTGGGGACCACCTGTGGGTTTTTCCACGTGACCGGCCCCATTACCATCACGTGACCGTCTTCTGCGAGTTCCTTTGTGTCTATAGAGAGATGCAGGGACTGCTGTTTGCTAAAGACTACCATCGTGATTTGGACAATGAAGACGGTGACATGTATCTACTTCATGTCGAAAGCAAACGGCTGTTGGCCTTGCCGTGCATCGCCAGAAGAGAGGATAAAATGGATACGACGCCTGTTCCAGCAGCTTCATACAATGGGCTTCTTTGGTGGAAACACCGGGTGCGGTTTTTGGTGCCGACTTTTGTGGACTTGAACGAACCACACAAGACGTTCTACAGACGCGATAGAATCATCGAGGGAGTCTCAAAGGGCGTTCACACTCAGGGGGAGCGATCACGTGATCTGGGACGATACACTGTGGGCCGGTCTGATGTTGAGTCGATGGTAGAGGTGGTTGATCTGGAGACCAGAACCGTCACTACGGTTTACTCTCCCCATTACTGGACTGATCACGTGCTGCAGCGCATGTATTTGGGCTTTGTGGAGGGTCAATTCCAGGCCCGGTGTATGCATCCAAATGCTGTGGATGGTACCACCGAGGAGATGCTCACTGTGTTTGAGCAGGTCGAGAATGAAGAGGAGTGACCGTACGAAGAATTAAGTATGAGAAGAAATGTTGCTAACGACCGGGTGTATCTGCTGAAAGTTTTGGATAGTGAATCGGAGTATTGGTGGAGGAGTTGGGGAAGGACTACCTGTATGGAAGCCAGACAACTACAACTGACGCTGGAGCAGAAATACAGAACAATTTGTATAAACTATTGTTGATCTGAGCTTGCTGTACGGATCCCACTTGGTGGATTTAAAAAACAGGCACTTTTGGTGGAGTTGTCAGTCCCGTGTAATTTCAATGCTACAATAGTTCAACCAAACTGAAATTTAGTTGAAGGTTTATTTAAGCTGTGTCACGATAATTGGTCATTCTCGAGCACCCCACTGTGGTTGAAAATACAATCCATTTATACCACCTGACTCCTCTCGACGAGCTGATTCCAACCATGCCCTTTTTTTCTCTCTAGCCCTTCTCCAACCGAGTCAACAAAATCCCTGACTGCACATCTAAAAAACGAATAATACAAATAGCTCCAAATTCCGCACTAAAGCCGCAATCTAGAAACTGACTTAATATTCCAGCTCTTCGGAACTCACAGATTACGCTGATACCATCAATTTGGAGAATGCTCTACACTAGCTCTTTTTTGCTCCGATGGCAATTTTGAAAAAAGCATCAGTTTCAGTTCAATCTTCTCTTCAAAATGCACTCTTCAGAATCCCTCTACCTGGTACGTACCACTCACCGCCTCTTCTCTATCCCTCCCTCCATATCTGCTGACTAACAACTTTATCCGAGTACATGAAATCTGCATAACATGAAACCATCTTTGATATCGCGACCTCACAGGGATAACTGGATATCGAAGGGAACAGCAGACCTGGCAGCAAATCACGTGACCGAATTACAGCTACATCACGTGACCTAAATACACCACGTGACAACCACCACTACGACCGAATTACATCACGTGACCCGACTGCAAATCTTCTGTTGCCCCCCCTCCACATGTTCCCGATAGACGTGTCCATCAACGGACCGCCAAACGAAGATATCGTGTTTGGATTCCCCGGAATCGCAGCGTCGTGGCCTCGGCTCGAGGGCTCGGTTGAAATCCGGTCGAAAGACGGCTCGCTACAGAAGATCTCGCTCGTGTCCATCGCTCTCTACAGAACAGATACGATCCATGCTCCGTCGTCCAAACCGGGGATCAATGCGCCCAAAAAAGAGCAGTCGTTTCTGATTGGCCAGGAGCAGTCGTTGTTCCAGACATCGGCCGGTCGAGCCAGCGAAAATGTCGTTGCTATGGACCTACCATTCATTTATGAGATGCCTACAAACCGTCCTCTACCAGCAAGCATCTGCATGGGCAAAAACAGCGTGGAAACAACGTACAAAATCTTTGTGACGGTCACCTACGGCTCCAACCAGATCATGCACACGTCGCATCCGATCCGAATCAAGCGCTATGACACTCTGTCGACTTTTGGCAGCTTCAAGGTTCCTGTTGTCAAAAAGGTCCAGTCTGCAGATCATCTTGTGGACGTTGATTACACGTATCCTGTGTCTTCCTTTGGGCCCCTGGATCCCGTCCAGGTGTACATCAAGGTGGCTGCGAACCCCGATATCGGCAGCAAGTCGAAAAAGGTGAAACTCGTCAAGGTCAGCATCCAGATCGTCGAGGTGATCACGTACAATCCCGAGGGCGACGAGCCCGTGGAAAAGCGACGCAAGGTGGTCAAGTCAACCAAACAGGTGGACCAGAAACTCGCACGTGACTTCAAATTCGAGCTCACCATGGATTACCCGCAGTATGAGCCCAAAGACAAGGATTCGATTGTGGCCAAAGAGAGACAGGATGTGCCCACGATAGCCATGAGCGGATTCACGGCCAAATCGTCGCTCTACAGGGTCGAGTATCTGCTGGTCATCAAGGCCAAGTTTTCTGGAGCTAAGGATATCGAGTCGGAGGAGAAGATTACCGTGTCGCCGTTTGGCCATGCTACCTGTATGAGTTTCATGGCGAGTATTGGAAAGTGTGTGGAGCAGGCTAAGAGGGTGGATAAGAGCAGCAAGCCGCCGGTGAGGCTGTATAGAGAGACGGATGCAGGGGCGTTGTGGTTTTTGGGGGTACCTCCGTGGGCTGTGAAGACGTAATCTGTCAAAACACGAATTCTCGCTTCGCTCGGAATTCCATGTTTTGACAGATTCCTGACGAACTTGACCCATAGAGCTTCCAGAGTGCAGAGCACGACGATAGCTTGTCTACATTTATTTGGACCCAAAAGCTGCACTGTTGTCTTCGTTCACTCTGTATTCTGATAGCTTCCTCATATTCATAAGGACCATAGAGCTGTCAGAGAGCATCCAGATGGGCTGCCTACGACACTGTGGTACGAATTCAGTCTAAGGGCTATTGCCTAGAACCGTCTACATCCGTCTACATCCGTCTACATCCGTCCACACCTGCTCATCGCTGCATGTACATATTTATATCAACTTGTTGGAATTACTATGAGTAAAGGGATATCCTGCTATGCCAGCGACTAAGAAGGTTGCCTGACTAAGCTATGCAGGAGGTGGCTGGTGTTTAGATTACCCTACCGGCAGATGATTTTATATCGTGTAGTAAGTCCCAATTGAAAGGTAACCGGAAATTGACCACTTTATGGAAGATATTCAAGACCTCTCGATTGGGAACGTTAGTTGCCATTTAATTGATTGTGATTGTATTAAAACCAAGAGTGTAGATTAAATCTCCGTCAGAACAACTAGATTCTGAGAGAGATTTATTCCGAGAGACTAATGAGCTGTTTAACTATATATTGCTTCAGAATGTTGTCTGTACAGAACAGAGAATAGTACCATGGGTGATTTGAGGCCAAAAGCGCTGCAGTTCACTCAGACTCTTTGGATTACCCCCTAGTTAGATCTACGTCGTTTGAGCTGAGATTTGATTCTCTACGTCCATTACAGTACAGTACCATAGCTCTATGCGACAAGTACATCGCACAACAGCCTCACAGTACACACCATTGCCCCAGAAAGCTACAGTAACGGCTGGGGAGAAATTGGGGGTGCTTTTTGGTGTTTCAGAATACTGACTCTGAACATCAAAAACGAAGTCTGAACGTCCCCGTCATCTAGAGTCCACGTCGTAAACAGCACCCATCGTGAGTCCTTAAGTTCATCAGTTTAGCACTAGCAGCCCTGACAACATCAATGGGAATACATTGTGAAGATCTACAAGGCAGTCTTGTCGCAGCTGGGACGGATGAATTAATCTCGGGAAGGTCCTGGTGTGATTAGGAGGGTGGGTAAGACATATCTCAAGGACTACCTATCTCCAGAAGGACTACCTACCTGTTAAGCTGTTTGGAATTGATTGTTCCTCATTACATGTTCTATCCAATGGTGGCAATCTCTGAATATGTTTAGCAAGTTCAACAGTGGATTATTGATTATAGCAAGGACTGTCATGATGTACAATATGGAGTTCTCTTCACAGTGCTCTATACTGTCTCTTAAAGGGGAACATTAGATCAGAATTAATGTGATCCTGGTAAGATCTTCAATCAACAAACAGGAACGTTCAAAACACGTGTGTAGTGGTGTCATTCGCTATGTTCTCAAATCTGTCTCCGTCCTGTTCCGTACAATACTTGAAACTCTAGTTGGAATCTCTGGGGCTGAGTATTAAGCCTCAGAATATTGGTTGACACGATTGTTGAGAATGAGGGAAGCTTAATTGGGAGAGAGGGGCAACATGGAGAGTCCAGCAAAGGTATGCTTCCGTAACTGGAAATGCTTCAATACTGGTATCATTATACTCGCCTGGTTGCGAGGAGTCCAATGATACTAGTTTCAAGCTGTCCAGACCTCTCTAGCAGCCACTAGAGACACCCACTAATACACACGCTAACAAGACCTTAACAGAGGTAGAGGTTGAGAGTGAGACAGAGAGGTGGCGAGAAGGACGTATATAAGGAGTTGATGGTTGTGTAGAGCAGTTTGTGAGTTGAATATTTCGGTGTCACGTGATATATGGGTACTGACAACTACTTGAGTTGTTCCTGAAGGCTGTGAAGTGGTGTCATTATTACTTGACCAGATGTCATTATTACTTGACACTCTTGTTGGAATAAATGTGAGCATTGAAGGGAACGAAAAAGAGGACGAAAAAAGGGTTCTAATTGGGTCAGAATCAAAGGGGAAAAACAGTTATGGAGAGAATGCACATGTTGAATATCGGATACAAGGCATCTAAAGTCATGTGACCTGTCTGGATGATGTTATCATGTTTTTACCATGGTCACACACTACAAGACAGGTCATGGAGAAGTAGTCGTTCTTGGAAGTACCTTGCTGGCACTAACAACCGATTCCAAAGCTCCCCAATCTCATACAGCTCCTTGGAACAGCTTTTGAACAGTGCTGTGTTTACTTGAGGGTAGTTTTGCTCTTTGCTGAACATGGTCATGAACAGGGAGTTATTCATTCAACAATTCAACCGGTGTACTTCAGACATGCTAGAGATTCACAGAACACATCATTCGAAAGAGCTAACTCGGGTGGTCACACATCTGGCAAAATCTTTTGTTTCCACTGCCCTCATCTTTCACAATGTCCGTTTCCCCTGACTAAAACTACTTGTCTTTACTTGAGCACTGCACCGTGTTTCAACCCCTTCAACTCTCGAAATCGCCTTGATAATCACGAAACCAAACATCGCCAACACTTTCCTTCCTTTGCCAAATCCGTCTGCCCCTTGCACATTCGTGCACCTCCTTGCACCTACTTGCACCAGTGCACTGTGCCTTAAAATACATCACGGAGTTACGGAGGATTTGTTTGCTCCCATATTTGCCGGCCCTGAAATATAAATAGGCTGGAGTTTCCGGTTTGAGGGATACCGAGCGGTGTGCAATTGTCACAGATACGACTGTGTCTGCGTCAGCTCACCGCTTAGTCAGGATTCTACTGGAAGGCAGAATCCGGTCCGGTCTGGGGAGGTTTGGAAGGAACCAGTCTGTCTGTCAGATTGCGCGTGACAGGCAGAATTGTGAGGGAGGGCTTATAAATCGGTCTGGGGGTTGCGACTGTCGGCTTACTAATGAATGGGAGATGGCTTACTAATGAATTAATAAAATGATGGCATTTCTGGGGTATTTCTGGGGTATTACTGTCTTGTGTTCTCGTAAATCTTTCCTCTACAGTTCCAAAGCAAATTAAGCCGCATGCATTGTGAGCTTGTAAAAAAAAAAAAGAAAAAAAAAAAAAA
>ULGY01000004.1:1054129-1092927 GCA_900519085.1 Yarrowia deformans | reverse complement strand
TTGAAAAAAAAAAAAAAAAAAAAAAAAAAAACACCCAACTCTTCATGGTTTCAGCAGTGGAAAAACCTCAATTATTTCAGCCTGTGGATAGACACGTCTCTACTGCGTGTTATAACCAATACTGAGCTTCTTCCTTTTTTTTCTTCTTTTTTTTCGACTTTTGTCAAAATCCGTATTGACGGTAAGATCTCAAAAAAGGCTCTATCCATCATAACCTGTAGATCGTCAAGCCACGGGAACCCCTGCCAGTTCGATGACGAGTGAAGCGAAATTGATTTTGTTGCATTGTTCGAAACTGCTAAACGCGCTGAATCGCAAGGTGCACCATCTGTAGTCATCCTGGTGACTGTTGAAGCCGTCAAACAAGACATCGTCGAGCTGAATCTGACGAAAAACAATGGGCTATGCCACCGTTATCATTCAAGCCACAAACGGAGCGGGTTTCAATTCTCTCCAAAACGCCGATGTAGGGTCTCCCTTCTCTGCAAAACCATCTCGGCTAAATCTTTCGCTTTGATCTCGGTTAGCTGCAGAACGTGGAAGAAGAGTAGAGTAAGAGTACGAGTACGTGGTTTGGAAACCGCTTAGTAAGCCTTGAGCGTTGAACGACGTGTAACTCTGGTACAGTACTTGTAATTACAATCGTTCACTCGGTC
Organism: Yarrowia deformans; assembly: GCA_900519085.1. NCBI lineage: Eukaryota > Fungi > Ascomycota > Dipodascomycetes > Dipodascales > Yarrowia > Yarrowia deformans. The sequence continues at coordinate 1,092,271 of ULGY01000004.1, read as the reverse complement.
AATACACCTTTACTCAACAGAAGTGAACTGAATGCCCTCGCATGCTCGTATGTAGGAGCCAAAAGACATGAAGAAGGTCCACTCTGGAGCCACCAGGAGGGGTTCGAATCTCGCCAAAATCCGTTTATGAACATTTTGAGCAAAGGCGAATCCAGCCATATACTTTTTATCTCATTCAGACCACCACAACACCGTCTAGAACGGCCCACCATCCCTTTTAATCCCTTTTACTATTACTGCACTCTACTAATACTGCACTCTAAAACTTCACCCTATTGTAGCGCTAAGAATTGTGTTTGTCAGAGCACACTGGAGGGGCTCAATGTCGGTCTGTCACGTGGTCAAAGGTGAGACAGGTCTATGACGTGACGTATGTGGTTGAAATTCGTCTTTTGCAAAAACCAATTTTCAAAAACCGATTCATAGCTCGTACCCCCCTCTTACTTCTCACTTCGTCCTTCCATTCTCTGCCCCACAAAGTTTATGCAGTACAGCGGTTAGCAATGTCGACAGAAGGATTACACAACTCCATTTAATACACACCACCACTACACCCTATACACCATGCCCCCTTACCCAGCAGTGCGAATCCCCGCCAAGGCGGCCCATACCGCGACCGTGATCTTTCTGCACGGTCTAGGCGACTCTGGAGCCGGGTGGATGTTTCTGGCCGAAGAGGCCCGCAAGGCCCAGCGTCTGAACCACGTCAAGTTCATTTTCCCCGAGGCCCCGCAGCAGCCCGTCTCGCTCAACTTTGGCATGCGCATGCCGTCGTGGTACGACATCAAGGAGCTAGCCAACGTGAACGCGGCCCAGGACCAAGAGGGTATTCTGGAGAGTGTCGGCCGGCTGGAAAGCATCATCAAGGAGGAGACCGACGCAGGAGTGCCTGCCAACCGGATTGTGATTGGAGGATTCAGCCAGGGCTGCGCCGTGTCGCTGGCCACGGGGTGTCTGACCAACTCAAAGCTGGGAGGCATTGTGGGACTGTCTGGATACGTGCCCATCAAGGACTACATTCTCAGCCAGCACAACACCACCAACCAGGACACGCCCATGTTTCTGGCCCATGGCACGGCCGACCAGGTGATTCGGTTTGACTACGGCAAGCTGTCCCGAGACTTTATCATTAATGAGCTCAAGTTCAAGAACGTCGACTGGCACCAGTACGAGGGCTTGACCCATTCGTGTGGCTTTGAGGAGATTTCGGATATTCTCAATTGGTTGGAGGAGAATATTAAGGAGTAGACGCTGTGAGTGCGAAGCACGAGCAGTGTCGTGAACCGCGTGACGTGAAGAGAGTGTCGTGAACGGACCCATAGCAAGCCCAGAGAGCGAAGCTCGATGGGGTTGTGACAACCCTGAGTGCTACTCGCTTATACAGCGTGTCAGTGGCACTCTGTTGGCAGAGTCCGTTGCTCCAGCAACTCTTAGAGCAGGTCTTATAGATGAATGGATGGTATAGGATTAGAGGAGGTGTAGAAGAGAACTTTAGCTGTGATTACTCTGGGTTGTGGTTACACTACAGACGCCTTTTTGAGGTCTACATTAAAGACTGAGGACCGTCAATGACACTCTGTAGAGTCCGTTGCAGCAACATCCAGGTTGTGAGACGATGATCAACTGTTGGCTTAGTAGGACACTAGGGCGCGTTAGAGTACGCACCCGAAAACACTCAATTGAGCCAATGTCTTCACAATGTCTATGGCAGAATGCAATACGTGCGATACTAGTTGATCCTACAGTGGTAGACAAATGTTAAAGAGTGTACTTGTAGATGGTTCTGGTGTGCCTAGCTTGAGGAAAACCGAGCCACCAATATCACTCCAATGGAATGGTTCTAATTAAAATCGAATCAGCGTCCAAAACTGGCTCTGTTGGTGAATGGGGCGAGCTCATAGCTTCACTCAATGTGTTAACAACAGTTCCCTAACACTCGAATCATACTGTCACCAGTACAAGCCACAACATGGGGCATCTCTGGCTACTCCGTACATCTTTCGTGATAGATTATGCTAATATAAGTTAGATGGGTTTGTGTTGCGGTGTCCACTGTCGTCTCAGAACAGAAGCAGTGGTGCTCAGTTCGGTTAAGGTCACACACCCCAGACGATCGCCCGACGCGGTAAATGCAAGAATGGAAAGCGGCCATGGTTTTTCTAAATGCAGCTTGTAAGAGCCCAACTCTAGTGCTTCAGGAAGATGGTGGATGCCAGAGTTCGGCAACCCAAGGACTTATCAGCAATGGCAGCACTCCAGTTCAACCTCGTCCTAGACACCAGAGCGGGTGAGATTCATAATTCTGGGGACCTTCTCAGTGCAGAAAGTGAGACGAAAGCCAAGCTCGAGTCTTGACTGACAAAGTGTGTTTAGTCGGGAACGTTCACACCATGCCTTCATCATGTTTACCGCAAACATCGACGTCTCGTCACTCCTCTAAGAGACATTCGAGCTCGTCAAAAGCTACCTCCTGCTGCGAAAGATCGTCCTTGTCTTAGTCGGTGACATGATCGCATCGGCTGCATAAATACAGTGACCTCAGGATCCGTCAGAGGAGTTACCGCAACTCTTTGAAAGGTACCTAGCCTTGTAGAGGTGTTTCCGTCGTTCGGGAATGTTCCTCATGAGTCGTATCAGACAAGTTCTCCAAGATTTTTAAGTGGTTGTTGGGATCGTCACGTTCCCCGCTTCCCTCCGATAGTGGTACTCGTACCACCTACTGATGCCAGGCGGTCATGTGTTCCTCCGACAATGCAATAGACGTTCCTTGGGTCGGTGGCAAGTCCTCATAGCACCTCCGAATGATCTTAATCTCCTCATGATGTAGGATTGGTCGGTGACGGAAGGACGTCTTCTCCTGATCTGTATGTGTCGGTCAGTGACATCGGGCAAGTCCTCATATCACCTCTAGATGGTGTAGACTTGGTCGGGGACGTTCGGACAAGTCCTCACATCTCCTCCAGATGTGACCGTGTTAGGTCGGAGACGCTCGGTCTACGTCCTCACATCACCTCCCTATGTTCTATCCAAAAACTTGCTCACCTGCGTGCTCTTCCGATCTCCATCACTCAATCTCCGTTTCTTCACCACCCCCTCTCCTCCTCCCATTCCCTGTCTCTTTCCCCTCTTATTCACCCCCGGAGACGCCGTTCTTACCCGATCAGGACTCGTCGACCCAACCGGGGACGCTGTTTCCGAGTAGTTTGATGACGTGGCGGCACGTGATCCGCGTCCACTCCGACCTCCTCCGCTCAAACACCGCTCGATATGTGCACAGAACCGAGCACCAGCCACCTTGCGCATGCATTTCGGACACTCAAAGTACTGGCTGTCGGCGGCTGATTCTCGGCCAAAAATGTCGCGACCGGCGATCTGGGCCGGCAATAGCCGCTGGCTCTGCAGGTCAACGCCCTTGGTGTCCGCCGCTCGTTTTTTGTTGGTGCTGGAGGGAGCTGAAGCCTGGGCTACCGTGACCTCGGCCGGTCCACATCCATAGGTCTGGCGAATGCGCGACTCCTTCAAAAACGCGCCGACGGCGATTTCCTCGGTCAGAGGCGCCAGCAGGCTTAGTAAGATACTTGCTCCGAGCGCGCCCACCGAGTTCTGAGCCTCGCCGTTGGTTGTCATGTTGATTAGTAAGAGGTTGAGGTGGAGTAGTTTGGTAAGATCGTGATTTGTTTTATTCATGCAAGACGTGCATAGGCCGGGTACCAGGTACATACAGTACAGTAGTGATCCTGTACTCTGTTAGTAAGCGTCACGTGACTGAGTGGAGCTGTGGAGATTGAGAATGTCGGTCAGAGTCACTCAAGCAGCTGACTAATGATTTCCGTTTATAAAAACCACCCAATATTCGCTGTCTGATGGACTACCCTCCACCACCCAATTACGTCATGCAGCATTATAATTACTCGAGGTGGGTTGAGTTGGTATCACGAAATGACCTAACCCTGGAAATGTCGCCATCAAGACCGATTCAACACGTATTCGGCTGATTAAGACCTGCTGAGATTTGCAACCTGAGTGAACGGCTTATCTTGGCGTACATGTACTGAACAAAATAGTTACAGGTACACCTCAAGCTTGTACAGAAGTTCGTTAAGGATCTGTCAGCATGCTACGAAAAGAACTACCCTTATAACTCGAGATGTAGTAATCGGAGAGGTATGAAAAGCTGATGGTTGGAGTGCCCGAGTTGAGGACATGCTATTCAGGTAGTCAAAAATCAGAATTACGTGGACAAAGACACATCGTGAGTGTGGTCAAGGTAAGCAGTCTACAGTGGCTACCTTATACAGACCCTTTTACGGCTCCCTTTTAACACCTCCGATATCCACTCCACCTTAAAACACACACAATCTCCCCAATCGAACTCTTCCTCCTCCACACCACTTTTGTACACAACCCAGACACAAAGCAACGCGGCGGACGCAATCATGTTCTGTCTCCAATTCGTCGTGGAGTGTTGAGGGGTGGGCAGCAGTGGTGTGGCGATGGGTCAGGGGCGATGAGGAAGGGGGTAAGCAGACAGCCACTTGAGTTTGTGCCCAAGTAGTCACAGAGCCCAGTCATGGTGACATGCAGATAATGACAGATTAAGAGTATGTTCCAAGTCGTAACTAAATACTTGGACACTCCAACTAACCTTAACAAACTAGCCTCGAATCTCAAACCCGACCTGGAACTTCAACCTGCCAAACTCATATCCAGCTTTCAGTATCAGTCATTGTATCAAAATTTCATGTGAGCCTCTGCAGTACAAACGATGGACATGGTGCTTAGAGATGATTGTTTTATCTACACATCTCCGGATCTGAACTGAGTAGTTGGCAAACCCAAAACATGGTTATGGGCTGGTAAGTACTGTGAGAGCTCTGTTAATTGCGTGATATTAGCCAGAAATGAAAGAGGTCAAATATGTTAGCAGCCTTTCGAGGGTGCCTAAAACAGATGGGTTTTTTCGAAATCGAAATACGTCCATTTCTGGGCAGTCCAACATTATATTGTAATACTACTTCCCTCAGATATCAACCAATCCCTTCCACAACAGCCCCAAACGACTCGGGAGATTGTTCTCCATCTTTTGGTAGTATGCGTGACTTATTTTCAACACTCATTCTCTCACCAAAGCTCGTTCCATCACCTTCAGCTGTCAGGACGATATTTCTCACTCCCAACTCTATCTCAAAATATTCATGCACCTCAATTTACTCCGTACCACCCTCAACCATGGAAGACGACACTATAGATCTGGCTGACGAGCAGCAGGATTGGAGTTTTCTCGATGCGATTGCGGGCGCCAAGACCGCCACATCAACACACGACAACAACCAGAGTCTGCCCAAGCGAGGCGAAAAAGACTTTGAGCAGGATGACACCGACTACCAGCAAAAGGTGCTTCAGAGCTCGTTGAACGCCATGTACGGGGCTCTGGGAGGAGAGCGACGCCACAATGCCAAGAGTCACGTGCGTGCAGTGTGGTACGACGAGCTGCAAAAGGCCCAGGTCGATGTAGCCCGAGGTCCGCATTTCAAAACCATTGGAACGTCCGATTCGCAAGGAAAGGTCTGGTTGTACCCTGAAGAAGCCATTTACTTGCTGGAAAGAGGCAGCATGGAGCTGTTCTGGCCCAACGGAGTGCAGATTTCGCTACAGGGAGCCTATGCCGTTTGTGCGGGCAAAATGGGCCCCGATGGAATCGACAAGATCCACACATATTCGCATTTGAAGAGATCGGGGTTTGTTGTTCAGAGAGCTTTTGAGGAGGGCTGCGTCAACACCGTTTCTACGGTACGATCTGCTTCTTCCCTCTTTTCCTACTCCTGGATCTACCGCTTCAACGTCCACAACATTCCGTTCCTGTGGACCCACCCCAAACAACTCATCTACGGAGTCTACAACGACAGAGACCAGATCTACCGCGATCTGCAGCTGGTCCAGGCGTATCGACATGGAGGACCGCGAATGAGCTCAGAAACAGCCGCAGAAAACCCCTTCAAGGTGACGTATTTCGTGTGGAAGCCCAGAGCCGCGGATTTCAAAAAAAGCAACCCGCCTCCCCCTGATTTTAAAATTGTCGTGGTGAACACGGAAAGACAAAGCATGCCGTCTCTGGAGCAGACAGAACAGCTGTTTGAAGAGGCCGTACGACGTCATGAGAATGGCGACGTTCTCGACCAGAGACATATCATGCAGAAACTCAAGTTTGGCAAACGAGAGATTATTTTGGCAATGCTGGACTACGGAGTGATCAATTTCGTGACTCTGGCAGACGTCTCGTTTGCTTCGAACCCGTTGTACGAAGATAAACCGAGACCCAGGAGGTTTAACGGGAATCGAAGAGGGGGAGGGAAGAAGAGGGGTGGGAAGAGGTAACCATGAGCGCAGAAACCATGAGCGAAGCGAACGGTTTCATAGCGTGGTTTCGCAGCAAGTGGTTCCAATCACGTGACGCAAAGAAGCAGCTCATGGCTACAGTCACGTGATAAACAAAAGTCTTGATTGACTCTTTTGGAAGCATGCAGAATGTGTTGAATTTGGCTGTGATAAGTTGACACACTCAAACACCCGGAATGTACAGTATATAGTAATTGCATAGATGGAAAAGGTACTGGAATGAACTGTGTCACGTGATTAGAGCTATGTAGGGCACTGTAGGGGTCGAGATACTGATCATCTTGTCAGAGTCTTGCAGAACATCGTATCTGACCCTAGCTACAATATAAATGATTAAGAGATACATCATAATGACCGTCCAGATCAGGTCTTGCCAAAAATCAACTTCTTAGTCACGTGACTCTTGCCACAGTGCGCTTAGTCAAGTATGTTAGCCATGTAATAGTAGGTAAGCTTTTGGTTGTCTCTATTGGTACCTATCTGTAGAGAGAATGACACCATTCAGCTGGGCGTCATCTGATGATTTAAATGACCTACAAGGACTTTCTTTGGTACAAACATTGAGCGACAGATCTTTCTTGGGAAACACGCTCTCTCTCAAATGTCTGTAGATGAGGTACAGTACCAAAATACATTACAACATACTTGTACCGATCTCTTTGTCTAAGCTGAAACTTCATACTCTATAAAACCGTGGTCATGAATATTAGTGTTTTCTAATGCTCGACTTCTCGATCACGTGACACTGTTTTTGATGGACCTCTGTTGTGCTGTTGCTACTCCAACCCTACTCAGCCTCCTGTCTATTTGGGTTTAGTTGGGACAATGCTTTGCCTGCAGTTCGATTCCTGCTGGAGTCGATGATGCTTCATACAATAATAGCTTGAACCTCCTTAGCTACAAGTACTCCGTACTCCGTACATCCCCACAGAAATACAAATATAAACATTGATTATGCCGTCCCTAATAAATACACCTCTTCTTTTTCCTCCTGCCTGTCCAATCACCCGAGTCCAGTCACCATATCAGTAGTGACAGTCATATCACTATGATCCTCCAGTCATATCAGCCACTATAGTAGTGACAGTCATATCAGCCACCTGCTTTACAGCTAGCTCAGACCTCGTTGCCTGCCTCGCAACTAATGACTAATATTAAACCCCTCAATACTCGGCAACAACTTGCCTGCATTTTTCGGCCGTCCTCTCTGCCTGATCTCAAACCACGGCGGCACCTGGAACTTGGTCTGCGATCTTTCCGCAATGGCTCTCTTGCAACACAGCACGCCCCGCATGAGCGTCGAAAACGCCGCACGCGTGCAATCGCTCTGCTTGAGCCACAGCTTGCAGTTGTGGCGGTAGTAGTGCGGGCCAATGAACTCAAACACCGAGTACCCCTTGGCCAAAATCGCCGTGTACGCGTGGGAACACGGCATGAACGAGTTCTGGAACAGCCCACACGTACACGTGCGCTCCACCAGATCGACGCGGAAGTCGCTGTCCTGCATGATGAAGCCCGCTCGCCGCAGCTGGGCTGCCGTCAGCGACCCCACCACAAACGCCTCCAGATGCGCCTGGGCAAACTCGCCAAACTGCGACGGTGGGATGTACATTTTGTGCACGGCTACCGTGTCTCCGTTGATGGCAGAAACCTCATAGTACTTGGAGCACGTGGCGATGGCCATGAGCCGTGCATGAGGCGCTGGAAGCAGCACGTTGCCCAGCGGATCACCGTCCACAGGATCGGCTTCTCCGGTGGTCTTGCTCTCCATCAGAGAGGCGTCGACAATGCGATGAGCGCAAAAGACAAACACAAAGATCGGGTAGGTCATGAGACTGCGCACATCGTTGACGGACAGACCGCAGAAGAGATCAACCGTGCCAAACTTGCGCTGCTTAGCAAAAGCGTCGGTCCAACACGGCAACTCGTGCAGTTTGCGCACCAGCTCCAGGTACTCGGGGTCGTTGTTGGACGACGGCAACAGCTCGAGCATCTGGTGGTAGACCGTAAGAACACGGTCGGGATTGTAATCCGTGGCAGCAGCCCAAAACTTGAGGTTGAAGTCCGTTCGAGACTCGACGGGGATGTACTCTGCGACTCGAGCACACAAGTCTCGAGGCCCCACACACAGCTGGGCTTCGGGGAACACTTCGGAAGCAGCCTGTTCAAGCGCAGAGTTGAAGGTGCACATGAACGTGACGGCCCGATGGGACAAAAAGTAGTCAGAGAAACACTCCTTCATGTTGCTGAGAAAATACTTCCAGTGCTTGTACCCGTCTGTCTGTACGATTGCAAACGCCACCGTCAAAACCACGTCGTCGCCGTCAATCATCCGCGCAGACAACAGCGTGTACTTGGAGCCATCCAACAAACAGTTGAGCCGCATGGACGCCAGCACGAACACGGATTTCGACGCGAAAATGTAGTTTTTCACGCTTCCGGTGCTGCAAAACAGCCCCTCCACCGTCAGCTTCTCGTCCTCCGTCTTGCTGGTGTTGCCGAGATACGACTCAATCACCTGCTGGAGCCGAGCAATGTCGAAGGACTCCTCGATGGTCGTTTCGGGCGGCGCAGATTCGTCCAAACGACCGGCACGTGAGCTGTACACGTGATTGAGATGCTTCTCTTTGTCTCCAGAGAACGACTCTGCCAGAAACTTTTCGAAAAAGTCCTCGTCAAACTGCGTGTTGGCACGCTTGCCCTTTTCCTCCTCCCACGACTGGAAGTTTTTGAGGTTGAGGGTCGGGGTTCCGCCCGTGGGCTCGTACATTTCCTCGCCGTCCTTGACGGACGTGTTTTTGAACTGGTACGTGCGCGGGTTGCAGCCGTAGAACCGGCACAGCTCCTGGTCCGAATGCAGGGGCCCCATCTGGCTCTCCCAATACGCCCTTACCTTGGGGTCCAGGTGGTAGTAGGGTTTGGGGGGCGCTCTGACGACGGGGGGGTTGAGCACAAACGCCTCCTTGGGGGTCTCGTGACCAATCTGGTAGACTCCTCTTTCGGCCGAAGACACCAGCACCGACGAGTACGAGTCCCGGTTCACGTACTGCAGGTACACCAGCAGCGGGACGAGCAGGTCGAACATTTCGGACGAGTTGCGGATGCCCAGCTTTTGGTACAGGTGGAAAATGTCGCCTGCAGAGCGGTCGAGCCGAGAGTTCATGCCGGGGTCGTCGTCCAGCACCTCTTTGCCGTAAAAGGCCATTTTGAGCACCTTGGCGCCCTCCTGGGTTTTCGTGCTCACGACTTTTCCGTCTTTGTCTCTCACAGCGTAGATGAAAAAGTACATTGGGTAGAGCACGGAAAAGCGGGGCAGTCGTTCCGGTCTTTTGGCCTTGGGAGGAGCTGCCGTGGAGGAGGAATTGGTGTCACGTGCCTTGTTGACCGTCTTACTGGACGCCTCCATATCTACCGGCGGATGTCGAGGGGCCGTACAGTCCGGATCATGGGGTGAGTACTGCGTCACGGTGCACTTGTTGTAGAGCTCTTTGGGGAACATGTGGATGCGGATCTTGTAGCCCTTGCAGTGGCGGCACAGGTAGTTGATGCCGTTGGCGGTGCCCTTGTTGCGGTACTCGACCCATTTCTTGAGCACAAACTGGTTGAAGCACCAGATGTCGAGCAGCGCTGCGTCCAGAGATGTCCACGCCACGCCTGTCGTGATGTTCAGTTTCATCGCCGTGCTCAAAAAAGACTTGTAGCCCTCCTTGAGCGACAGGTCTTCCCAATTGTTGACGGTGCGCGAGTCTTCCATGGCCCGGCATCGGCGTCGTTTCACGACCTTGGGTGGCGACACGGAGTGTGCGGGGGGAGGTGAGGGGGGTTTCGGGTAGTCAAAAAGCCCCGGTTTGTCCTGGTAGAGGTCCTGGAGGCTTTGGCCGTTGATGCTGGGGTCGAACAGGAGGGATTGGGTTGGGTCGAACGGTTGAAACTGTTGCTGTTGTTGTAGTGGCTGCTGCTGCTGTAGCGGTTGTTGTGGTAACGCCTGCTGTGGCAACCCCTGCAACGGCAACGCCTGCTGCAACCCATGCTCGTAAATGTACCGGTCGTCTGGAGCAGGTCGTTTGCTGCCCTCAAAGAATATTGGATAGTCGTTGTTCATCGTAGGGGGGTGGGGGGTCTCAGTGTAGTGAGTCGTGTGGTTGATGGTGTGACTGAGTGTCTGAAGTAAGGGTGTAGTGAATGTGTCTGTAGTGTCTGTGGTACTGTCTGTGGTCTGTGTAACGACTTTGAGAGGTTGTACTGTGACTGAGAGTGAGTATGAGTGTGGGTGAGTATGAGTGTGGGTGAGTAATGGTGTGAGTGAGATGAGAGTCCTCGTGATCTGACTGTATGACTCCCTCTGTAAATGTATCGTCCGTAGTGTATCGTCTGTGACCGTATGACTCTGTCTGTAGTGTACCGTCTGTGTCTGTACCGTGTCTCAAGCTGTCAACCCGTCAAGATTCTTTCTCTCTCTTGGGCTCTCACTTTTTCTTTTCCGTTTCCCTTTTCTGGCTTGTGTCCACGGACTAAGTCATGCACCTGCACACTAACCGTGGGTCCAGAGCTCCGCAACTTACAGCGGTCCGAGCGAAACCATAACTCCCCTTCTCAGTTATCATAGAAGCGCGCAAAAGGTTCGGGGAAAGCCTGAATCTACTGCTCGCGGCGAGCAGAGCACGACTATGACAAAATGGCCCCGATTCCACCCCTCTGAACACCCTTTTACCGCCTCCCTAACTATCTCCAGATTATCTCTTCCATGCTTAATCTTGGTCCAACCTTGTTTTAGCAGAGTCTAGCGGAGAATGTCAGCAGTTTTGAGGGGCGAAAAAAAACATGAAAGATGCTCTCAAACAGGTGGAAAGGGATACAGAGACCTTTCCAGCCTGAGCAAGTTTGATTTTGTGGCATCTTTTTTATCTGTAATTTTTTCTTTTTTTTTTCTATTTTTTAAAACTTTTTTTTTTTTTTTTCAAATCAAAACCCCAAACTTTGGTGCGAGAATACTTTTTAAAACACACCTCCTGCCGCTAATACTGCTCGAAAATGGACACAAAAACCACTCACGTGATCCCCTCACTCTCCCCTCTCGATTGCCACCTCTATAACCCCCCTACCACCGCCACAACCCACCGCAAATCGACTTCCCCCACCGCCCCACCAAACCCAATGGCAAACAACCTCCACCGTTTCCTGGAGAAAGCCCCGATATTAAAGCCGCACAAATGCGCCAGTATCTGGGCATATCTGGGGTTGGTGTGTGGTCATATGTGGAGCAGGATTAGCCGAGAACAGGGCGGCAGAGGAGGCGGCTATTTTTGCCCGATTGGGAACCGCACAACATGCCACAGAAGAATTATAACCGCCACAAAAACAATATAACCGCCACCACTACCGCCAGATCGTCTCAAAGTCAACCCAGGTATCTCCGAAGACCCAAATGACAAAATAGGACTTGCTTTTGCCCAACCTTGCAACCTTCGGACGGAGGGAAGAAGAAGACACTCTTGCTGGCAATGCCACAAAGGCGATGTAAGGGGGGCTACATGCCCGATGTCGGGCTTCTCGACTCGAATCGGCTTGCTCGGTCTACCCGTTAAGCAGGTTTCAAGATGTTTTTCCATCGCTTCATGTGCCTCACTCAGGTGGTTCAAGACAAACAGATTATCTGGAGAATTTATCAAGGTTTGAAAAGTTAAAAAGCTGGGAGAGCTTATTTGAAAGTGGCCCTGGAAAAAAAAGACGATGTGGTGGTTGTGTTCTATAAGTATTCCACGAGGAAGAATCGTAGAGACGTTAAAATTGCCTCAAAAGAACCGCAGACGGCGGTTTACTAAACTGGTGGATTTTTAACATATTTCGGTTCAAACTGGGGGACTGGAGGGGGACCCTTAGATGCCTTTATAGTGTTCAGTCCTAAACTACACCCTGTGTTTGAAGACAGATCTTATACGATGTGTTTCGTACAACGATAGTCGGCCAATCTGGTCACGTGATCTAAAGAAGTGGATGCTTGCCTGACGAATCTGGTCACGTGATCAAATCGTTCTGACTGTGTGGATGACCTTGTACCACCCAAGTCTTGCTTCTGTAGCTGCATTCTTACTAAGCGAAACGCCGTTTACTCGCTCAGAACTTGCTCAATCTGGATGAAACTTTTAATATAGATACTTGATGCCACCTTCATCCTTCCTAAGAAAAATCTAAGCCTTCTGGGTTCTGTAGCACATTCTGTAGTGGATCCTGTTCAACTTGGTGCTGTGTAGTGTACCATTGTAAACTGTACAGAACAGGTGGAATGACCAAAGGGGTATTCACAGAGTCACGTGACAGCTCCAAATCATTTGTAGGTGTCTGTCTGTTATGTTATTGCCATCTGTGACAGCTTCTGATGGTGATATCTTCAGAACCACAAGATGTAAACTTCTATCAATAGCTATACTTAGAACTACAAGGTGGTAGGACCGTAGGAAGAGCGAGAATGGGAATGTCACGTGTTTGTCACGTGCATATAACGCGATTCTACCAACTTTTCCTAACATTTAATCATTCTTCGTCTCAATAATCCTTACTTACTGTTTTGAAGAGGATCCCTTTATCTCACCCAATTTCACCTCCATCAAGCTGATCTTTTCTATGGCGATTCAACACTGCCTCCTCAACACACTCCAACTTCTCTCTTCTCTCTACCCCCTCTATATCCTTTTTAAACCACCTTTCACTGAGTTCTGATACACGCAAGACACAGTTATCACCCCCACCCTCCCCCTCCCCTCTATCACATGACCGTCCACGTGACCGTACACTTCACCTTACCCCTTCCCAGCCCCCATTAGCCCCATATCAAAGGCTCTATCTGTCTCCTGCCTTCACAGCACTATCTCGGAGATGTAACTATCCTGGAACTTTTCGAACTTTTCGTAGGCTTCTGTAAAAGTTCCGACGAACCCAAAAAGACGCTAGAAGCGCGTATTTTTTCGAGCTAGACCTCCGACGGTTAGTGGGAGTTGGAGGTGGGGATGACTAGTGTGTAAACGTGCTTTTAGCGATGTTCGAATGCTCATAACCTGTAACCACTTTACAATGCAGTGTATCCGCTCAGATTACGGCTCAAGTCACGTGAATTAGCAGATATCTTACTCAACAACACGACAGAAATCCGCCCATCTCATCTTCTATTAGTGGCCCCTTGGAGAAATGATAGATACAAACTTCCGCTCGGACCGCTGATCGTCCGGAGAAGCGATTTTGAGGGCGATTGGGTGGGCCAATTCGGGAATCAAGACCTCCGTTCGAACCAGCTCATTCAGAGTAACAGAACAGTGTAATAACAATTTCTGTAGCTATTCTGTGGAGTCTTTTAAGTGGCATCATATGATCACACAGTACATCTATAAATGTACTATAGAGACATATCGCATCTAGTTGCTCAATTCAGTCGGAAAAACAAATACCGCGCAGCCACACACTCCACCCAGCCCTTTGTGCAACTTGCGTGCTTTTTGGAGCAAAATAAGACAATCGCCGGTGGTCATTATTGGCCTAGTTTTTTGGTGTATCATAAGACTACGTATATCGCTCGTACTATAGGCCAGAAGAGGTTTAGACTGGTATGGAGCTATAGCCTAGAGTGGATACGATGCGGATTATAAATAAAATCCGTCTCCACTTTTGTATAGGTCTTTTGCCGTTCATCTAAGAATGTCGAGATGTAAGCACTGTGACAGTGTTTCTTTTGTCCCTACAGAACGCTCCAGAAGCGATATCGCAATTCTGAGATAACAAGGTCCGGTTATTTTTGCATGCTCGTTCTAGATTCGAAGAGCTCTAGTTTGTATCTCTTTTCCTCGTGACACTGGAGACGTTGTACTAAGCTCGTCAAGGTTCAAAAGAAATACCGCGATGAATGTAAACGCGTATCGACTTATTATTGCTTATTGGGTGATAGGGCGGCAGAGAAAGACTTTTCTAGCTCTCGGTGCTTTTTCGGAGATGCCACAGTGGATCCAGATTTTGTGGGTAAAGTATTATCAAGTAGATTTTTGAGCCTTGCAACTAAAAGATCAAGTACTAGCCAGGCTCGCTTGTCTATTTAGTTGAGCTTTAAGTAAGTGCCTCAACAACGTCATTTTTTCAGAAATACTCACCCGAAACCACCCAACATAGTCTTAATCCAATCCACCCGTTCCGACTTTCCGCACACTCTACTTCAATGCGTTTTATGACAACTATAGCGTCTGCAATATTGATAGACAATGTTGATAAGAGAAGACATGTGAAAGCGTGATTAGTAATCAATAGGGGGTATCACGTGATGTCAGAATGACTCATTAGGTAGTTGGTCAGCGCTGGAATGTCATGTGGTCACGTGACGATTGTTTTGAGTGGTGGTAACGACAGCCATGATGAGTAATGAACTTGCTGGAGAGCAGATCACGGTTCATTGTTGCTATATAGCGTATATCACGTGACTAGCTGTTTTAGAAGATTATCAAGCTGATAAGATGACTCATCAACTGTTTTATCAACTGGCAGAAGCCCTATATTGTTGCAGTAGCATGATATGTCTGTTCTGGTATTCATACAAATTTGAGTATGGTTTTTTAACAATACAATACAGCCAGTCAACTATTCTCCAACTATATTTCCAACTATCTTCGCCCAATGGTCTTTTCTTTAACTAATTTTTCAACTAGAAACAGTAACAGTTAAGACGGCCAAACAACTCTAGAGCTATGCCAGTAATCTGAAATTTTCACAGAACATCCACCAACCCCCAATAGCTGTCCCAGAGAACACACCTTCTTCACACCTAACCCATATACACTGCAAAACGAACATATTCTCTACATGTCCATTAACCCACAACTACAACCTAACATAGACCCAAAACACTCCGATAAACACGGGGACTTCGATCTTAGCTATATTGGCGGCTCCATAAAGCCCCCATCAGCTCTGGGTACTCTCAGCTACCTTTCTACCGTTGTTAAATCCCTCCTCTTGCCATTGCTCTATACTACCATCTTCACACGTCGAAACAACACACACTGTCGCCAACTGTCACCCCTATCATCTATCACCCTCCATTGGCCACTCTCAACCCCCTCAATCCACCTACACCCTCTTTTGACAGGTTACACTAGCTTACATTAGCGTCGATGATGTTGCATGACATGTTGGGGATAAGAGTCGTTGTATGTCGATGAGTAATGGTCCAATTACAAATCAAAAACAATAGAACTACTCCCCGTTGACGACTCATTGCACTCCAACTTTCAGATTTCGAATCGGCCCCGTATTTCCCGTATTACCCCGCTTTCCAGAAAACACGCTAACGCACCTCTAGTCGAGGTTGTACTTGGCCTATCTGTATTTAGCCACTTGGACATTGGTGGTGGTACGAAGACGGCCGTGTTTACAGACGGTCGTCAGTTTCAACTTCTTCGACGACAACGACATTGAAACCATTTTCTGCAGCTTCCACGGTATCTACAAGTCTGAGTCACGTGATACCGTGCTGGTGATACATCAAACAACGCCCTGATACTTTTGCATATCTTTTGGAGCTCAATGGGCCACTTCTGGAACTGACGACAGTTGTTAGGCGTACTTACAGCTCCAAAGTTTAGTTGACTCTTTTGTTACTACCACCCCCACCACCCCAACAAAAACCTTAACAGATTCCTTTTTTCAACAAAATCAAAAACTCAAACTCCACCAATCAAACCCCCAACCTGCCACCAACCACCCACTGCACTGCCACTCTCGCCATCACGTGACCTCTCTAACCGCCCCAATCTCCCACCCGCTGCCTTATCCGGCTATCAAAACATTAAAGGTGCAGTGCATGTGCCCGCATGTGCCTCTGAAAGCTAAAGTCGACGATAGTGCAAGGTGGAGTATCTTGGCTGGACGATGTGGGGCTGTTTTTGGAATTTGAAAGACGCGGCTCGATTTTTCTCAGTCACGTGACCTCGCTCCTTTTCCCCGATTTCCGATTGGACCGGTTTTGACCGACATACCGGCGTTCTCCTGCACGTCCATGCACGTCCCATGCAACACGTGCCTTGATTGGAGAAGGCAATGTTTGTTGGGGTGGAGACCTCTGAGACAGCCAGGTGACAGAGATTGTGTCATTTTTTTGGCGCCGGTGACACGGGCCGGGGTGGTGGGTGATACGGGTGGTGTGGTTGTCATACGGGCGGTGACACGGAGTCTGTCGTTCTCGTTTTCGGGGCTGGCACACGGTTGCGCTGAGGCATCACGCTAAAGTGAGACATGCAGCAATGAGGTGTGGTTGGGTTGTGTGAGGTTGGTGAGGTTGGGGTGACGGCGGTGGTGTCAACAGTGGTGTGACGGCGGTGACGACGGCGGTGGGGTGACGGCGGTGACGAAGACGATACGATACAACGACGGCGACATACAACGACGGCGACATTGTGTCACTTGAATTGCATTGTCACAGGTACCAACGACAATCGGGCGATAGGCGGCACCACCAGAGCCAATTGAGAGAGACACAAAGGATTATCTTCAGCAGCAGCAGCAGCAGCAGCAGAAGCAGCAGCAGCATCGATCTTTATCATCGACACTTTTGCTGTTGTCATCACCGCTGTCACCACTGTCATCATCTTCACTTCTAGCAATTAAGAACTATGGTAACAGACGACAAGCAGTTCGACAATCGACAGCTCAGCAATCGACAAACGCCTCTCCATCAATTGAACCAGACAAGGCTTCGGTGACACAGACAGACACAAACGGATGTCGTCTTTTCTGATTCTGGGCGACTTGTCATCTACTTGGTGATGGTTCAGTCGTCAAGCTACAATCAACCGTGAGTATTCAGGTCAGGCGTACAGACGTGGTCAATCAGTCCTACAGCGACACTGAAGAATGGCACGGAGAGAATGGCATGGAGAGAATGGTGCGGTTGCTGCAATTGACACTGATGTCGCGACTGTAGTTGAAGCACAGTAAAGGGCTCGTGGACTCTGCTCAGTTTGGCAACCACTGGCGAAACAGCTTCACCAGCACCCAGTGCGTCTTCTTCAGCCTCTCAACAAAGCTCGGTGTTGTTGCTACTGGTCTCACACGTGTTTGGCTACGGCCTAATCTAGCCCATCATCTGCCTACTCCAGTCAAACTAACACAGGATTCCGTCACACTGTGGATCCTCCACCGACTGCTACTATGGCTGGAGACTGATAGTAGATATCGGCAGCGCATCGACAACGTGATCCGTGTATACCTTTACAGTGCCCTTCACTGCCTCATTCGACTAAAGCCATCTGAGTGGCTGTTTCTATTCGACTGAAGGATTGATACCAGGACTGTGATGCTGAGCGATACCATAGCCCACGTCTCCCTTTTGATACCCACCACGACACCTCTGAGAGCTCCTATCGACTTCTCTGTTCTTTTCGATATCGCTGAATCCTTCACGTGACTCTATACCTGATGCCAGAGTGATTAGGAGTCTTATGAACCACTTGTGGTTGCTTTAGTGCTTTTGATGGGGTGTACGGGGAGTCTTACCTCTTTCTCTCCAGAACTCAGTGATTTACACGCTGATCTGCCCATTCAGAGTCAATCAAGTACCTTCACAGAGGGCTTCGTGCCACTACCTCCACTAAGTTCCTCGTACCACTGTTGCTGGTGACACATCTCTGAACCCACCAGTCCCTTTGCAGTACTCGTTGCTGACGTCTGACTATCACTCTGACAGCTCGTACCATACCCTACCACCCCTCGTACTGTTCCTTGTCGGAGTCTGGTCTGGTACATACCACCGTTGGTACATTAGGAGGCTGACGCATTGATGACTCAACTGTACCTGTGCTGATGACTCAACCAAGGCTCAGCTACTCCTATGGTACCTCCAACTGCTGTCAGTACTACTGCACTACTGTTCGTGAGTATCACCTGTTTCTCAGACTCTGGCATTCACCCGGAGCATTGCTGCTGTTCTCACCTTGCTCAGGCAACCAAAACTGATCTTATCAGTGAGCACTCCACAAGTCACCAGTCGTTCTAGACATGCCGTCTCCAGCACTCACTACTCCCTGCTCAGTCCAAGCCCTGGACTCTCCACTCCGAGTACGAGCCACTGCTCAGACTTGTTACTTCTCAAACCTCTGTTCACTCTTGTCGACTCATTATCGCAGCCCAAGCGGTACTACGTTCTCGAATCCCTCTCTACCATTCCGACCCCTCCAGACCTCTACTAGACGTCCACAGTCTTCTCAACCGATGCCCTTCTACAGCTAAGACGCCCGATACAGCTTAGACCTGCTACTCTCCCTGTCAATCTTCTCTACACCTCAGACCTCTACTCAGACCTCTCTCTTCTAGAAGCCAAAGACTAGCGAATGCTTCTCGCGAACAGTCAGTCCTCATCTTAATTAGTGCCCTTTACAGATAAGACTCTGCCACTGAGACCTCTGCTTGGACTCTATGTGCTAGCGAATGATTCCACATTCTCAGAGACTACGCTTTCGCTCATTTTTATACCTTCTTGGAGTCCTCGCTACCGCTCAAACTCCGCTTCTACATTCTCAGTCCTCGCTACCGCTCGGACTCCTCTCCTCATACACTCATTAATGTGGTTATATATGCATTATGGCCGCTGATGAACCGTCGTCTCGACCGCCTTCACCAGAGTCACAGTGAATCACGTGCTTGTCACGTGATGAGGTGTGACGAGGTGGGATGAAAAGATGGAGCTGAAATTGGTGAACTTGAGCAAATGCTGAAAGGAGCCAGACTAACACAGCCTCCAGGACTCCACAGACTCCAAGGTCATTTTTGACCCTCAAGCTGCTACGCTCACGAGACTGCTCACTCGACTGCTCTGGTCTTGATGACTAACAATCTGTCGAATGAGCAACCAACTCGCTACGCTCGTTCGTGCGCTCATTCGTCAGTCCATCTCTCCAAAAACACCATCATCATCCTCCCGCTCATCTCCATACTTTTCCGGACTACTCGCACTCTTGGTCGGACTCGGCACCTCTTCCATTCTCTCCCGGTCCTCCTCCTTGACACTGGATCCATACAACGACGACGAGAACCGTGGTGGCAGGGGCGCCGACGCTCTGGGGCTTTTAGACGTGCCAAAGTCGTCGTCTTCGTTTTCGGCGACCGTGCTCATTCCAAACTGCAGCGAGTTTCGTCGTCCAGGGGTAGGAGTGAACGTGGTGAATCCGGGCGCTGTTGCTGGGGAAAATGCAGCTGGAGAAAACACAGGGTTGTGGGCGTTGGGGTTGTGGGCATTGGGGTTGTGGGGCACGTGGTGTGCGTTCACGTGACCCTGTGCGTTCACGTGACCCTGTGCGTTCACGTGACCCGGTGCGTTCACGTGACCTGCTCCCGTCACGTGACCAGACATATGGCTAGGCACGTGACTAGCGCTCAAACCTCCACTCGCTCCCGGACCCGGACTAGGACTCAGGGTATAACTGCCCGGGGAATGCAAATGCATCATGGGCTCTCCACCTCGCTGCTGCTGTTGCTGCTGGAGCTGCTGCAACTGGTTCTGTGCAATCTGATGCTGCTGCTGCTCTCGCTCTCGCTGTTGCTGCTGTTCCCGTTCTCTCTGTTGCTGAGCAGCCAGAGAACCAAGAGGTTGCAGCTGGGGCAACGGTTCCAGATCGTCTTCGTCGCCCTCGTTCATGCTGACTAAGATGGAGGCCGCCTCGAGCAGCTGCACCTGCTGGTGTTTACTGATCAGCAGCTTGGACGTCACGTTCCACTCTGGCGTGTGTTCCCACAGGTGCTTTGCCAGCGACGAAATGTGCTTGTAACCCTTGCCGCAGGCCTCGCACTTGAGCTCTTCTTTGAGCCGGCCGCTTTCGCCTTCGGAAATGCGTCGGGCGACCATTTTGCGGCTCAGAACAGGAACTCCTCCTGTCGGCACGGATTGTGCTACTGCCACTCCGGGCCGGTTGCCGTAGAAATGGAGATTGGTGGCATGGTGGGCCCGCTGGTGGATGGGAAAGGGGCCTTGTGTGGTTGCTATGGACGAGCGTCGTCTGGGGCTTTCGTAGGACATGGTGGGGGGGTGGGGGTTACACGGGGGTTGTTGCGGGTCAAACGGGGGGTGTTGGGGGTTACACTGCTGGTGTAACGGGTCACAGGGGTGATGTGATGGGGTCACTGGGGTAATGTGATGGGGTCACTGGGGTAATGTGATGGGGTCACTGGGGTAATGTGATGGGGTCACTGGGGTAATGTCGTGAGCACAAGGGTACGTCACTGGGATATCGAATGGTTCTGGTCACACAGGTAGTGTTGTCGTGGGTCGAAATCGGTCTGAAACACTTCTGTGTGAGTAATGCTCTAGCATATCGGCCATGGTCTCATCTCATTTCATCTCCGCTCCTCCCTCATACTTACAGATTGGGCACACTCGGTCTGTGGGGGGTCACACTTGGTCTGTGGGGGGTCACGCGGGTAATGTGGCGGCTATCACACTGGGTCTGTCAGGGGTCACACGGCTTGTGTCGCGGGTCACACCGGTTCTGTCGGGGGTCCGTCGTGCTGTGTTTGTGTGGGTGCGAGATATATGCTGTCCTTTCGGTCTATCTCACTTTCAGTGGCGAAAAAGACGGTAGGGGACACAAAGACGGGTTGGCGGCGTGGAAAGTCGGGTTTTGAGCGGCGCTAGAAACACTCGGTCGCAGTGGTAGATGATGGATAGGTGGCACCAAAAAGTATCAAGACAGCCGGCGATTAATTTTTTAGTCTTTGTCCGGACTTTTTTTTTTTTGCATTATCCTTTTGGGAACCTGAGTCGCGACAGATTCGGGGGTTAGGGCAGCTTTGCCGAATACGGTAAGGTTAGGGTTTTAAAAGGCGAGGAAAAGAAGAAGAAAAAAAAGCCGTGGTTTTCGAAACACGAGCTGTGGGAATATCACACAGATTTGGGGGCGGTTTTTGGTTGATTTTAGTCGACAGAAGATTTTTTGCGGTTTTTCTACATTATTTACATTTTTTTCGAATAAAATCGCACGTCCAATTTCATGCAGCTACGCCACCCCCGCACGGAGAAATTACGGTGCATGGTTAGGGGGGCATGTTAGAGACTTGGAAAGGAGGTGTAACGAGTTGTCGACGGTGTTTTCCGGTTTTTGGAGCTGTTTTGTGGATTTTCCGATTTTCTCCGAATTTCCCCGAATTTATTCGACTTTTCCACCCATTTCATCTCTCCCGCTTTCCACCAACCTTTATCAAGCCACATCTGCACCGAAAGATGCCTACCATGTCTGCGGACGCAGCCTGAAAGCGCAGCAGCAAGCGTAGCGCGCAGGCGTCTGCGGGCTTCTCACGGGATTTCCGAGTCCGCTTATTTTTCCCGATTTTCTGGATTTGTTTTGATTTATCCAGTGAGTGTTTTTCCGACTTGGTTTTTTGTTTTTTTTTCTCCAACCCACTCTAATTTATTTTTTTACCCCAACCGCCTAAATACCTCATCTATAGTAAGCGGAATAAATGGACGGAAAACGACACGAGGGCTGGAATTGCCGCTTGGGGAAAAGAAAGCGGTGCGCGTGGGTAAACGAACTTCTGGAGCAAGTCACGTGCAGCAACAAAGCCACGCCCATCTGGCATGGGTTACCCTGCTCAGACTTGCCGAATCAGTCTGCTTCATGTTGAGCTTATTTGAGAAAAATATTTAATGGTGCGTGATAGCTGCGTGAGACATGCAAGTGGAGGTTTGGAGGTTATGCGCGGTCACGTGGCAAAACGACATGGTGTGGTCATGTGGTCATGTGGTCATGTGGTCATGTGGTCACGTGATCACTCCGTTTACCCGGCCGAGCTTGGGGGGAGGGGGAAGCACGTAAATCGGGTGGTAACAGTAGTCTGGAGAGCACGTGAGTGTCGATTTGGGGATGAGATATGGGTTGAAATTTCAGCCAAAAAAAAAAAAAAAAAAACCTTTTCATTTTTCATTTTTATTACACATGCTCGTAATCTGTCAGGAGGAGAGCGTAGTTGTGTTTGGTTGCGTTTAGTTGGGTTTAGTTGGGGAAGGTGAGTAATGTTGAGTAAAAATAGGGTGAGTTGGGGATGCGAGGGAACTTGTTCAAAAATTGTCTTAAAGAGATGGAGAAAGATGTGGGGGGGTTGGGGTGGATCAGATTAGCAATATGTCTAATACAAAGTGGTCTCATATGTTGCGTTTTGATGGTTTATGAGACACCATATGGGGTGACCTGTAAAGTGGCAGGGATGACTGTAGAATGACCAGAAAAAGAGGTATTTGGATTGTCTCAGTTGGAGTGCAGTATTTTGGGGCTTTGGAATAGTCAGGTAAAGTTTTTTATTTCTCTAGATTGCCTTGAAAGCCAGACAGGTGTGTTGTTATGATGTGTATCGCCGCCAAAAGAGCGTATCTCTACAATGTGCGATCATGTTCCGATCAAGAGGAAAAACGTAGAAATAAGTACACCCCCTTCCATTTTCAGTCTGTCTGGACTTGTCCATTCAATGGACGTCTGTTCTCATTGTATAATGAGCCTTCTCAGATACACCCACAGTTAAAAACACTGTTGAGCCATATAGAACCGGCTAGATTCGCTCTATTGACTTGTGCTCTTCGAATAGTTGATTTAACGACCGTAAATTCTACATCCGTGCAAAAATGGAGCCTTTTGAACATTGGAAGACTCACAGATAGTTATCCACCGGACTGTGTGTGGTGTGTAACGTAGTATGTCAATATCTCGCCATTGAGGGGTGTCAGAGATTAGCTGAAACTTCCAGGGTACTTGCCAAGCTCTGTTTAGTCGATCGTTGAAGTGTTTGTTCAAGTCTGGACTTTTTTTCTGATCTTTTTATTCACCTCGTGGCTTAGAAATGTCAACATAACACATTTGTAGGGCAGTTGTGAATTGTTAGACTATATTGTAGCCTGTTTCAGCCATACTGAATCCACAATAGAAGTCTCAATCTCAATCACTCTCCTATTGACTACAGTATTCTACAGTGAGTTCCATGGATGCAGACTTGACACACATAATTAGCACTGGTGGCACCTTTCAGCACTCTTTGACGAACACCCAAAAGCACTAAAACAATATTCGCTAACTTTTAAATCAGACTAAAAAGTCCCCATCTCATTACCTCTCCTCTATCGTGTTCTACAGGCTTCAGTCAATTTTGCTCTCCTCACATCCACAGCAGAACACCCCTAGCTTACTAAATAAAGACCCCATCACTACAAACTTCACACCATTTAACTAAACAGTCAAAAGCAACCCAAGTCTTTTTCATAACCAACTTCCCACAGTATCTCAAACACGTTATATCAACTTCACAAAGCTTTCTTGTTTTACTTGGCTTTACTTCATAACACCAATACTTACTTAGCTTTACTTATCATCAAACTTGAAAAACAACAGTCCATCTACATCCATCAATAGCACTTGAAAAGCTCCAAAATTCCTACCGTCACCTCACCACAGCCACATCACCCGCCATCTGTAAAATCACCCCAATCCAAACCCTCAAAGACACTTTTGTAAGGATCAAAAACTCCACCCCTAGGCGTGCGGCTCGGAAATGATTGTACCTTATTTTGATGGGCGGAATATAGAACACCCCAGCTCTAGATATCGCCACCCTACACACTTGATACTAGTACGGTTGGAAAGTTCAACTTTCAAGGATCATTTTGGTACTACTTTTGGCCGAGTTGACGCAAAAACAAAGAAACAATCGCCAACTCTGTCGGTAAAGATGCGCCAAAGATACGATACGATACTGTTACAATCTGTACTTGTTTCTGCGCCTCAAAACTCACTCCATTTGCCTATACCTCCTCTGGGAGCCATCCTATATCCCTTAACCCATCTCAACTCCACCATAATCATCAGATTCCAATTTTGAAAACTTCCCCGTCATCCCCTAGCCCTCGCGAACCACCTCCCGTTCTCCAAATCGCTCCACCATGTCTCCCCGTGATTCTCCCCCTACAGCGCATTTCAGCCCCTGATATTTGAGTCCGTTTTTCTGGGGCGGTTTCTGAGGCTGGCAATTAAGGTTTCCTTACCTCAGCTAACCCCAGCAATCTCCCAGGGCCGAGTCGGAGTTGTGGGTTGATTTTGGTCATAACCTGTGGTTTGGTACTCGTAACCTGATTGGTAATGGTAGGAATTGTCGGAATATTCGTTTTTTTGCCTGCTACTAACGCTCAGTTCTCTCACTAGGTGTGTTCTGTTGTTCAGCTTGGGACGCGTTTAAACTTCCGCATTAAACTTTCTGACATCACCCCAGCAACCGCGAAAACACCACATCACCAGTCACGTCTAAAACGATACATACGACAACTACAACCATTTAAACCTCCCCTCAAATGTCGCGACAAGAATTGGTGCAGTGGGTCAACGAGCTGCTGGCGACGGAAATCTCCAAGGTGGAGGAGTGCGGCAAGGGCGCCATCTACTGCCAGATTCTGGACTCCATCTACGGCGATGTGCCCATGAGCAAGGTCAAGTTCAACGTCAAGGCCGAGTACGAGTTTCTCAACAACTACAAGGTGCTGCAGGGCGTGTTCAACCGCCACAAAATCGACCGCCAGATCCCCGTGGAGAAGCTCGTCAAGTGCCGGTTCCAGGACAACCTCGAGTTTCTGCAGTACTGCAAAAAGCACTGGGACGCCAATTGGAGCGGCCAGGAGTACGATGCGGTGGGGAGACGGGCGGGCCGGGTGGCCACGGTGGCCGGACCGGCTTCCGCAGCCTCCGGACGAACCTCGGTCCAATCACAAGCCAGTGGCACCAGCGGGAGATCCAGCGTCGTGAGATCTAGGCCGGCGGGAACTGGAGCTGGAGCTGGAGCTGGAACTGGAGCCAGTGGCAGAGCCAGTGTCAGCGGTGTAGGCGGTATGGGAGCACCCGGTGGAGCTCGCCGCCCGGCCATGGGCAACGCGTCATCTGCTCTCACCAAAGCACAACAACAAATCGCCACTCTGGAGGCTGACGCAGTGGAGTACCAACAGGTGCTGGAGGGGCTCGAGACGGAACGCAACTTTTACTTCAACAAGCTGCGCGAAATCGAGGTGCTCGTGCAGGAGAACGCGGAGCAGATGGACCAGGTGCAGGTGGAGGGCATGATTCGCGAGATCCAGACGATTTTGTACTCGACGGAAGAGGGGTTTCAGGTGCCGGAGGAGGAGGAGGTTTTTTAAAGTGAGCAAGGCGAACTTTGGAAAAACGAACGCAGTGAGTTTTTGCAAAATGAGTGAGCGACATATCCATGAGCTACATGTGTCGATGATACAGCTTTTCGTGAAGACAGCTTTTCCGCTTTCCCTACGCCTTTTCGACCCCCGCTTTGTGGCTCTTTGCACGTCTCAGGAGCTCTCTCAGTACAGTTCCAGGTCCTCCGTTACGCCCAAACTTCCAACCTGACTAGGCCCCGTCGCCACTGCTACAGCTCCTCAGCTCGATACCACCTCCGCCAGTCTGTCTGGGGTATGGCCTCATCTACAGTAATACATGTTCTTCGATAACGTCGGCTGGCCGAAAAGCGTCGGGGCTGGCAGGCACACGGTGGCATGGTCCCCTTATATATTAATTGACTACTTACGGGAGGTGGAGTAAAAGGAGCTTGGATACAGGAAAACGGACTTTACCGTTGGATTCGTGTTGCTCTGGTGATTACGACCGTGTGTTTTTTCAGTCCTTCAGCTTGTCTGTTACGACGTGGAATGCAGTTGTAAGAAACGTTTCCGATTATGTACATACGGTAGACTACAGTAGGTGCCGTCAAAATTAAACGAGCTTCTTGTTTGACCATGTGACTTCTTCCAGGACTGCTTCTGAGGCTACAAAATCATTGAAGGCTTCCTGTCTTAGAGCTCCTTGTTCTATTGACTCTATGATACGGATCTGTTCATGTACGATGCTACTCTCCAGGGCTCCCTCTGCTAACATCTCTGGAGCGCTCTATGGAATCTGCCAGATGAACTTGGTCAACCTGATGGTGTGCCTATTCTAAACCTCCCGATAGAGAGTCTGGCTGTCGCATCGCTTTCTGCAGTAGTTCTTGTAAGTACTGTGCTGAAAAATTTCGCTTTGTTCAACTCTTATCATTCGGTTGCTACCTTGGTCTCATCAGAACCTGTACATCATCTTCAATACAGTACTTGTACTACATACATGTTCTCTAGTGACGTTTAGTGGGGAAATCTCTATGGTTCCCTCTCGGTCAGCACATGTACAATACGGTATCACTCAATTGACTACCTACAGAGGGTGCACCTGGTCAAGCGCTAGGCTGGCAGCGATTATCATGTCTGCTGACTTTACTAGAAAGACTCAGCCAAGTATAAGTACTTTGTATAAACCCTACCCAAACAGATAGCTCAAAGACTCAGATCATTGACCGAGACTTTGTCTCGTCTGAAATGCTACGGCTGAATCATTGACTGGCCGCCTCTTCACCTACACAGTTCAGTGCAGTCTGAGCCCTAAATTCTGGCTACAGTTCGAGACCGGCTTCTTGAACTGGACCTCTTTGTTCAGTCGTGTTGGCCCAATACATGAGCTACACGTAGTCCATCAGACTGACAGCTTATGTTTGGAGAATGAATCAACCATACCCAGACTCATCTCACCATATCGCTCTACTCAGCCTAGATTGATCTGAAGTAATATGCCAGCTACAGTCCCCTCTGAATAAAGAGCACTCACAGACATTCATCTGATTTTCTTCCAAAACACGTGATTCCAACCCTGTCACAATTCTAAAACTGCACCATAGCCGTCAAAGTCAACAAACAAGTTCCCAGATCACCACCAAACAATCATGTGACCTCCCTAGATCGTTTCTGCATCGCCAAACGCCAACTCTGAACGCGTCTAACTTTGTCAGAGTTGTATCATAGGTATAGTAGGGCCGCTGTCGATAGTTATCGCACTGAATACGTGATTAATCGTTTCTCCTGACTTTCCCGATTCAAACGCTTTTCCCCGCTAGTCAATGTCTCCATTACATCCCTCGGTAGCCCCATCCCAAAAACAATGCAAAAAAAACTCCCCCCTCTCTAACATCGCGAGTTTATGGTGTTGTGCGCGATATGCATGATCTCTACCCCCTATTCACACCCCATATTTGAGATTTCAAAAAATGCCGCCAAAAACCGCCCAAAAACGATCGGCAGCTGCCGTTTCTCGACCCAAAAAGGCCCCCAAGCTCGTCGATTACGATCTCGTGAGAATTGCGGATCTGGAACAGCAGCAAGAGGACGACAACGCCTTTGTTCATCAGAGTGTCTACCATTACGTGAATGATCTTCACAAGCCCTCCATCGACGAGATTCGGCCTGAAAACCGCTGGAATATGGACGAGACGGCGTTCTAGCGCCAGAGCAGCTACATTGCCACTTACGAGTGCGTGTCGGCTACAGGAGTGGTTTTGCCGCCCTTGGTGGTGTTCAAAAAGGAGGTGATTGAAGACGAGTGGATGAAGGAGAACGTTCCCGATGCCAAGTACTGCACGTTTCTGTACAACCGCGACAAACAGCTCAAGGGCAAAAAGTTGCTGGAAACGTGGTTCACGGAATTTTTCCTGCCCAGAACAGTCCCTCGAGACAAGACGCAGTGGAGACTGCTGGTATGGGACGATGACAAGGGCCATTCGGGCGCCAAATACGACTTTAGACTGCTGTGTGAAAAACACAAGGTGCGGCTGCTCAACGTTTCCACCGAAGTGTCGTATTTCGCCGCGCCTCTGGAAGCCGCCCTGACTCCTCTCATCAAAGACAACATGTCCAAGCTGTACAAGGAGACGGAGATTGACGGGGACAAGGGCGAAGGGTACGCTCACCGGTGGTTGAAGATGATCCATGAGGCCCGAAAACCGGCGCTTGGGCAGAAACAGGTGCTCGAGGCGTGGCGAGATACGGGCTGTTTTCCTCCTCATCAGGACACGCACGATTGAGGAGCTAGAAAGAGAGAAGGGCGTGAAGCAGAAGGCCAACAAGAGGGTGATTGGATATAGGTGATAGGGGGGCGATTTTAACATGAATTTATGGAGAAATTCGGGGTCAGAGGCTGTGGTAAACGATTGTTTCTCAGTTGCTGCTGATCAGTCTGCGAAGAGTACTTCTAACGAACCATTGAATTCACTGTTGATACGCATTCAAAAATCTATGGTCAGAGCTGTAGGAAAAGAACTACTGTAAGCTGCATCTGGTACTGCTGTTTGAACTGTTGCTGTACATACTGGTAAACGTCTGGTACTACCTAATTATACAGCACGGTGAAGCTGTACTGTGATTTTTTTTTATAATAGCAGTGTTTTCAAGTGGTGCCAGGGATGCTCCCACTACAGATGAAATTGTCGTGCCAAAACTAAAAATGGTGACTTGAAACTGAACTGCTTTGTAGCTGCTTATTGTGCCAACATGAAACTGAGCTGGTCTGATGACTCCACTGAGAGCTGGAGCACTTGGACTGTCAAACAGGCTACAAGTACAAGTAGTCTCCCATATGATCCTGAGCTGTGGAATTGGAGGCACAGGGGAAATTTCAAATCGCTGTTCGGTTCAATCAAGAGAAATTGTTCTCATTTGTCTTTGACCATGCTATATTGAGCCCAATTAGGTTCTTCATCTTAAGGGTGAGATGGGAGTCTCTATTGTGGCACAAATTCTTCTTGGAAGAAAAAGAACCAGATGGTCTTGTCCAATCGAGTCACGTTAACATGCCAGTTTTTTCCATTCGATCATACCGTCATTATTCGCCGTTTGGTGTTCGCCGTTTGGTGTTCGCCGTTTGGTGTTCACCGTTTTGATGTCAGAGAACAACTCTGTCAAAGATCACTACCCCGAAAGTCGCAAGCTCCATCCAGGGCTACTGAATACTCTCAGACGTTACACAATCCACCAGTTTGGTACAATTGTACCACAGCTTCAAATCGTCAGAGGTGTTGAACGGTTTCTTCTGAACCAGCTGCGATACGATACCGCAGTTGACGATGGTGAGTTCAATGCCCCGATTCAGTTCATCAAGATAACCCGACTCGGCCCATCTATCTCACTCCAGAGAGGTGGTACAGAAACGAAAAGTTGATTTTCGGAATCAGCAGAGCCAGGGCTTTCCAATGGTACCAATATGGGCCCGGTAGCTGGTGTATGTAGAGGGGGTCATTGCCATTTGCCAATATACCTTCCAGCTATAATATATATAATATCGTACACCTGATGGAATGCAGCTTGCCAAGAACGGAGGCAGATAAGGACGAAAAACGCACCTCCTTCCACATCACCTTTTACCGTACGAAAGAGTGCCTGTGGAAGAGCTCGTCAACTGTTGGTAAAATCCGCTACAGTCACGGGATTGTAATATAAAAAACATAGCTCGAATAAGCACGATCAGGGCTTTCCAACAGTACCGGTTTCGACCTTTTACCATGTCATCTGGCTGTTTCAGATTTGCAAGTGACAGCTCAACTCTGAGGTGCAGGACCACAGGGCGGTAACCACAGGGCAGCAGTAATTTGCCACCCTGAGGGGATTAGGAGGTGGCCTAAAAGTGATCAGTTTTCCTGTTCTACTCTTACGTGTCCCTTTGAGCCTCTTACAATCCTTACTGCTGGGTTCTACAAGTACGATAGTCTTGGAACGAGGCGACTACGCAGACTTCGATACGGTACAGCCTAGTGAGAGCGGTTTTGTTTTATTTGCTAGCTACAGAGACTCAGAACTGGCGCCGATTTCGACACCAGCTTTCTGTGGGTTTGTTCTACGGACCATTGCCGGGATTGCCATTTTCGCAATGCTCGTAGTGGGCGGTAAACTCGTGGCGGGCAAAGAGATACTTGCACACGGGGCAAATGACGGTTTTGGGGGTGGCGGATTTGGGCATGATTTGAGCGGAGCGAAGCGTCACTGGTGAGTTGGCGGAATTGGGCGACGCGTCACTGGTGAGTTGATCGAGTCTTGGTGAGCTGACTGAGAGAGTTGAGCGGTTGATGTTCCTAGGCAGGCGTAATATCCCCATTACGATGACCCCATGAGAACTTTGGGGCTGGCGATAGGTCATGTCGGAGGACTTGTTGGGAGACTTGTCGTGTATCTGGAGGTGCGTCGACTACGAGTACCGGTACTGAGGTACCTATCATGAGATCGAAATGTGATGGCGATCTCTCTGCCACCTTCTCTGGACTCGGTGGCCATTGGTGCTCGTTGCAGTCGGTGCTTCTGTTCGAGTCGAGCTATCTCCGGTGTCCTTGTCGGTAGATGGAGTGATCCGAGGGCTGGACAGACTTATCGAACGTCTGATGTGCGCTACGTACTTGTCAGGTCTCGCTGATTGATGCTGGAGTCCTTATGAAGAATTCCTGAGGTAGTCCCGGCACCAGTGACTGACATCAACTTTCCGTGGTGCTCCAGCTTCACACCGTTTCACCGTTGAAACGCTCAAGACCACATTCTCTCTAGAGCCATAACTAGCACCGTCTTCCAGCCTCATCTTCCTGCTGTCCAAGCCTCCCAAGAATCAACCAGACTGAACTGTCTACAGCTTGAACGCATTGTCAGAGTACACCAGAGCTATGAGCAGAGATATTGTCCGACCCATTGGACTGAACTGAACCAGTCTCCCAAGCCAAGCTGATGCCTACCCTCTGTCTGACAAACCGGACTCAGCTATCAGAAGCAGAATCAGTCTTTCTATGATTGCATGAGATTCAGTCCTTTGACCAGACTCCTTGTAGTTCTACAAGATGGTCAAGCTGTTTGGAGCAGTGGAGTCAATGTGCGGTGCATGACTCCCTTCAGCACTACACCCTTGGAGTGAGGTCTACCAGCAATGTCTTGGAGCTACTGCAACAACTCTTTACTTGTAGATGGTAGTCTACCATCTTAGCCACTAACACCTCAACAGACTGGTTCACATAAGACAGACTACATACCCAAGAGAGGGCCCTGAATGTATGATCTCTTGGAGTGTAGAAAGTGAAGTACTATACAGTACATACTGTCTTGCAAGACAATGACAATGGAGTCACCTAGAACCAATACAGGTGGCACCAAGTGGAACTATTCTTGTTATGATTGATATCGGTTTCAAAGGGTCATACGGCTGTATTTATAGTGATCTGACTTGATCAAATGAGAAGTAGCCTGTCTCGTCCTTTCAATACCATGACTCTACAGGATGACTTTAGAGAGCCTAAGTATCACACATCTCCAATAGTCTCTACACAACACAGCGAGTAGCTAAACTACGGATACAGAACTGTACTGTTGTAAGACTCCTTCCCAGGGTCACGTTACTGGGTTACTTGCAGAGATAAATGATACCCTGTGAGTAACCAGTGCTATTTAACAACTTCTAAGGCCCATTGTGTCTGTGCACGGGTTCTCAGCCACTCTGCGTAGCTCTCTACATTAGCTGTCTACAGCATATCTCTACGGCAACTGTCTTCGGACGTTTTCTCACTTCAACTAAAGCGGTTTGTGGTCTACGCCGTCTCACTTTGATTGCAATTCGTCACGGCATTGCAATTCATCACGGCATTGCAATTCATCACGGCATTGCTTGTTCACTTCGGTCGCGCTTTGCGCTACCTTCTCGCTTTGCGCTCCCTTCGTTCGGTCTACATCGTCTCACTTCAGTCGTGCTTCGCACTCCCTGCGTTCTACGGACTGCTTTTCGTCTCACTCCGATCGTGCTTCGCACTCCCTTCGTTCTACGCCCTCGTTCTACGGACTGTTTTTCAATAAATTTTATTACGCAATGCGCATTTTCTCGCCTTTTAAATTATTTTACAACCCCCAAAAACAAGGTGCAAATTTAAGCAGCAACGGGGGCGGGGGCAGACTCGGACCAGTCATCGGTGGCAGCCCAGTCGGCGGCACCGGCACCGGCATCGGGAGCAACGTCCCAGTTGTCGGCGTTGGTGGCGGCGGCGGCCTCGGTCTCGGCGGTCTCGACAACCTCCTCGGTGGCAGCCTCCTCAGCAGCCTCCTCGTTGTTCTCGGGCTCTTCGGGATCTCGGTAGAAGTAGAGATCGGGCATGACGGACCACTCGGTGTTTCGGTCCTCAAGGGCGCCACGGAGTCGCAGAACCTCTCGGGAGATCATCCACCACACCAGACCGACGGAGTGTCGACCCTTGTTGTTGCAGGGGATGGCGACATCAACAAACTCGACGGGGGAGTCGGTGTCACAGAGAGCAATGACGGGGATGTTGACGTAAGAGGCCTCCTTGATGGCCTGGTGGTCGGTTCGGGGATCGGTGACGATCAGAAGACGGGGCTCCTTGAAAGATCGGGTGATGTAGTTGGTGAAAGATCCGGGGGTGAATCGGCCGGCAATGGCGGTGGCGCCACAGTGGTTGGCGAACTTGAGCACGGCTCGCTGTCCGTAGGTTCGAGCAGAGATGGCAACGACATCGGCGGGGTTGGGGACGGCGGCAATGATTCGGGCGGCAAGCTGGATCTTCTCCCAGGTCTTTCCGACGTTGATGATGTTGACACCGTCGGCTCGCTGCTTGAAAACGTAAGGGATGTTTTGGACCTGAGTTAGTATGGAAAACGGGAACGAAGCCTTTTTGACGAGCGTGCGAGGAAAACAGGCTGAGTGGACAACCCTTAAGCCTCGAAGAGCTTGCTCTGAGAGGCTTCTGTCATAATAGCAAACTCTTCGAAGCTGTCTGTCATAATATCCGAATCTCAGCGTTGTCACAGCTTTAGTCACAGAGCTAGCCAGACTAGTCTCTTTCACTGCTTCGATCGTTCCATCAGTGATGGAGACAAGACTAAGGGGGTGGGGCACGAGCAAAACAGTTACAGCGGTTGTCACAAAAACCTCTTTAGCCGTGCAGTGATGTTGCCACCTGTCCTGATAGACAGGTACAAACACACTTGACCACAGACACGTCACAGACACTAACCACACAAGACTAGCACAACTCAGAAAACGTCAAACGACGACGATAAACGAGCGGATTCGACTGATCTGGGCTGGGGGGAGTGGTGGGCATGGCTGATGGAAAATTGAGCCCAAGTTGGACCCGAGTTGGACAGCTTTCCGGAGCTCACTACACCCATCCATCTCTCGAGACATGTCACCAAGACATTCAAGATGCCTCCCCAACCAATCGACCCATCTCAACCGTTGAATATCGTCAAGTCCTCCGCTTCGTCTGTGGCTTCGTCTGTGCCTTTGCTGTGCCTTTACCGTGCCTTTCTCGTCTCGTCTGTGCCTTTGCTATCGTCTCGTCTGTGCCTTCACTCATTCGCTTGTGTCTCGTTCGCTTTGTCTCGCTCATCTGTGACATCCGTCACAGTTCCTGTCGAATTACTCACCTGAACGTTCTTGGAACCAATGTGGGTCTGGGCAGCCAGGAGGTTCTGAATGTCCTCGGGGGTGGGGTCGAAAATAGGAGCAGACATGTTGATCTAGGCTGTGTTACAGTGTATCGACAGAGCTGGCGTGTGAAGGGAGAATTTGGAAAATCGACACACTAGAGTTTGGGTGTGCTATGCAGATGAGTCGGGACTTCCAGTTTGGGAGGAAAGTCACGTGGGGGGCAAGAGCGCTAGGGTTTAGCCCTAGTTGGGACGAAAAATTTTTGACCAAAGTCATGTGACCGGGAGCGAACTGCGAGAGAGGACCAAACCTGGCTGGAATGTCGATCGCAACAATCGCAACGCTTCCTTTTATTTCCTGATTTGTTTGGATTTTTGGTGTGAATAAATTAGAAATAATTTCACCTAAATCCCGAATAAATCAGAAAAATTCAAAATCAGAAAAATCGCATTTTTGACAAAGACAAGTCTTGCTGAAATCTCACGGTATTGTCTTATTTATTTCCCTAACTACCGTACTCTTAATATGTGCAAATTAGGGGCACTTTTTTATCATTTTCACACCCAAAACACGTCAAAATAGTGTCAGAATAGCTTCAAAATCATCTCCTGAATCCGCGTATTTCAACGGTACCATTCTCTAGTGTTTTCGACCACTTCCCGTTGATATTTTCGACTTTTATTCGATGTTTGAAATTCGCCTGTTTTTGAAAATTAAGGTTCAGTGAATTTCCGAGCCGCACGCCTAGGGGTGGGGTTTTGGGCCCTCTTCAAAACGGGCTTTAATGATCAGATTTCGCTGAAAAGCGGAACAATGGCTTATCAGAGTGTGGTCACGTGACTGTGGTGTTTTAAAAAGATTCGGGCTACTATTAAGCGAGATAGAGTGGTCTACTGAGGGTCAAGTGTAATGCTAACTATGAGCAAATATTCTCCAGTAAGGCTAAGTAAGAAATGGACTATGGTGTGATGTTTTGCTCAAAGACTCAAATCGCTCCTAGTTTTTACAGGAAAGGTCGCAGTGATGACAGATGAAACTGGACACGAGTCTTGGACGTCACATGAGACGATTAGTTGGCAGTAGGAACTTTTTCAGAATTATGTAATCTTCTTCTGAGACATGTTTTTGAAAAGACTGGTAATGATTCAAACTATACACAGTAAGACATAAAAGGGTATTATTCTTCTTTTCAGATCAATGCGGTTCTTTTAATACCACGTTAGACAATCTAACATTACTAATCACACACCTGTCAGGTACTCTATGTAAATGAGAAGAGTGTACTTTAAGCAAGTCTGGATGGTAGTTATTACTGATTTAAATGCATCTTTGTGTTCCTACGGGTTCGAGGAATGTTTTCCCAAAGTCTCTGTTGCTCTAGTGTTACTATTAAGCGTTCTGAATTGGATATTGTCAGAAGTATTACCAACACGAATAATGTATTTAACCCAGCTCTGGATGATAGCTATTAAGATATAAACAATATCGTTACATTCCCCAGATGACAAGGAATTTGGTTCTAAAGTCCCCACCGCTTTAGAATGGGCATTCAGCAGTTTGTAGGGTTTCTTAGTGGAGACTAAACCAAGACAAGAAGAATGTCCTCAGTTCAACAGTAGAAAGCATTATCGACAATCAGAACATATCTTTGTGATTCTACAGATTCCAAAAATCCATCTCTGAAGTTTTCATCATTGTAGGACCATTATTGAGGGTTCTGGGGGGTATCTTGTTGCATCTGTACAACACTCATCTGCTGCGGAGTCACCAGGCTACCATAAGTGTAGATGGTGGTACAAGTACAAGTATGTACTACAGACTTTACAATATCTTTCTGTTGATGTCACCTATGACACAGCCAATGTACAAGTACAAGTACTCGTACAAGTAACCAATGAAACGGACAGGTATACATGGTCAGATTAGAGGGTGTATTGAAAATCCTTCAAAGTCACGGGATCAGCTTGAAACCGGTACCATTCGAGAGAGAATCACGTTACCATTTCAGTAATGTTAATATTTTTCTTTTCAAGACACCGCTACATACATTATATTGAGCAATATCGGTTTGGAGTGTGGTGGTCGATCTACCAGTCAACTTTTTCTTTGGCCTACAGAACGACTCATGAACTACGTCATCATTGTTTTGAAGTCTGTAGCTCTCTTTTAATACCAACATCTCACCCTTTCTAAAGCAACTCCATCTTCTGCATCTCCTCAAATATTTCCCATATTACTTAGCATTACTCGACACATTAGAATACAGTTACACATTAGTTGAGAAAGACCTCTCTTACCACCTCTCTCTAAAACCACCCACAATGCTCCGATCGTCTCCGTTACTTCTGCAACCTCTTATTCACCCCCTTATAACCCCCTCTCTACCCTCAAACCCCAAATACCACGTTGCCTTACCATCTCTACACCGTTCTGAAAAATCTCCAAACATACTGCCCTAAAACCTCCCCCCAAAACCCCCACACTAACGAAAGCTCTAAAACAACTACACAGCCACCCTCCCCATCCACCCAGCTCTATAACCATACCTCAAAAATTAGCCTATCTCTCTATTTGACGTTTTAGACCCAACACAAAACCCTCATTCCACTCTAGGCGTGGCAGAGATAAGCCAAAGGGGTCTTGTTTGGTATCTCCAGGGTCCCTGTGACCTCCCAGTTGAGTACAGTACGAGTACGACCATGTCACACCCACGACACCGTCCATGTCACCCACCACGCCGTCCATGTCGTTCCCACCACGCCGTCCATGTCGTTCCCACCACGCCGTCCATGTCTCCCGCCACACTCCCCCTGTAACCCCTACCCAGCCGTTGTAATATGGCCAAGGTTTTGTCGCGTGAGGGGTCACACGAGACATGTCGTTAGCGTTAGACCAGCAGGCAACCGCGGCACGTGAAAACCACCACATCTCACGTGCGTCTCAACAAGGAACTTTTTGCCGCTTACGGATGCCGCACACACGTGATTAGGTAATGCGGGTGACTCTGCTTAGGTAACCGTCACGATGATTACTCAGCTTTCTTAGGTAATCAAACCACTTTGAGATTGCTACAAAAAGGTTCACTTCCTAAAGGGGACTAAAAAAGGGGTTGTTTAGGGCAGGGTAGGGGCTAAAAATTTCAGGGTTAGGGCCACCAGCCACAAATTCTGGTATGTACCCCGACGCATTGCCATGTACCCGGATCTCGGGCTGCATTTCGGACTGCTATCGGCTCCGAAGATGAGCCGAGGAAGAAGACGCAAAATTTGGTTAAATTGATTGGAAAAAATCGGGTAAAATTTGGAGCAAGTACCGACGCAAATCCACCCTCTCTTTTCATATTTTTCATTAATTTACACGTCTCCACATACTGACATAAATCGATTTTACATGGGTTGCCGAAATAACCTAATTGGAAAATGCAGTGACGTGTCTTTTTTTGGGGGGCTTAGATAGCGACGAGTAATGGTTCTGGGGGGGTGGAAAATGTGCTGCAATTATGGCAGAGGTCGGCTCTTTTGATTAAATGTTTTTTTGTTGATTTCGGGGTGGTATTCGAATTGCCAGCGATTTTTAAAAAGAATTATTTTCCATCATTTTTAACATTTTTATCATTTTTTAATTTTCAATGTCTCAAAATAAACTTCTCGTTAGCCAATAAAAAGCGACGATAATGACACTGCTATAGGAGCAAATTATGATCGAGAAAGAGGGCGGAGGAAAATCAACGGAAAAAAAAGGGTAAAAATGCTGGAGCTTAGGGGCGAGATTGGCCAAAGAGAGGCCGGGCGGGAGAATATTATAACGGCTTTCGGAAGCTTATTGGAAATTTTTTAGCATTTCTCGCGCCAGCGCAAAGATTTTCAATCACCAGACTGGAGAACACAGCAACTATACATTATCGTGCATGATAAGGGGCGAAAAATGGGGGATAATGGCGGGAGTGGATTTTGGAATTTTTATTCGGATAAAAGCGGGAAAAAGGAGGTGGTGTATTTGCTGGAAAGCTGGATTTTTGGAGATCGTGGGGATGGTTTTTTTTGACCCTGTGAAAATTGTTCTTGTGTTTTGAACCGTTGTAAGGTAGTTTCGTTATGTATTTGCCTGAATGATTTAGGGTGGAGCTTAAAAAAATATAGCACAGCGGGGAGTGGAGATATCACGGATTTAAACACATGGATCGACTTGGAAAATTTCGCTGAGTCGATTTCAGCTTTCGGATAAGTTCCAGCGTCAATATCCAGCGACTTTAG
Source organism: Yarrowia deformans (assembly GCA_900519085.1). Classification (NCBI taxonomy): domain Eukaryota; kingdom Fungi; phylum Ascomycota; class Dipodascomycetes; order Dipodascales; genus Yarrowia; species Yarrowia deformans. The sequence continues at coordinate 1,054,302 of ULGY01000004.1, read as the reverse complement.
TCTTCTCCTGTCACCAATTATTCCGCGCGAGTCTAAAAGCAGACACGGCTGATAATACTTTCAGGACAAAGCGAGAAAAACGGAGAAAAAAGCGGAAGAAGCTTTTGGGCCTATCAGAGACGATAACGGGCTCATCTGGGCTCACACGACGAGACTGAGGGTTAGGGGGTGGG
>ULGY01000004.1:933555-1053775 GCA_900519085.1 Yarrowia deformans | reverse complement strand
AGGGCGGCAAGGGGGGGTTAGGGTGATGAGGTTGGGGAAGGCGTTGTGGATAGGGGGGGATGGTTGTGATTACAAGTACTCGTAGTGCTATAGTAGGGCTAAAACGGTTCTGAAAGTTTTGGAAGGTTCATTGAAGTGTGGGGAGTGTTTTGGGGGTATTTGGGGGTTATTGGGGAGTTTTCCGGTTTTATCCCGATTTCACAATGTTTAATTGGTGATAATCGGGGGATAATTAAATTAAATCAAATTAAATCGGGAAAATTAAAACCGTCGTATCAGTCATATCTACATACGTTCTGGGAAGTGTCAAATTTGATGCCGGTTTTTCGTCCTTTTTTCGTCCTTTTTTCGTCGTATTTTTGTCGTTTTTTCGTCGTTTTTTCGTCGTTTTTTCGTCGTTTTCTTCTTTGTTTTATTTTCTTTCGTACAACAACCTATTCCACTAGCCACATGCAGCCACATGCACCTCCCACATATCTCTACATAAACCTTAACCCTCACCTTAAATTCCAAATTGGGTTTGCAAAAATCTGCATATATAGAAACACCGCGATAACCACATTTTCACCATTTTCACCACCACCACCATGTCTTCGTCGTTGCATTCGGTGCATTCGAGTGCGTCTGCGGGGCTGACTAAGCGACAAACGTCGTCAGCGTCTTTCCAAAACGAATCGGGAACTTCGGACTCCGATAATGCCAAACTCGAACAGATGGGTTACAAGGCCGAATTGCAACGGTCGTTCTCCATCTGGTCCGTTTTGGGCGTAGGGTTTGGGTTGACGAATTCGTGGTTTGGAATTTCGGCTGCTCTCATCACCGGTATTTCCTCTGGAGGACCGCTTCTCATTGTCTATGGAATCATCATCATTGCCTCGGTTTCCACCTGTATTGCCATTACTCTGTCTGAATTGTCTTCTGCAATGCCCAATTCCGGCGGCCAGTACTATTGGACGCTTCAGCTGGCTCCCAAGAAGTATGCAAACTTCCTGGCGTATTCGTGCGGCTCGTTTGCGTGGGCTGGATCGATTTTCTCGTCCTCTTCCGTTACCCTGTCGATTGCTCAGGGTATTGTAGGAATGTACGCTTTGGACCACGACGGGTTTGAGGTGAAAAAGTGGCAGATTCTGGTGGCGTACCAGCTGCTCAACTTTTTCATGTTTTGGTTCAATTGTTATGGTCGAGCTTTGCCTTATGTGGCTAAGACTGCTCTTTACGTTTCCATTTTTTCCTTCATCACGATTACGATCACCGTCCTGGCCTGCTCTTCAGGCAAGTACCAAAGCGCCCATTTCGTCTTTGTCCAGTTCAACAACAACACGGGCTGGAAACAGGCCGGAATGGCGTTCATTGTCGGTCTCATCAACCCCAACTGGTGCTTCTCCTGCCTGGACTGTGCCACTCATATGGCTGAGGAAGTTCCCAAACCCGAACGAGTCATCCCCATTGCAATCATGTCGACGGTCGCCATCGGATTCGGAACGTCCTTCTGCTACGTCATCTCCATGTTCTTCTCGATCCAGAACCTCGAGGCGATTTTCGCCTCCACCACAGGCTCCCCCATTCTCGACATTTACTACCAGGCCCTCAACCACAAGGCTGGAGCGCTGTGTCTGATGTCGCTGCTCATGATTACCGCTTTCGGATGCAACATTTCGTCGCACACGTGGCAGGCTCGACTCACGTGGTCGTTTGCACGTGACCGAGGCATGCCCGGATCCAAGTATTGGTCTCAAGTGGACCCCAAACTCGGGGTGCCGCTGTACGCCCATATCATGTCCTGTTGCTGGTGTGCGATTCTGGGATGTCTGTACATGGCTTCCGAGACGGCCTTCAACTCCATGGTCGTCGGCTGTATCTCGTTCTTGCTGCTTTCCTACTGTGTTCCGGTCATTTGTCTGCTCCGAGTCGGCCGAAACAATATCCAGAGAGGACCTTTCTGGCTCGGCAAAATCGGCCTCTTTGCCAACATTGTCGTCATCGCATGGACCGTCTTTGCCTGTGTGGTGTACTCGTTGCCGTTTACCAAACCTGTGACGCAGGAGAACATGAACTACGTGTCTGTTGTTCTCGTGGGATACTTCCTCTACATGGTTCTGTACTGGAAACTGAGAGGCAGCAAAACGTTCCGAAGTCATGAGGAAAGAGAGGGTTTCGTTGAGGAGGATGAGAAGGCTGGAGAGATTGACGAGCGACATCCTGATCATTTGCCTGAGAAGTTGAAGGACGTGGTGGGGATTGTGCAATAGATGAGCGAAGCGAATCTATTGTTTTACGCGAGCAATGAAGCTACCGACACGGGGACTTCACCAAAGTGTTCCCTGAGTTCTTCTTCATCTTTCAATCAACTCCTCGTCGTTTTATGACGCGTTTTCACCATCTGGCGGCGTTTCCCAGTTCACTCAAAAAAAAATTCAACACCAGGCATAACACAACACACCCGTTGCATTGTGCCTAAACCACTGTGCTCACTCGTGTACACGCTAACATCAACTGTTGCTAAAAGTAAAAGTATTAATTTAATTGCATTGTTTAGATCGACAGATGTAGGGTTGAGGGTATAGTGCGAGTACAAGTAGTCATAACTCGATAGCTATCACTTTCACTACAGTTCGTAGACAGCACGTCACACCAGGGTATTCCAATGTTAGCAAACACTTTGTAAGACACCTGTTTCATTCTAGGCGTTACAACAGTCCATTTTCTTCTTGTATCTTTTATCTTTTTTTTCCCTTAATACATTCATTGCATCACACCCCATTAAACCACTGTTCCAAACACAGTACCCGGATAAAAATCCCATTTCCGACCCTTTCCGACCCATTCCAACCCTTCTGAATCCGATGCACTTGTCCGTTTTCTGATCCAAGCAGTATTCGTGGAGTTCGTTCCCAACCCCTTAATGTATTTCCCTGGAATCAAAAAAAAAAAAAAAAAAAAAAAAAAAAAAAAAAAAAAAAAAAAAAAAAAAAAAAAAAAAAAAAAAAAAAAAAAAAAAAAAAAAAAAAAAAAAAAAAAAAAAAAAAAAAAAAAAAAAAAAAAAAAAAAAAAAAAAAAAAAAAAAAAAAAAAAAAAAAAAAAAAAAAAAAAAAAAAAAAAAAAAAAAAAAAAAAAAAAAAAAAAAAAAAAAAAAAAAAAAAAAAAAAAAAAAAAAAAAAAAAAAAAAAAAAAAAAAAAAAAAAAAAAAAAAAAAAAAAAAAAAAAAAAAAAAAAAAAAAAAAAAAAAAAAAAAAAAAAAAAAAAAAAAAAAAAAAAAAAAAAAAAAAAAAAAAAAAAAAAAAAAAAAAAAAAAAAAAAAAAAAAAAAAAAAAAAAAAAAAAAAAAAAAAAAAAAAAAAAAAAAAAAAAAAAAAAAAAAAAAAAAAAAAAAAAAAAAAAAAAAAAAAAAAAAAAAAAAAAAAAAAAAAAAAAAAAAAAAAAAAAAAAAAAAAAAAAAAAAAAAAAAAAAAAAAAAAAAAAAAAAAAAAAAAAAAAAAAAAAAAAAAAAAAAAAAAAAAAAAAAAAAAAAAAAAAAAAAAAAAAAAAAAAAAAAAAAAAAAAAAAAAAAAAAAAAAAAAAAAAAAAAAAAAAAAAAAAAAAAAAAAAAAAAAAAAAAAAAAAAAAAAAAAAAAAAAAAAAAAAAAAAAAAAAAAAAAAAAAAAAAAAAAAAAAAAAAAAAAAAAAAAAAAAAAAAAAAAAAAAAAAAAAAAAAAAAAAAAAAAAAAAAAAAAAAAAAAAAAAAAAAAAAAAAAAAAAAAAAAAAAAAAAAAAAAAAAAAAAAAAAAAAAAAAAAAAAAAAAAAAAAAACTTCGACCGATAGTCTTTTTTTTCCTTCTGATCACGTGACCACAGGAACAAAATAGCAAAGCGCCGCTTAGTCGTTGTATTTCAGGCCCTTGCTGTAGCTACTGTAGCAAACCACCTATCCATTGCCATGGTTACCGTACACTCTCAATCTGTCTATATGCCATTGCTATAAATATCCAATTACGTACAAAGGTAGGGGTTCTTGTTTTGACTGTTCAAGTCATATCACATGTTAAGAGGTTGATGAGTACACTACAGTACTTACCAGAGTGGCACTATTTGTAGAAACATTACCAAAGTAAAGTACTCAAGACACGGTCGAGGCTTGTTGGTTACCCAGGCAGATTTCGATATGGTACAAAGAGAACCGTTGGACTCCCGTAGAGATTTCAAACGGTACCACTGCTGTCTCGATACTGCCAGCTTCAGCAACAAGAGCTCCAGCAACAGCGACAACAACAGCTACAGCCACAAAAACTACACCAGAGTGGTCACGAGTTGCGAGCTTTCGAACGGTACCGGTTTCATCGCGGTTTGGTCACTTATTGGAGCTTTGAGCCACTAGTACAGAAGCAGATCTAGACAGTAGAAATACATCCGACATATCACCAAGATGCAAGAGGACTTGAAACTATTGAAAGAAAAAATGTCTATACAAAACCTCGAGTTTTAGCGATATTGTGAAATGAGACTCCATATTATATAGACCTCCTCAACACCAACAATGAGGAAAAGTACACAAGTATGCTCGTCTCGATACGGTGATTCCACTTGTGTTTTTCATGTGTCGTTTTTAGGACTCCGTTTTAACCCTCAAATCCGGAGTATGGTAGCTACAGTATGTACAGATGCTGTAGTTGTCCTTGACTGGTACTCTTACCGGCTGAGTCTGGAGTTGTAATACTAGCTACGGTGACAACTACAAAAGATATCACTCAGCTTAACATCGTTGTTACGCTGAACTGGCTGAACTTGTATCTCATGTCAATGTCTTATCGTCATTGTCATTGTTGACTGTGTCAGAAGGAAGAAACCGTCAGTACTCTTGTAGAACAGCAGTAAGCGGGTTGTGGGGTAGTGGAAGGCTGGGGAGCAATCTAAATGATAGCTTGGATTGAAGAAGGACAAGTTGGCTGAACATCATCGAATCACCTCATCTGAACCATCTCCTCTAAAAAGAGTCTGGATCTGTAGAGAGTCTGGAGAATGGTATACCGAAGCAGACTTGATCGCCGACCCCATACGGACCAATGTCCATTTTCGCAACCAGATAGTACCACGTAGGCCACCCCCTCTGATTTGAACCAGAGTCCTGTTGCCCTAGTGATGGTTCTACCTCGTGGACTGTTCACAGAATCACTGTAGCCATACTAGGAGTGTCAGAGAGTTGGTTCGATATGCGACAGCTGGCAAAGCGTTTTCACGTTTGTAAGGATCTAGATCGAGATCTAAAACGAGTCACAAGCACCAGAAGTACTGTAGCTAACTATTGTTCAACTTGACCATGAGTTGAAACCATCTTATTTACTGTAGCACGGAGTACACAGCCTTTCTCTACTGAGAGCAATGTGTTCAAAAAGGGGGTACCATGCGAAAACATTGTCTCCTGGTAGTCTACTTTTATATACTTTTTTTTTTACTTATCTATTTCATGAACATACATTACTGCAATAATTGTACGCTCGCAAGATCGTGTGTTCTATCGGTTCCTCAATACATCTAGTACACTCGGTGTTCGATAAACCTGAGGACTTGATATTCGGTATTACAACCGATTTCGATCTGAACATTATTCGAGTCACGTGATCTGAAGCAATACCTCCAGTCGAATCACTGTCTCAGTAAGCGTACGCTCTCTGACAGAAAGGTACATGGATAAGGCATGTCAGAGAGGAGATCGAAAGAGCAAGTGAGAATGTAGTCACGTGACCTAGACGGAATCACCAGTCACGTGGCCTCTACCGAATCACAGATCACGTGACCTGGACCGGATGCAAGAAGTACCGAATTTTTAAACGATTTGAATGAGTTAGGTATATGACTTGGATGAGTTACAAGGTATCACGAGTTTGGAACTGTTGAAAAGTACGACTCAGCTCAGGTCTTCCGATGAACGACTTGTATGAGTCTAGCAAGGTGGTATCATGACTGTCTAGAGTTCCTTTTTCAAAAGGAGAAAAATGAACAGCTGTCGAGGTACAGTACAGTAGTATGTACATTTGTACGTCTACCCAGTAACAGGACAAGCCTTCGGCAGGTTTGATCACTCGCACAGTCGATCGGTTGCAGTTTCCCCAGAGCCAATCTCTCAGACTAGCAGGGTATCGGTATCGTCACTCGCCAACTCCTTCTCGTACTAGATCGGTCTTGTTCTTTCAGCCTTGCATTCTTTGTCTGCTAGAGCATCAGTTAGTCTACCAGCTCTAGCTCTAGTCTAGAGGTAGTCTACGGAGTTGTTGGTCAGGAGGACTTGAACACCATGGACAACGACTTGGACACAATCAGGTGGGGCTACCGGTAACGGCTACTGTACCAAGGGCGACAAGGGCCACAAAGTCGAAGTCTTGGCCGTACCGAATAAGACACCACCGGCATCGGCACCACCTCCCACACCTCTCACTTGCTAAGTCTCCGATCTCTCCGATCGCCGTCTTCCGACTCTTGGCAGTGGTACCCCTGTCAGGCACAGTCCACGGAGGTTTGTCCAGAGGCGGTAGCCGGTTTCAACCAGAGGCAGTTTTAACCAGTGACGTCGCACAACTGACGTTGGCAGCAGAGCTGTCTTTGGCACGTCTCCACCACCAACCCACCGGCGTCCCCACCACGTCCATTGTTGTAGTCTCGTAAACCACACCAACAGTCCCCATGGCACGGCTATGACATCAACGAGCTAGCCCTAGCACAAACCTTGGCCTGCTAACTCTCCGTCGACTCTGCCAACTCTCTGCCAACTCTGCCAACTCTGTCGCTGCCAAAACCACAGCAATGTCTCAGGTCTGATCCGAAACAACCGGGCAGATCTGAAACGGATTGCTGCGGTTGTGGTTGCTGTGCGACCTGTGGTTCGACGGTTCGCCTCCGCCGATCGCAAACTTCGGATCTGAGTTAATCGTGTAATCGTGTAATCGTGGTCCAAGCGGGATAGCTCGCTTTGGCGCTCCTCCGGCTTGCCCTATGTTTCACATGTCTCACCGGCACCGCTCGTATGAGGGAAATCATGGGTACAGGGTTGGGTCAGGAACGACATAGGCAACGGACCGGAGACAACGGTCCATAGGCAACAGACCATGTAGCAGTTGCAGTCGGAGCAACACCGTCTCTGCTACCTCTACCACCTCTGCCACCTCTACCACCTCTGCCACCAGACCAGACGTCTAGACAGTCTAGCGCCCCCTCCAATCTCCGACTCTCCGACCGACCCAACGGCTAGCTCCCCGTCCACCCCAACCCGTCTCTGCCTGGGCTACGCCGCATTGCTAGCGGGAGACTAAAAGCGGTCCCCCCTCTTTTAGCGCGACCCTAGTGCTGTGGGTGGGCTGGCGTGAGCGTGCTGGTGGTACAAGTGTACTGTACAGTAGGTAGTACAAGCGTAGCAGTAGCCAAGTTGCTGTACCGGTAGCTGAGTTTGGTGTCAGCCGTCCACGTCACCACAACGTGGGGCACAGGTACGCATACCAACAGAGTGTACACTCGTACAGCTGTACACCCGCACAGCAACGTGTAAAAGGAATGGTTAAAATAAGGACGACCGATCTATATATGTATTTTGAAAACCTGTTTGTGCGCATTACAACACCTGTTTCTGTGGTAACACCGCAACCCACACTTTAATTAATAATAGTCTTACCAAGACCCTTTCTTCCTCCACTTCTCCCCTACACACTCCATCCAACTTAACACACTCTCTCTCTCTGATACACTTTTTCCCACTAGCACCAAAACACTGTCTCTCCCGCCCCCGTCAACTCTTCATCCTCTTGACAACCCACAACCCACCACCCGTGGCAGGACGTAGGCAGCCCCCCACCCCAGAAACACGACTTTCGCCCCCCCCCAGAGCTGCTTACCTCCTCTAGGCTCTCCGAACGAGCAACACATCCACCCTGTGATCAGGTAACCCAGCACCCGTTTCACTCCTCGGTCGGCCCCGTACAACTTGGGCCACGATAATCGAGGACGCGAAGCCCGTATCAACACCTCACAGACTAGACACACGACATGTTCCTGACCGACACCGGCGAATCGGTGTCGACGGACAGACTGGGTCGTGTCCTGACCGCCGATAGCGGAGGTCCCGACCCAGGCGAAGCGAATGGCGGCGATGGCGGTGACGACAACGACAACGACGTCTACGCCAAAAACGGCCACAACGGAAACGGCCACGTCACCCGCGACGACTCCCGCGACGACTCCCCCGTCACCCACGACCCCGACCCCGTCAGCTCGGACTCCCCCTCCACCCCCGACGACACCACCCAGCTCGTCCTGCGAGCCCTGGTCTCGACCAAAGAGGCCGGCGTCATCATCGGCAAAGATGGCGCCACCGTGGCCGGGCTCCGGGACGCCGCCAAAGTCAAGGCCGGCGTCACCAAGTCCGTCGCGGGCATCCCGGACCGCATCCTGTCGGTCGCCGGAACCGCCGCCGGCGTGTCGCGGGCCATCGGGCTCGCCGCCGCCGCGCTCGTGGCCCACCCGCCGTCGGGCTACGTGCTCAACCTGGTGCCCCCAGGCCCGCAGGGGACCACGACGGTGCGCTTACTCATCCCGCACCAGCGCATGGGCTCGATTCTCGGCAAGGGCGGCGCGCGCATCAAGGCGATCCAGGCCCGGTACGCGGTGCGCATCGTGGCGTCCAAGCACCGGCTGCCGCACTCGTCCGAGCGGATCGTCGAGATCCAGGGCGAGCCCAAGGCGCTGCAGACGGCCGTGTACACGGTCGTGCAGTGCCTGCTGGAGGAAAAGGACAAGTCCATCCTCGTGGCGTACTACAACCCCCGCAACCTGGAGTCGTCGCGGGACGACGGGGCGGCCGCCGACGACAAGGAGTACGTGTCCTTTGCCGGCTACCGGGGGCGGTCTCAGGACGGAGGCGGCGGAGGCGGCAGCGACACGGACACGGACAAGGAGGCGATCCTGGCCGATCCGGCGGGTGCCGACGTGTCTTCTTGTGCCACTGACATTGATGGCTCGACAACCTCCCAGTCGACCCATTCGACGACCATTCCCGCGTCGTTTGCGGGCTACATCATTGGCCGGCGCGGAGACAACATCCGGGAGCTGCGCAAACGGTCCGGCGCGGCCATCTCGATTTCGTCCGAGTACGAGAGCGAGCGCACGCTGCTGATGCGCGGCTCGGAGGCGGCCGTGGCGCTCGCCATGGGCATGCTGCAGCAGCAGATGGACGAGGAGCGCGACAGGAGGGCCCGGGTCGATCCGGAGGAGCCGAGCAACGGGTTTTACTCGGATGTTTAGGCAGTGGAAAATCGGTTTTCTTGGACTTTTTACAAAACAAAACACTCTGTTCTTGTTCTTGTTGATTGGTCTTGTCACTAACTTTTTTGCAGCTCTTCTTCTTCTTCTTCTTCTTGGTTTTGTTTGTTTCAACACAGGTTTTTTTTGAGACTGGCTTGGGGGTCTGCCTGCACGCGTTTCAGAGAGAGGGTGTCTTTTTTTTCATCATCGCTCTCTGTCTGAAACAAAAGGCGGCAGAACAGCAAGCCAGTTTTGTTTTTTTTTGACTCACATTGTTGCCGATGTGGGCCTGTTTGGCCGTTTTGGAGGTGTGTGGCTTGTGGCTTGTGGGGTGGCACGGTGTTTTTTTCCGTTGGTTGCCTCACAAAAAACCAGCCGTAAAATCTGAGACGGTCAGCGCTGTTTTCTACTAACGTCTAGGTTTTTGTATATAGAACAACCTGGTTGAGGGCCATGAGGAGGGGTCGGTCTGGTTTTATGAAATCAATGTGAGTAGGCGTGATGCGTGCTGTAGGGTGGTGACGGTGACTGCCGATTGAGGCTGTTTCGAGTGGTTCCATTTGTGGCAGATTGCTTTAGTCTACGAGTACTTGTATCGTACTCGTAGTTCACATTTGTTGAGGCTGTAAGATCGTAGCGCAATTTCAAATGTGAGGCTGTTACAGGTGAGGTTCGAACTGGGGGTTGTGGCAGAATATGGGAGTTCGAACCGCAGAGTTGAGGGGGGAACCATTGAGAGGTGGTGGCCGATTGCGGTTTTAAAGGTCGCAATAGAATCTCCTCGTTAGTGGGATTCGAACGGTGGTCTTGAATTGTCAATATTCGCATTATTCACGTGATAAAATTCGGTTATAGACTTTTCCTTTGTTTGGATGTGTGGATTGGGGGTGGGAGTGAAGATATTGGATTGGAGGGAGGTTTGGAGATGTTAGAGGTGTCATTTTGATCCTTAAGGTGTTGCGGTTCTTTTGTTGGTGTTATCATCCCTGTACCACCTCTCTGCCATCCGTCGTCACCGAAGTCCGATTTTCAAACGCGAAAACGCGGAACCTTAATCGCTGCCGGTGGTGCATGACCATCACAACAAAGTCCTAATATCCGACAACCTCACCGAGCTTTCGTTGGCTTATAAAGGTGTTGCTGAGGACCCGAATTGGTGGTAAAAAACAAACACGAAAATCGGTACACTGCTACAACATGACCACCACCTCACAAGAGTCGCCGGATAACGCGTCTGTGCTCCAGGACAAGGACATTGACCGGCTGGTGAACGCTCAGAAGAAGCCTACAGTCGATGCCAACCTGCCGTTGAAGGACAAGGTGGACCGGATGAAGTCTGCCAGGCGCCAGGAGGCCGACAAGCTGACGGGTGGCGTCGGCGTCAACCCGTTTGACTCGCTGTATCCCAAGGGGGACGTGAAGAAGGGCGTTGCTACCACTGCGAACAACCATAACAATGTCAACCACAACCACAAGACTACCTCCAACCACACCACCGGCAAACCAGGTGCTACACCAAAACCCCCGATTCCCAAAGCCAAAGCAGCTTCTCCTGCTGCGTTCGACACTGCCACGTTCATGACCGGCAACACGTCTGCGGCCATTGATTGTCTCATGAACGGGACCTCCACGAGTACTCCTGTGAGGAGTGGAGTGGATGGCGACCAGAACGGAGTGAACGGAGTGAACGGAAACCAGAATGGTAACGTCAACGGCAACATCAACGGAAACCAGAAAGGAAACCAGAACGGAAACCAGAACGGAAACCAGAACGGAAACATTAACAGAAACATGAACGGCAACATGAACGGAAACATGAACGGCAACATGCAACAGAACACTCAACAAAACACCCAACCTCACCACCCCCACCACCCCCCCTCCACGCACAACACTAGCAACGACAGCATGGGCACGCAAAAGGCGAGCTCGTTCCCAGGATACCACCCCAACATTTCCCAGATTCTGTCGGGAGAGGACAGCAGCGAGTTTTTCCACAGCGCAGGAGATGCCGTGCAACAGTTCAACCCCAAAAAACCCTCCAACCTCCTGCCAACCACCGTGCTCACCGATAACAAGACGCCCACCTTCCCCCCGTCGCCAGACTACGATCTCTCCGACGTGTCCTTTGACAACAACAACACGCCCTACAACTTTGCCAAGCAGAACCAGAGTCAGAACCAGAGTCGAACCAACAACCATGGCAGTGACGTGTCCAGTGCCGTGGAGAACGCTCGGAGACTTGCTTCCCAGGCCCGACGATCCGCTCTCAACACCTACAGGGAGCAGAACCAGACCCCGGCGCATTCGTATCTTCGAACAGCGTCCAATTACATGGAGAAGATTCGAACCGAGGTGGACAAGGACCATGCTCGAGAGAAGAAGCAGGCTCGAGAACGTCTGGCGAGAAAACAACATCAGCGAGATCACCAGCACAACAAAAACTTTGACACGTTCCAGACGCCGCAGACAAAGGGCAAACTCAACGTGCAGGTTCCTCTGGACATGACTGAAGAACAGCTGTTTGAGGTGATTTGCAAACTCACGTCTGAGCTCGACAAAAGCCAGGAACGGGTCCAGGAGGTCGAGGAGCTCGTCCAGCAGTGCTCCGAGCAGCTCAACGAACAGTCCGTGGTGATTGACAGTCTCAAGAACCAACAGGAGGAGGCGAATGGCCAAAAGGAGGCGGCGGTGGGACAACTGCAGCAACAGCTGCGTCACGTGACCGAATCCAAGGACGCGGAGGTCCGTCACGTGACCGAAACCAAGGATGTGGAGATTGCCCAGCTCAAGTTGCAGGTTCAGCAGTTGACTGCCCAGCTTGCTAGCTCTTCGGTAGCCGATGTTAACACTCTCAAACACGACTATGAACACTACAAGCACCAGTGCTACAAGAAGGACGGCACGATTTCCGATCTGGAGGCTCGTCTGAAACGCGAAGAGAATCTGGAGGAGTTTGAGACCAAGCTCAAGGAGAAGGAGAAGCGGCTGATCAAGACAGAGCTGCGTCTGGGCCAACAGGCACTTGAACAGGACCATGATCGGCAGAAACTCGATGCCGAGAAAAAGGTGTACGAGGAGAAGGACGAGGAGGAGCGGTTGAGACAGAGATTGAGGGAGTTGAATGGGAGGGAGGGGTCCTACAAGTCGTCGAGAGAGTCGAGATCACATGACCGGTACGAGTCACGTGAGTCAAGGTCGTCACGATCCTCCCGGTCACGTGACCGATCGTACCGTTCCCGTGACCGGTCCGTGTCCCGATCTCGGTCCCGTTCCCTCTCCCGCTCCCGCTACCGTCGTAGGAGTGACTCGGTGAAAGACTCCTCTATGTCACGTGAGACGAAGACGGCCGATCTGCGGGCCCAGGCGCTGGAAAAGGTGATTGATTACCTCATGACTCGCCAAAAGGCCGGTGCTCAGAGAGCCCATATGGACGCCTGTTACAACGTGTCTGGGCCTGGAGACCGGTACAGTGACGGGCTGAGCGATGCCGCGGTGGAAACGGTGCTCAAGGAGTTTCTCGATAAGGACGAGGCGTACTTGAAGGATTTGTTGGAGGGCGATGGGAAGAAGTTGGACGATTATTTGGGGAGGGTGTATGCAGGAGTGAGTGTATAGTGAGTGCGTAGTGCGAGTGCGAGCACGAGCACTATGCACGAACGGACTACATTCCAGTGTGTGACTTCGCACTCGTAAGGCTCAAAGCTCCACGCGAACACACGCAACACCGGCTAACAAGGCTTCACATGAGGCTTGAGGCCCTCACTTCACATTCGTGTGCTCCACGTGAACACACTACAAGATGAGTCAGCGATGTTCGCACTCGTGAGGCTCCACGCCCTACAAGACGAGTCAGCGATATGACTTCACTCGTCTCAGCTCCACAGCCAGAAGGTCTACTCTGGCAGACACTATTTAACAGTTAACAGTTTAATGATTTGTATTTCACGGAGGTGTACTGTAGTTGGTTATATCGGTGGAGAAAGACGGTTTTCATTGGGAATAGGAGGTGCTCTTGTGACTGAATAATCGGTCAGTTTAATGTCGACCCTGGTGGCATCTGATGAAAACTGCATAGTATGTACAATGACGACAGGACAAAAAATGATCGTGCGTTGTAGACACTCTGAAGAGTTCAAAAGTAGACTAATCCGGCGCTGACAAGCTTGAATTCGAAGTCCCCGTCTCGTTATCTCTTCTGTGTCGAGTTCTGGCTTCTAGAGTTGCCACAGTCAGTGTCTGGTATTGCAGAACAAGAGCGGAGTATCAATACAGGTAAACGAAAAGAAAAGAAAAATGAACCCCGTACCTTGGAGACTCGGACAATCGAGTGTCTGGTGTCTCATGTCTGGACTTCGGAGTCTGGATAATTTAGTAGGTCTCATGACAGTACAGTCTTTACACTGTCCGCCAACCCTGAGCTGTGCTTCTCACGCTGCTCCTTGCAAATGATGGTACAAGTTTCAAGCACTCTTTCCAACAGTTCATCTCGGTCACTAGAACAGAATCCACATCTCTGAATAAACCACGTGTCTGGGCTCTTTATACCCCAGTTACCAAGTCTCCTATATCTTATCAGCTCTGAGTGTTCACAATGCTTCACATGCTATTTATTACCAACTGACACTACATCAACGTACTCTTTGAACTTTGCCAACCACCCTGAAGTACTTTCCATCCTGCTAAACCTCTTTTTCATCGTTTTCTGTCGTTTTCAAAATTCAGCCAAATTTTGCAAATTTTTAAATGCTTCCCAGACGACTCATACCTGCTCAAACGTTAAAAAGCCTACACCGATCGCTTTCTCTACGCCACCCCTTCCATTTCCAACCACTCACACACTGTCAACTTCCCTGGAACGCAGAAATTTTTTTTTTTTTGATTCTAGGGAAATACATTTCAGCTACTTGAGGCCTATAATAATGCTAAACCCGCACATCGGACTCGGATTCGGGTGTTCAGAAGAGCGTATGACTTATCGTGCTCGTTTCCTCCTGTTCCTCCTTCTTGACCGGATAAATATCAACAATCAAACTTTTTCAAAATAACACAACTCACACTGTAGTGGCCACATTTTCCATATTTTCAACATTTCCGATATAGTGTAGGGGCTATCACATCACGCTCTCATTCTGAGACCCGTGGAGACCGGGGTTCGATTCCCCGTATCGGAGGTTTGGTTACGGCCATATCCTGGTGAAAATACGGCTTCCCGTCCGATCAGCCATAGTCAAGCACCAGAGAGCCTAGTTAGTATTGTAGTGGGAGACCATACGAGAATCCTGGGTGCTGTAATCTTTTGCCCATGAGCGTAGCGAATCGGCCATATTTTTTGTACGCTCATGGGCCATATGTTTTTGTAGGCAGTTTACCCGGTTGCAGCCTTCTGGAGTGTACGCTTAGGCGTTTTCTAGATCGAACTGATCTGAAAAGCCTCCCTTTTTTTTTAACCACTGTACTGTACTACAACTCTCGATGCACGTGACTGTCGAATAACGTGACTACTTGTACGTGTACTTGTACCGACGGACAGTCTGTTCTACCCCCCCCCCCTTAGTCATCACATATCCCTCCCAAACAACATGTGTAAGCAGCGATCTGTTGTGCTCGGTAAATAGACCTTGAAACTCTGAGAAGCTCGAAAGTGTAGATCTGGGACGCGTCGGGATTCAGAGTCACGTGACGGACCACACACACACACACCTTGAGACCGGGTCACGTGACCCACTGAGGCTTTTCAGTTTACCCGAAACGCCATCCTCTTGAGACATGGTCCTTTGTTGGCCTTGTCTGGTTCAAATAAGCATCTGAGACTAAGGCATGCACTAATTATCTCGTCGTATCTTTCTACAAGCAGCAAGATGATGACGTTATCATATATTCAGACTCAGGGTCAGAGAGGTGCATTTATGTGGGGATATTTGTACTGCACGGGGTGGATATTTCTGTATCATTAGAATCAGATGACGACGGCGAGCACAGCAGTTTATTTTTTACCCCATTGTGTCATACAAATTCTCGCTGTACTCCGTGCTGTTTCGCCACAGCGACATGCTCAACTGACTAGCATGTTGATATGTTGGGGCAGGGGAAGGTATGTGGATATTTTTCTTGTCTCACTTTACAAAGTGGATATATTAACCAGCTGGAGCCGGATCGGGCGAGATACGAGCCACGCGACGGTCAACAGGTTATGTACACTATCTACAGTCAGTCAGTACAAGTATCTTTGTCAGTGATAGCTAGAAGAACGATTTTAATCTAAGAGCTCAACACATTACAAGTACATGTTGGTACCTCCACGACCCCCCAAAAGTCGTATAAACTACACCACTCGAATCAGCAGACGGCGGGGAACACTGTGGTATGCTTTTTAGCCACTAAAAGTCACTCCCTCGAATTCCAGGCCAACACACAGCTCCCCGACACCCTCCTACCTCGGCTGCAACGTGATAAACCTGACACTTGCAATCGCTCTGCCTGGACTGCGTTCAATGCGCCGTCTGTGCGTTAGCCGTTGTCAGTTTTTGAACAAGTGCCATTTTGTTTTTTTGTGCTTTCAAAACGGCACATATCCCGGCTCCGGAACCTAACCCTTAACACCGAGGGGGGTAGAGGGGTGCGGTGGCACGTGACCACTATAAGGGACTGTTGCAGGCCAGGCACGTCACGTGACAGGAGACCTCCAGCATACCCCACACAGCTTTTATTTTACTTCTCCTTGCACACCCTGCTGTGGATTTGTCAGCTCATTTCTCGGAGTCCAAATTACCTTTCAGTCACGCCAGATTAGGCTGCATGAGATTTCTAGGTCTGAGTTTATTCCTCAGTGGTTACGACCGGAACGACGGAGGATTAGTGCCGTTCAAAAGGGGTCAAACGGGGGGTGAACGAGAAGGAAAAGATACCAGAGTGTTTGCCGGAGAAAGACGAGTAGAATGGTACTATTTTAAACACCATAGCTCACCCGTGAAACCCGCTAAAGACAGTATTTCCTCAAATCTTATTTGTCATGGGTGCATCACCCATACATAGACTCTCTGCTAAACGTTCAAAAAGTAACCACTCTGAAAAAAAACATTTCACCATGACAAAACTAACATTTCAGAGTCGTAGAGAGAGAGACAGAGGAGAGGTAGAGTCGTACGACGGTGATTGAGGAATGATCGGATGATCGGGAATCGGCGTTAACGGGTTTAGCGACGTTAGTCAGCATTTATTCTTACAGTCACATGACACAACCTCAAATGTAAAGCGCACACTCTCCGTATCGTAATACCCCTCAGTCATCTCACCTCCTCCAACACTGTATGGTGATGATGAGACAAGATATGAGGCTTAAATGAAATGACGGGTGAATAGGGCACGTGACCTTGCGATTTTTTCTTCACGTGACAGAGCAAGAAGAGCTCGTCCACGTGACCATATAAACACTTGCTTACTTGCTCCCCACCAACGCCCTATAATTGCTGGCTATCCATTCTAGCTATAGGCTGATGGAGCAAAAGCAGCCTTTAAAAACGCGTGGCTGAAACTCGGCCCTAAAAAACATCACATGATAGACCAGATGCTCGGATAGTGGTCGGATCGGAAAAAGAAAACCACCATTGGATCCGTCGGAGCCAGACAAATCGAACCATGTCTCTCAGTAACGCCTAAGACCTCTCCAACGGCCAGGAAGAAGCATCTGGGGAAATCCCGCCCTGGAGAAATTGCTCTCATACTGAACTTTGAAAGGCGCGATATTTGAAATCTGAAAAATGGACCGTGCTCCGCGTCTCGTTCCGGACCCAACCAGCTATTCTGATTTTCGATCCGAAGACTCCCCGTAGCGCTGACAGGTCTCGGAGATTGAAGCGATTAATTTACTACCGCTTTTAGATTCCCGCCCCTGTAGAGTTTTGTGTGTACATGCCTCTGTGCCGACAAAAGCTTATTTAGCTTGTGTCGTTTACGTCGTTTCCGTATTGGGTTCCAGGGATGAGCGAGGGGGGGCTTGATATGGCGGGGTTGTAGAAATGCCACAATCAAAAGAAAAGTACTGTTAGAGAGGTCATCACGTGACGAACAAAATGAGACCCCTAAATATCTCGTTACACCACCGCTTTCCCCTCTGCCCAACACACCGTACCGTCCCCTAGGCGGAACCTTAAAACCAGAAACATTGTTAAAAAAGATATACATCATGCCGGAGAGCCCTTCCTAAGTTCCTGACATCTCCAACTCTCTCATTATCCCACTCACACACCTTCACTCACACAACCCTCCACCATGAACGCTACCCAACCGGAGTCGCACATTGTGCAATGGCTGACGTGGACCCAGGACACCATTGGCTTCGGCACTCTGGCCGCGACGGTGCTGGTGCTCGCGCTGCTGTACGACCAGTTTTCCTACGTCAAGTCCAAGGGCTCCATTGCAGGCCCCCCGCTCAAAATGTGGCCCATCATCGGCCCGTTTCTGGACTCCATCAACCCGGACTTTGAGAAATACAAGGCGCAGTGGGCGTCGGGAGCGCTCAGCTGCGTCTCGGTGTTCCACAAGTTTGTGGTGCTCGCCTCGGACCGCGACCTGACCCGCAAAATCTTCAACTCCAGCGCCTTTGTCAAGCCCTGCGTGGTGGACGTGGCCATCAAGATCTTGCGGCCCACCAACTGGGTCTTTCTGGACGGCAAGGCCCATGTGGACTACCGAAAGGGCCTCAACGGGCTCTTCACCAACAGAGCCCTCAGCATGTACCTGCCCATCCAGGAGGGCATCTACGACCGGTACTTTGACAAGTTTGTCGCCATGAGCAAGGACGGCCACGTGCCCTACATGCCCATCTTTCGAGAAATCAACTGTGCCCTGTCGCTGCGAACGTTCTGCGGCAACTACATCACCGAGGAGCAGATCAAGGAGATTGCTCATGATTACTACCTGGTGACCGCTGCGCTGGAGCTCGTCAACTTCCCCATCATCCTGCCCTTCACCAAGGCCTGGTACGGCAAAAAGGCCGCCGACAAGGTGATGGACATTTTCGCCAAGTGCGCCCAGATGGCCAAGGACCACATCAAGGCCGGCGGCGAGGTCACCTGTACCATGGACGCGTGGATCGCCATCATGCACGGCCGAGGCTTCGAGAGCGAAGACGGCTCCATGCTCAACAAGAAGATCCGAAAGTTCTCCAACAAGGAAATCTCAGAGACCATCTTCACCTTCCTGTTTGCGTCGCAGGACGCCTCGTCGTCGGCCACCACCTGGCTGTTCCAGATCGTCGCCGATCGACCAGACGTGTACGCCAAGATCCGAGAGGAGCAGCTGGCGGTGCGGGGAGGCGACCCCAACGTGCCGCTGTCGCTGGAGCTCACCGAACAGATGACCTACACCAACATGGTGGTCAAGGAGTGCCTGCGGCTGCGGCCCCCGGTCATCATGGTGCCCTACGTGGCCAAGAAGGACTTCCCCATCTCAGACACATACACGGTCCCCAAGGGCTCCATGATCATCCCCACCGTCTACCCGTCGCTGCATGACCCCGAGGTGTACGAGCGGCCCGACGAGTTTGTGCCCGAGCGATGGCTGCCCGATGGAGACGGCACCAAAAACGTCAAGAACTGGCTGGTGTTTGGCACGGGGCCCCACTACTGCCTCGGCCAGAAGTACGCGGTCATGAACTTCACCAACATGATTGGCAAGGCCTGCATGAACCTCGATTTTACACACCAGGTGACGCCTCTCAGTGAAAAGGTGCGAGTGTTTGCCACAATCTTCCCCGACGACGATTGTCTGCTGCAGTTTAAGAAGAGGGAGTAGGGTATATAGGTTTGGTAATGTATTAATATTAATGAGCCTCGAAGAGCTTGCGACGAGAGGGTGGCCGGGACAGCCACCGCAGTCTCTGAGCTTGCGACGAGAATGTGGCCAGTGTAATCTGAGTCACCACTTTCACCACTTGGCGACACTGACACAGCCTCTTTCTGACACAGCTCTTTCCCCATCGTCACAACACGTCCCAACACGTCACGCCAAGAACTCCTGACGCGCGTACTCACCCACTCATCAATATCCCAACACACTCAACTCACCCGCCACTCCCCCGGCACTCCTCTCACGCAGGCACGGAATCAGGGTCCGCTGCAGACACTCATGTAGGTCCGCGATGTGTGCTGTATGTACGAGTACCGCCGTTACACCCCGTACAGGAGGCGTGGGTGCCGCACAAAGAGGCGCCAAGAACTCGCGATGCAGGTCAGGGAGACCGGAGATTAGCGGTGCTCGTAACCTGTGCCCAACCGCCGGGTAGCGCATGGGTGGGTTATCCGGCGCCGGGAAGACGTGCCCGAGATGGCGGATTTAGGAGGTTTGGCGGGTTGGCGTCAGACGTGGGGGTCACAGGAAGGGCGGGAGAGGGGGCTCAGAAGCGGGCGGTTGTAGGAGGCGACAGAGTGTCGCCCCTGTAGTATCGTAGGGTTGCCAGCAAGACATCTGTTAAGGACAGTGTGGTGGGTGTAGTGGAAGACCGGACCATCAATAGCGACAACAGCGACAACAACGACCAGCCTACCACAGCAGCCCACCACAACTAGCCACCCCCCCAGTCTTCACCCAGTCATCACCCCCTCAACCCACCCAAGCTTACCGTCCACGAGCAACCCCGGCTCTGGCGACCGTACGGAGACCATCGGCTAGCATTCTGTTTCTGGTAAGACTTGGATGAGAGAGAGAGAGAGTGAGAAGGGTGTATGTTTGAGAGTGGCAATTGTGGCAGTGTTGGTCAGTGTCGGCGATCATGTCCATGTCCGTGTGCGTGAGTCCATGTGTGTGTCTTAGGTCATCAAATGTGTACTGAACTGTAGTGTGGTGTGTTGTGGAGGAAGGAGAGATCTGAATAAGAAGTTGCGCTAAGATAAATACGTGGCAGTGACACAAAAGGAATCATTTAAGGCTGGACTATTTAGAGTGGGATTTTGCACAGCAATACGTTTTTCGACATCGCCATATTGGAGACCAACTCTATCTGGAAGATTAAGGTTATACGAGTCTCAGCGGAGATGTGTCTTCAATCGAGTGTTCCAGAGCTCCAAATGGGCTGTATTTTTGACTGACAGTAGAAGCCAACTCAAGTAATCTACTATAGAAGTTTCAGCATTTAAAACCCACTATTGCTTCACTCAGAGACACCCTTAAATCCCTCATCCAGTGTGCAACCTAAAAATAACGCCAGCATGAAATCATGTCCTCTATCTCTATCTCCACACTCACTCGCCCACACCACCAACCATGAACGGCACCCAAGAGCAACAAATGACGCAGCTGTACCTGCCACAAACAGAAGACCTGGTACAACTACATCAACTGCTTAGTCAGCTGCAAATTGCGCTCAAGGACAATGAAAAGGTGGTGGAGCAACTGATTCAGCAGGCCGACAAGTACACTGTCTCCGATGTGACGGAGGACGTGGATGCGACCAACGACAGCGACAGTGACGAGTACCTGCCCTCTGTAGACGACTCTGACGCCCTGCTCGATTCACACTTGTCCAAGAACGCGTTTTTGAGGTCCCAGGTGACCCAGCAGACCAAAACCAACTCGGAAACGTTACAGCTCGTTTCCGAGTACAGAAAGGGGCTGGGGTCGTGTCTGGATGTGGTGAGACAGCTGGCGTGGGAAAAGACGGTGCACAACATTAATTTGCACCGAGACTTGCAGCCAGGGTACTTTGAGAGGAACCAACAGGTGGATGCCATGCAGGTGGAAAATGCCGAGATTAGGAGAGAGATTGAGCTGGAGGTGAACCAGTTGAGGAAGTTGGTGAGGGAGGGGTGTTAGCGGCGAACAGGGAGCAGCGAACAGCGAACGAAGTGAGCTGTGCTGGGGGATGTGAGCTGAGCTGTGAGCTGTGAGCGGTCCAAAAAAAAGCTGAGCTGTGAGCTTCATAGAACTGTGGGATCGACTTGATAGAACATATCATTCATGGGACGAGAACATCCCTGGGATACATCGGGGCTTGAGATCATGCTGCAAGTCCAAGCTCATCAACCCTACATTGTACGATGAGCTGTTCGCCGAGATCATCAACAAACAGGCACTGGAGTGCAACTATTTATAATGCATAGCACACGAGCAAGAGCAAGTGTGTATTTATTCCATATTGAGATGTTCACGTACTTGTAGAGTGAGATAGTAGTCTTGTGTTGTGGCACCCAAGCACTTTGTCCAGTATGAGTAAAACAACAGTCCAACGTGACGGACTCAAAAGAGAAACTACAACAAGATATTTATATCATTGGACAACTCTGGATGTAAGGATCAGTTCGGTATAAAACACTTCTAACAGCTTTCATAGTGCTGTTTCTCAGTGGACTTAATACCGATAATAAAGCATAGCCCATGATACCATTGGTAGCCCTGAATTCAGGGATTGCATATATCCATTTATCAAGTCACGTAACCACCTCTATCTTCAGCTACACCTACATACAAACTTCAATTCGATAAATCAATAAATTACATGTTTGGCACTTGTATATGCTCATCCAATTTCAAATTAACTACATGCTTGGTTTTGAGAGTGCTGGACGTACTTGCACTGGTACGTGTACAGTACTCTAGCCATTTTCAAGTGGACAGAATCAGTCTCCTGGGTTTGGACATAATCAGTCGTTTGGGCCATCCTTATGCCATGAAAGCGTCCGGAGGCAGTGCACCGCCCTCCTGGGCCTGTTTGAACAGAGCCATGGTCTGTTCGGGAACAAATCCGGCCTGCTCAGCGCACATTCGGGCGTACTTTGCCGTCAGACGGGTGGCGTCCATCAGCTGACGCACAATGAGAGCCTGGTCAGGACTGAGACCGGCAAAGTCGTCTGCTCCGGGAGCTGCTCCAGGTGCAGGGCTAGGATTGGCATTTCCAGGACCAGGCGCGACCACGGCCTTGCTTGTCCATCCGTCTTTTCCGGCGTAAGATCGCACCATGAGTGTATCCGAGGCAATGATCATGGTTCCATTGGGGCCTGGAAGCAGAACAAAAGTCCGGTCAAACGACCGGGTATCGCTCTTGTTGCCAATCATGTTTTCCTCGTACTCTCCGTGGACAGAGGCGAAGATGGCTGTGTCTTGGGGCTCTCGCACGCCGTTGAGAGTCCATGCGTCGATGGCAAACTTGGATGGGTCTCCCAGATCGTGTTTGGTTTTGGGCAGTCGAGAGAAGGCCTTTCCAATCTGCTCGGCGCCAACATACAGGCGGCTGGTTCGAGGACCCGCCGTGACACACTTGGTCAGGTTTCTTGACAGAGGAATATATTGGCCCCAGGGAGGCTGGCCCAGCCCCTTGACCATGGTTCGGGGCGTGTTGGAGCAGAAGGCGACGGAAAACGTCGATTGCGGGTCGTAGAGCTGCAGCAGCTGCTGGCGGTCCGAGTCGTAGAGCTGGAAGTAGTTGGCCAGAAAGCCGCCGACCATCTGTTGGATGCTGTCGTTTTCAAAGAACGTCTGTCGCAGGGGGATGGGATACTTGACGCGGCCAATCTGCGACTCGTCTCGGATCACGTGGTTGTCGAGCACAATGAGCCGGGGGAACAGCTGTGCCACCTGGCGCTGGTACTCGGGCTGGTTGGTGATGGGGTTGCCCAGCAACACGAGCTCCCGCAGCGACGTGAACTTGTGTCGCCACGACTCGAGGTCGGCAATCTGCGCGATGCGGTTATTGGCCAGCGACAGGTTCTTGAGCCCCGGATACGTCTGCGACAGCGTCGTGATGCCGGCAATGTCGGTGATGCTGTTGCTGCTGAGATCCACAGAGTCCACCACGGGGTACGTGTCGCTGGCAATCTTGAGCAGCGCCAGAAACATCTTGGAGCCTCGCTCTGTGGTCGCCAGCAGCCCGTGCTCAATCAGGTACTGGTCCTGGCCCATGCCCGACAGATTGAGCAGCTTGGCGTCGCCGTTGTATCTGCTTTCCAGGAACCGTTTGAGCGTCTCAATGGTCGACTGGGCAGCAGCAGACGGTCCGTCCTTCACGGTGATCTCCAGAGGCTTGCCTGAAAAACGGCGTCCGCTCCACTGTGCAATTGCGCGCGCCTCTTGGCTCTTGACGCGGGCCTTGATCACGTCGCCATCGACGTAGGGGCTCTGTAGACGGAACCCTCCCTTGTCCTGGAGAAACCGCACCAGATCGTCCTTTGGAGCGTTGGTCCATCCACGCACCTCGATGTCCGTGAGGTTGCCGTTGTTGTTGTTGTCGCGGCCGCCGCTGTTGTTGTAGCCACCCCGGCCTCGTCCTCGTCCTCGATAGCTCATGTTTTTTTCGCTGTGGTGCTGTAGTGTGTGGTTGTGTGGAAACTGGAAATGTGCACTTGCAATTTAAAAAGTTGTAGTTTGCGTTGTGCATGAAGGCGTGGAGAGGGGCGCACTAACAACGGCAGTCAGACTAGAGATGGTGTATTATTAAGACCGCTGAGGGATTGATAAGCTGTAAAAAGAATTTCCGGTCAATTTTCATTGCTCAAATCAGACATCTTCCAAACTAGCTGAGCTCGTCAAGTTTCGGGGTCAACTAAAATAAGCTCGTAGTTGACTTCTTCGTCTGGAATAAGACCTCACGAGTAGGGGTCGGAAAGTGCTACAATCGAGCTGAAAAGTTGGCAAAAGAGTCATCTGAGCTTTTGCAATTGATTGTGGATGGTTATAGACAGACGCTATGGGCAGAAAGTATCACTGAAGACCTCATACCACGGGCTTTGAAACACTACCATACACCCTAAGTCGTCATCTATCCATCAAATAAAAAATCTAAACACACCACCTGAATCAGGACATCCAGAGCTATCCAATGGTAGTATGAAATTACACCAACATATTAGTTATATGTCTCACCCAAGACTCCACCCTACATCTCGGTACTGTCTGAAAAATTCAATACTCCTCGGGGGAAGTCAATCGGGCTCAACGGACAGATACACATCATGACTACAGGTTGAGAGTAGCATCATGTGACTAAAAAGGGGTCGAAATAATCTGTTGAGCCAAATGCCACTCATAACGTCCTTTATCCATGTCTTGCTCTGAAATGTTCCCGTCTTGCAGGGGATTGCGATGGCTACAAAAGCTGCAGTAGAGCTCAGATCAAGAGTTGATCGAGGCAGCTGATAGAGAGCGGTGAAAAAAATCAATTCTTGCACCATCAATTTCGGTTTTAGACCATGTTTGAGTGTTGATCCTGTTGGTGTGTGTGTAGATCCACACAAGCCCTTTGCTCGCAAGACCTCTTCAAACTACAAGTAGGGACACACAGCAGAATCTGCTCCTGAGCTCTGACTTTAAATCCGAAACAATCAGTCAATTAACAGTACCCAGTTTACTGTACCGAAGTCGTGCCAGCTGAAAACGCTCTCTCCAGAGGTGTAGAATGGACATGCCTTGCTGTTGCATGCACACGGTCGAACTGTTTCAGAACTGGATGGTCTTTTTGATGCTGTAAAAGTGCCCCGATCTGAAAGCAAACTAGACGGTTGGTTTTGTCGAGCTCCAAATAATGCAACGTTGTTGCTGATTTCTTAGTAGAGACTATATCTGTAAATTTGACGTGCCGTCAAAACGGACCAAAAATAAAGTCCTCTTCGGACCCGGAAGTGAGGAGAGATTCCCGATCCTCAGAAAAGCCGTAAGTAGCACCTGAAAGAGATACCTGGTAAAAGAGCCGAGTCTGAGAATGACGACAAATGTTTTCCGGCATCATATTTACCACAGTCAGCTAGCGGCAGTCAGCTACAGTGTGCATACTTTTGGTTGCACTGTCCTTCGGAACAAATCATCTTTTATCCGAGTGCAGTGTAGCAAAGACACACGAATACGGTCAGTAAATGGTGGATGTTAATATACCGTTGGAATCAGAAGAGAGCAGGGAGTACAGTAATATGACTTTTGTCATAGTCACGGGTCACCCTGGAAAGGTCCAAGGAAATTATCGTGGGTAGACACCTGTCAACACTACCCTGTCGACACACGACTCGTTACCAGACGACCCCGTCGATAGACGATCCTACCTACACTCCATTGTTGTCACTGTATTGTCAAAGCTGAAAAGGTCAATAGGGAGCAGGATTGTAATGGAGTACTGTACTCGTAGTTAACAGTACACATCAGCCGGATGACTGTGCTGAATTAGCCAATAGACGGCTACTACTTCATTGAGTAACAACGTAGCCGCTACGCAACTACTGCTACGCGTCGGACTCCGATCGCTTCCTCCTCCCGCCTCCTCCTACCCTTTCCACCTGCATCTCCTCACCTCTCCACTGCATCTCCAGAGTGCCGTTCATACACTAATATTGAGTTTGATCCGGCCCAGTACCGTATATCAGCCAACCTCTCTTTTGCATCTCTCTTTCCTCAACCCGTTCATCATCATGACCGCCGACCAATACCCCGCCAAATCGCATGCTCGCAAGGCCGCCAAGCACCTCGAGGCCTCCGGAGCCGCTGCCTCCGAAAACACCCTGTGGTACATTGAGGCCGCTAAGACCACTCTCTGGCCTCACTCGGACCAGACGGTCCCCCTCAGACAACACCGGTACTTTTACTACCTGACGGGCTACGAGGCGCCCGACGCCATCGTCACCTACTGCGCCAAGACGGACAAAATCACCCTGTACATTCCCGAGATTGACGACGAGGAGGTCATGTGGTCGGGCCTGCCTCTGTCTGCCGAGCAGATCCGAACCGTCTCGGACGTTGACGAAATCAAGTACATGAACCACCTGGAGGGCGATCTCAAGGGCAAGAATCTCATCAGTGTCGAGACCTACGACAAGCGAGGTGAGGTGACCATGTCCCAGCCTCTGCTGGACGCTCTGGACGAGGCCCGGGCCATCAAGGACTCCCACGAGCTGGCTCTCATGCGACACGCCTCTAAAATTACCGACAACTCGCATCTGGCCGTCATGTCGGCTCTGCCCATCGAGAAAAACGAGGGCCACATCCACGCCGAGTTTATTTACCACTCCATCCGTCAGGGCTCCAAAAACCAGTCCTACGACCCCATCTGCTGCGCCGGCACCTCTGCCGGAACTCTACACTACGTCAAGAACGATCTGCCGCTCGACGACAAGCTGCTGGTGCTGATCGACGCCGGCGCCGAGTGGAAAAACTACGCCTCGGACGTGACCCGATGTTTCCCCATCTCTGGAGAGTGGACCAAGGAGTGCCGAGACATCTACGAGGCCGTGCTGGACATCCAGAACCAGTGCATCGAGAAGGTCAAGCCCGGCGTCAACTACGAGGATCTGCACCGAGACGCCCACCGAATCCTCATTCGACATCTCATGCGTCTGGGCATCTTCACCAACGGAACCGAGGACGAGATTTTCGACTCTCGAGTCTCCTGCGGCTTCTTCCCCCACGGTCTCGGCCATATGCTCGGAATGGATACTCACGATACCGCCGGCCGACCCAACTACGAGGACAAGGACCCCATGTACCGATACCTGCGGCTGCGACGAACTCTGGAGGAGAACATGGTGCTCACCATCGAGCCCGGCTGCTACTTCAACAAGTATCTGCTGGACCATTTCATCGAGCCCGAGCAGGAGAAGTTCCTGGACCGGGCCGTTCTGGACAAGTACTGGACCGTTGGAGGCGTGCGAATCGAGGACGACATTCTCGTCACCGACAAGGGCTACGAAAACTTCACCAAGATGACCAAGGACCCCGAAGAGGTGGCCAAGATTGTCAAGGACGGCATTGCCAAGGGCAGAAAACATTTCCACTGTGTGGTTTAGGTTAATGAATATGGTGGTTGAGACTAGGGGCAGTCGTGCACGGTATGCTAGCATCGGTATATACTCTGTATCATATGGAGACTTTCAAAGAGTAACCATAGAGAGCTACTTGTAGTTGTAGTAACGGCGTGGTGTGATGGAGTAATTCCGAAATGATTCAGTGGTATACAGACAGTCTGGTGGTTGATAGACAAAAATCATATAGGTTATATGACATTTAGTGCAACAAATCACCAGTTAAAGTAGTCTACTGTAGGATGATATAGTGCCACAGGAAGCCAATCAGACTCAAGAACGAAGACTTTGGATCACTTCTCTAACTCTCTGTAGTGGAGATGATCGGTTCCAAATTCTGTACAGTGGCGCCCCAGGACTCATCGGTCAGGCTGTTGACACACATTCAGCGAGGGTGATACAGATCACAACTACGCATGTGCCTGGAGTCTTGTCTTAGCCAACTTTTCGTAGAAGTCTTACTAAATCCAGGTCAGGTAGAGGACAAGGGCATGGGGCTGTATTAAAGGTATAGAAGCGGTTGAAAGGTCTATCAGTAGCTTCTGTTATGCTCTATCTCCTGGTACCAGGTACGACCTTAAACAAGCCTACAGTACTTGTAGACACCTGTGTATGTACCGGTGCATCTAACATAGCACTGAACGTATCATGACCTGATAGAGTAACTCGAACAGTGTGCTTGCATGAATAAATAAGAGACGGAGTTGTACCTCAAACACAGCCAACTATCGTAGCGTTTCGTTAGTCCCATCACAGTAAGCTCCGATAATGCACGTCAGTCAACCTTATCGTTCTCGGCCTCTCGTACTGAAGAGGATCAGCTCACTGACTACGTTTCTCTCTGACTCCATTTCTATCCAGCCAATACCAACACCTCTACTTCTCTGCTACTCCTCCATAAGTTGTTACTCTAAATGCAGCTTCTCCGGCAGAAGCTCTGGGGTTAGTCATGTGCCCTAAGCCTGACTGTCAATATGTCGCAGGGCCTCCTCTATAGAATTGTAATAAACGGCGTTGTTGTCCGCCACCAGCTTACTAATACCAGACTTCTCCAGCAGCTGTCGAATCTTGTGGTCGTTGGGGACCCGGGTGAAGTACACCTCCAGGCCTCGGTCCTTGTATCGCGACACAATCTCCATGAGAATCTGGGCCGCGCTGACGTCGATCTCGGTCATTCCATTGAGATCGAAAATGACAAACTGCGTCATGTCGTCGCCTCGGATTCGAGGGTGCGAGGGGTGCACCTTCATGGAGCCGTAGAGCTCCAGACGACCCAGTCGAGTTCGAAGGTCTCCAGTGTTGGCAAAGGTCAGGGGCTCGGGGATCTTGACAATCAGACATCCGTGGATGTCCTCGAGCTCGGAAGGCGTGCCGTCTTCGTTATCCAAGCTAAGATCGGCGTTGAAGAAGTCGTTGGTGCCGGGCTTTCGAGCCAGAATCTGGATTCGAGGCCGAGTGGCATGGTGGATGACCCGAACCACAGAAAGACCCACTCCAACGGCAATTCCGGTCTCGACGGACCAGAAGATGGTGGTGGAGAGCGTAAGGAACAGCGTGAACAGCTCCTGGTAGCCTCCCACCTTCCAGTAGAAGGCAATGTCCCCGGGGGCCTCTTCCAGAAGAGACAGACCAACCACGGTGATGACCGCTGAAAGCACACAGGACGGCAGATAGAAGAAGTAGGGCATCAGGTAGGCCGTGGACAGGATGGTGATGACGGCCAGCACGGCGGAAGACATCTGAGTGGTGGCTCCAGACAGAGCATTGATCTTGGATCGTCCGTAGCCTCCAAAGGCAGGCAGAGCGCAGAAGAGCGAGCCAAAGAAGTTGCACAGACCCAGAGCCACCAGTTCTCGGTTGGTGGAGACAGCCACGTCAAAGGTGGTGCCCAGAGACTTTGCAGCAATGGTAGACTCGAAGAATCCGAGCACGGCAAGAATGAAGGACGCAGAAAACGTCGCCTTGAAGTCGGTCCAGGTGCTAGGGGTGAGGGGGAACCGCAAGTGGAGCTTTCCGGGCTTGATCTTGCCCAGAACAAGCACTCCCTCCCGGTCCCAGTCAAACACGTCCGTCAGCACGGTGGAGACCACCACGACAATGAGAATCTCGGGCACAAAGAGCATCCACGAGATCTTTTCTCGCAGCCGTTTCTTGAGCTGTCGCAGAATGATCAGAACCACCAGAGCCGTCAGACCGATGGCTGCGGTCAGTTTATGGGCCTGGTGCCAATGCGTGATGACGAAAACGAGCTTGGAAAACGTGGTTTCGTTGTTGGGCGACAGCTCGGCAAACAGACCGTTGAGTTTGAGCAGCCCCAAGCTCTGGTCGATGCACATGACGATTCCGACGGCCGAAATGAAACCTCTGAGAAGAGCTCTGGAGAGCACCGAGTCGAGAAAGCCGAATCGCACGAGACCGGCAAACAGCAGAATGGCGCCTGTAGCTCCGGCAATGATTCCGTTCGCCTCAATTGGCTTGATGACGTTGTCATTGTCGGGGTGCAGGTAGGGCTTGAGCGCATGGCCCACCACCAGAGAGATGGCAGCCTCAGGACCCACAATCATCTGAGGCACAGATCCAAAGACCGAGTACACCAGCGGCGGGATGGCCAAGGCGTAGAGACCCGCGACGGCCGGAAGGTGGGCCAGAGAGGTGGCGTACGACATGGACAATGGGATCTGGAACGACGCCAGCGACACTCCGGCGCAAAAGTCGCCCCAGAACTTGGTTGCGGTGTAATGGGGGATCCACTCCATGGCCGGAATGTAGTAGGCCCAGTACGACTTCATTCGTGGTCGCAGGGCCTTTGGTGTGGGCGGAGGCACCAGTCTATGGTGGTCATCATCATTGCTGGAGGACGAGGACGGCTTATTGACTGACGAATTGGACATGTGTCTGATGAGGTTTGGTCGCAGGGTCGGGGTGCCTGGCCGGGGCGGGGTTTCGGGCTCGGAGATGGTCACCTTGTGTAGCAACGGCGTGTTTTCTCCTGTCATCGCGAAACCGGATGTGTGGGGTGTTGGTGTGGGGGGTTTGCAGTTGTGCTGTGGTAAGAGGTGTTGAGATGATTTGTGCGGTGAGGTTTGTGGGTGTCGTCTCTGGTCACGTGATCCAGGGGCTTCTGAAGGACAAAGAAAGAAAAAAAAAAGGGCTGGTGCTCGTGCTCGCTTGTTGCTCTCGCTACAGCTCAATTGTCCAACGGTACAAGAAGGGTTATGAAGGAACGTGTCGCCTATGCTGCACGACACTGTACGACTCCAGACTCTAGGTTTGATAGCAAGACTATTGAGTTTGGAGAGTTTGGTTTTGGAGAGTGGTGATGTAATTAAGGGGGGGAAGAGCATGTGGTGTGTGTTTCAAATGAGGCATGTAGAAAAATACGAGCACCTGTCACGTCTTTGTTCGCACGCGATTCGTATGACGTCAGAACATCACCACTAAAGTAGCCCCAGTTAGTAGTACTCTTTTGTTCGACCGATGCCGCTAACCTCCTCCTCCCTTGACTGCCACCCCCAGAAAAGCGATAGTTTCCGCTCAGAGTCTAAAAAGAGTATTTTTAAACTGATCCAGCTGGAGGTGCAATATTGGGGGGACAGTGCCGGTAAATTACAGCAATGACATGTGCCCAGATTTAGTTCGCACTCCGATAAAGCACCCTTAGCTCACATGTGGCCTATAGGAGAGGAGTGTTAGTAATAATCCCAAACCGAGGCCTAAGCAATATACAATAGCTATAGCAACAGTCTTCGTGTGAGAGTGCGCTCGTTTACGTTTGCCGTTCTTTCCTTCTCGACTCGATCAAAGATGACGATCGTTAGCAGACGACTGAGACTGACGGAGGCTGAACAAAGGCAGAGTTTGTGTGGAGGAAGAGAAAGAGGGAGGGGGTGCAAGAAACGAGGCGAAAAGGGTCCTATATATAGATAGTGGGTCATTGGACGTGACATGGTGTGTGTCCATGGAGCCTTTATCACAATTGAGTAGTTCCGTGGCTTCATAAAAAGCACTGTTGGGCACCTTGTGGGTTTCTTGGGAGTTGAGGGTGCTTGCTTGAGTTAGATCTTGGCGAGAACATCATTCAGATTAGCTACTTGTAGTCAGTGTCTGGAGGGAAAGAGCTCGATGATATGTGGCTACAGTACCTGGTATGAGCACCTACTTTAGATATGCTGTGGTTGTAGTCAAAGTGGATTCCTGAGCTGTCATCATGGCACATCAGTGAGGGTGCTTTCATCTCCAATATTGAAAGTGAGGGTAATAGTACGAGTACACACCGTTCACCTGTAGATAATGAGGTGGGATAGGCAATTGATTGGTGTCTCAAGCTCTTAGCTCACACGGTATACGCCACGAAAACAGCTTCATCACAACAACTAAACCCCTTAATCTAACAGCATCAATGCACAGGTATAGGAGGCGAGAGAGATTAGCCATGGCATAGAATTAGTATGCACTTGCCAGAGCGACATGAACAATTATGTGAAATAACTTCTTTCGAACAAGCTTGTATAGTTCGTGGATGGTCTTTTCAATAGCAACCTCTCAGTACAGTGACTATTCAGACGAGGTCAATTGTGATGATTCGACATTAGCTACGGATACTGACCAGTACAAATCAACAGACGGTTCAAGAACATGTATCTACGACCCAATTGAACCCAGACGTTCTTCAGATCAGATCTACACAGCCACTACTACGCGTACTGGAACTGCTTGGTGCGGTTCAACTACCCGTATCCATAACAGTGTCCAGGTCAATAGGAAAAGATCGTAAGTTGCACATGATACACTCGCAAAACACACCATTCGCAATCATTCGCACCTTTCACAAACCATCGCAAACCATTCACGACCCATTCGCGATCATTCGCTTCGCTCATGATCCGCTCATGAATCGCTCAAACATAAATCGTAATTCATTCATCTACCGTAATTCATTTCTTCGCTTCAACACACCTAAGCCTTGACCTTCTCGGTGAGCTCGGGAACAGCGTCAAAGAGATCGGCCACAAGACCGACATCAGCCACCTCGAAAATGGGGGCGTCGGCGTCCTTGTTGATGGCAGCAATCACCTTGGAGTCCTTCATTCCAGCCAGATGCTGGATGGCGCCGGAAATTCCGACGGCAATGTACAGCTCGGGAGCGACCACCTTTCCGGTCTGGCCAACCTGCAGAGAGTTGTCGGCAAAGCCGGAGTCGACGGCAGCTCGAGAGGCTCCGACGGCGGCTCCAAGAGCGTCGGCAAGGGGGAACATGATCTTGTCAAAGTTCTCCTTGTTCTTGAGACCTCGGCCTCCAGAAACCACCTTCTTGGCGCCTCCCAGATCGGGTCGCTCGGACTTGGTGAGCTCCTCGGACAGCCACTCGGACTGGGCGGCAGAGGCGGGGTCCTTGGCGTCGGACACGGAGGCAGATCCGCCCTCGAGCTCGGCGGCGGGGAAGGCGGAGGCTCGCACGGTCAGCAGCTTGATGGGGTCGTTGGACTTGACGGTCTCGATGGCGTTGCCGGCGTAGATGGGCCGCACAAAGGTGTCCTCGGACTCGATCTTGGTGATGTCGGAGATCTGGGTGGCGTCCAGCAGAGCAGACACTCGGGGGAGCACGTTTTTGCCAAAGGCCGACGAGGGAGCCACGACGTGGGTGAAGCCACCCTCCTTGGTGGCAGCGGCGACCAGATCGGCGTAGTTCTCGGGCAGACCGTGGTCGTAGGCAGGAGAGGAGGCGGTGAGCACAGCGGCAATGCCGTTGATCTTGGCGACCTGGGCAGCCACGTCAGCAGCCTTGGAGCCGGCGACCAGAGCGGTGACGTCGCCTCCGAGCTCCTTGGCGGCGGTCAGAGCGTTGAGGGTGGATCCGGCAATGACTCCGTTGCTCTGCTCAATGAGAGCCAGTGTGCTGAGAGAGTGCTGTCGCAGGGCGGCGGTGGAGGAGACAAAGCCCCGGGCAATGTGGGTTCGGACCTGGTTTCGCAGAGCAAACATTGTGTGTGTTGTTAGTGGTGGTGAGAGAGGGAGGAGGGTGTATGTAGTGTTTTTGGAGGTTGAGCTTTTTAGAGTCAACTAAAGTTTCTCCACATTGCTCCAGAGACAACCAGTCGGGACAAAGTCGGGGGAGACGTTGGTGGAGGATGTTAGGGTTTTGGCAGCGCGGTGGGAAGGAACAAGAAGAGCTGACTCGGTTATCGGAGGATGCCGCGGATATAGCGGGTATATAATCTTCATGCGATGAATATTCTTATATCAATCGACTCGCGAGAGGTTTGTGCATCGATTTCTGTTTTTAAATGGTGGATACCTCCTCCCCATCACCCGTTGATCGGTGCTCCTCCTTCACCCGGACCATCCCCGGCCGAGGTACAGTTCGGCGCATAAAACTCCCTGAATGGTGCACGACGCGCAACAACGCACCCCAACTTTGTCGGATGACTCAGCCGCTATGAGTTCCACGCTCTGGTTGTGCTCTGTGGCCATGGCTTGTGGTTATTTGTTGGGAAGATCTGGAGTTGTGCCGGGTGGAAGACTACAGTAGAAAAGGGAACCGATCCCTGGATAAGGTAAACTGGCTACACTAGGTAAAACGGTTGATCTAAGAACGGTAGGGAGTAAAGGGGTGGTATTTGGGGGCTGGAGAGGGCTGAAGAGGGTATCCAGATGGGTTATTCGTGTTTCTGAGATGATTCCGATTTTCTGTGATTTTCTGTGAATTTTTGTAAAATCTTGATGAAAATTCTAAAATACCCAGAAAAAACCGTACCCCCTGTGAGAGCTCAATTGAGACAGCTGGGAGTGAGAATAAGTCTTATTTTAACTTGACAGACCTTTGTATCGCTTGTCAATGTGATTCTGGTGTCCTACAGTGCTCGTGGCTTTTCAAATCCATCATCTCCACGAATGTTTGCTTTTCGCCACGATTGAGCCGAACAAAGATGACATGAATAGACCAACTATGTTTTCGTGATGCTTGTGAAGTTCTGAATCAACATGTTTCTTCCAGATACCACCATCTCCAAGGCTTCGCTTGTTGATGACTGTCTCAGGACACACTTTTGGTGCATATGTTCCTGCAGATGGAACGTGCCGACAGCCGAAGGCTGGCAACCATGGCTACAATTGATTTTGTACGGGCTCTCAAGATACCAAGGAACACATATTTGCTACAAGTAGTTAGCTGGATTGGTAATCAACCGAAACGATGATGGCTGTTCTTCGGAGCTACAATGGCGACTATCACGATTCTCTAGTGGCTCCAATATGGGCTTTGCATTTATGGCCTTCTCTTGAAGACACTTTTGCAAGCCTCTGGTCACCGATTCGGTACTCGTCTATGCGTATCCATCACCAACTGCACACGATACGGGAGACGTCCCGGTACCTATAGGTCGGGAACTGTCATGATAGTTTTACCGGCGCAAGTATGTACCGTAGCTACAAACTGCTAAGGGAGCGTAGTGTTTGACAGAGAGGTCTGAACTCCTACGTAGTGAACTCGAGTGAGACAGTTCTGTAGCTATAACTTGAAGCTGAGAGCACCTGACTCTTCCATATAGGGCCGTTCTAGAAGGGCAAATATAGCAGCCATTATTACACTATTTATACGATATATTAATAGCTTGAACAACCACTGAGTCTCTCCATCAACCCCTCTCACTGCAGATATATTACAGTGCCACGGGTGTCACACAGACACGTGACTTGAAGACCCTGTGCCCCAAAGAGTTCCTAAGCCACTTGTACCAACCACTTGATCTCACCCCTTAACCCCCCCCTGTGGTCAGCCCCAAAAGCCCTTCCCCCAGTCAAGGTTCAATGAGCCTCATAAGATCCCGTCCAGGTGACGTTAATGTGCATGTCAGCTGCACCGTTTTCCAAACAGACATCAGAAGGCTCGTGTAGGGACAGGAGCCGTCCCCGGAGAACATACGATACTGGCAGTGTGACATATCTTGGGGCAAGTGAGGATTACGCGGCTGCATTTGCTTACAGTCTTGACATACACGTCGTCACTACACATCGTCACAACACAACACGACACAACACAACACCCTACTGTACATTTCTTTTACACCACCCCACAACTGCAAAATGCCGACTCTCAAGAAACTCGAAAAAGGCATGTTCAAGCAAATGGAGCTCCAGCAGGTGTTTCTTCCCGCGGAAATCTCCGAGTTTGAGGCCCCGCCAACCCCCACCCAGCTCGCCAAACAGGTCGGGCTCGGGTTCCCCATGGTGATCAAAAAGATTGATTTGCCGTGTTTCGCCAAATGGAACGCGGCGTACCTCAAGGAAAAGCTGGGAGAGGACTTGGTGGTGAGTATCGCGGAAACGCCGCTTGGAAACGCGGACTCGCCTCTCGAAACCTCCGACGGACCTGTGTTTGTCAAACCCCATACCGCAGAAATGCCGTTTGGAGAGTTCATTGATTCGCTGCAGCGAGCCAACAGTTTCAACGGGCTCGATATCAACAAGACAAACCCCGTTCGGTATCTACAGAATCAAGACGGATGCATGGCCACGGCCTACAAGGTGCTGATGGAGGACCTGGTGGACAATTTTGAGTGGGCAGACGAGGTTCTGGGGGTGCCTGAACTGGTCAACCTGTGGGTCGGAGACACCCGAACCACCTCTAGACTGCATTGCGACTCGTTCGAGAACCTCTACATCCAGGTTAGAGGTGTCAAGAAGTTCTACTTGATCCCTCCCACCGAAGTGTACTGTTTGGATGAACAGTTTCTGACCTCGGCTACGTATGTGCCTGACCAAGAAGGAGGATACAAAGTCGTACAGGACGAAGACATGCCCAAGACGCTGTTTCCCACCGTCAACCCGGCCGACGAAAAGACCCACAACTCCATCTACAGAAAACACTGTCGACCTTTTGTGGTGGAGCTTCACGAGGGCGAGGTGCTCTACATTCCTTCTCTATGGTACCACCAGGTGCAGATTGTGGAGACTCCCGAAGATGACGCCAACATCAGTGTCAACTACTGGTATCCCGCCAACTGTGCCATGCCTCAGTATATGAAGCATGACTATCTGAGATACACGTCGTTGATGTTGCGGGGGTATGAGGATGAGAATTACGAGAGTGAGTGAGGAGGGAGCACGTAAGCAGAAGCACGTAAGATGGAGCACGTAAGTGCTTCGTTATTAAGTGAGCGTTAAATCGCAAAGAGAAAGCATAGGAAGGAGATCAGCATATAATTAATTAATCAGTAACTACAGAACTTCAGCAACGTATACTTTCACAGGTAGTTGGTGCAGCATAATGATGTGATGCCAAGACTATCATGCTCTCGTCTCAACACCTCAACATCAACACTCCCCACCACAATGCTTCCAGGGATCCTCATCAACACTATCCACCACCACCTCCGGCTCCACGCTCTTCTCCAACAAATGCTTTCCATTAGGTCCGTCGTTCATATCGAACCTCTCCAGTCCCTGGTCAAGATCATCGGCTAGACCGGCTTCCACATGTCTCTTTCCAACTCTTTCTCTAGCCTTGTCAAAGTCAATATCGATTCTCCACCGCTCGTCAATGTACCGGTTGAGCTGGTTCCAGGGCTCGTAATTGAGCTGCAGATATAGGCCCTCGACAATGAGGATCTTGTTCTCCGGCTGGACCACAAACCCCGGGCCCGGATCCTTCTTGGCATGGTCAAAAGACGGAACTTCAACGTCGGGCTTTTCGGAGTGTAAATCGGCAATGAGATCCACCAAAGCTTGGGCGTTGAATGTGAACGGAGCTCCGCGTCGTCGGTGGGCCTCAGCGGGGTCGTCCATTGCATCCAGCTCCTTTCGAGTGTAATGGTACCCGTCCATAGGCACCACTATACTGAGATCGGGCTTGTTAGCGTACGAGTTGATCTTTGCTGCGATCTTTTGGGCCGATGTGGTTTTGCCCGAGCCTGGGATTCCCACGAGCGAAATGATCACCCGTCGCTGTTTGTGTTCATAGATCTCGAGCGCTCGTTTTGCCAGTCGGTCGTATGTTGCTTCCATGGTGTGTTCGTTGTGGTAGTGTGGTTGCTAGTGTCTGATGTTAGATGATGGAGATAGAGTAACAGTGCATATTGATTCTGCAGCCTGTTATCGTGTGAGTTGCGGTCGAGACTGAGGTTGATATGTAAGCAAGTGGTGGTTTGGAAAATGAGGTCAAGTGGATGAGTGGGGGCGTAGTCAGAGCATCTCTTTTTATGGCCAGCCAGAAATTGAAGTCATTCTGAGGTCTCTCATGCTGTTGCTGTTCTATAGCATGTACAGGTCGTGTGAGGTGTATAAGAAGATATCTCAGGAAACATTTTCATATTACAAGTATTTTGTTTTGAGAATGACTGGGAAGCTGACCGTCCAACCTCTCTTGATCAACTGCTTGCACTCCTACAAGTAGGGAAAAGTCCAGATCAAAGATACTGCTGTATCTCTACCTTCACCACATCATAACCTGTAGCCCCCTAAAAGACACCACTGATGAGATATGGACAAACCAGAAATACTGACAGAGCCGCCACAACAAGACCATCAGATGTATTCCATAAAACCCCGGCAATATGATCACAAGCACAAAATACAACGTCTAGACTCATCTCATAATGGAACCTAAAATGTACACCACCATGCACAACCCATGCATCTTGACTTTTTCAAAGCATCACTCTCAGCACCTCTCAGCACCTACTACACAACAACTATGGACACGTATATCACCGACAGGGGCATGGTGAATGGCGCCCTGTCGATTCACGGCATCAACCCGGCTCTGCTGATTGAAAAGATCATCCGAGAACGCATCTTCGAAACGCTCTACTGGAAAGAGCTGTGTTTCAATCTCAACGCTGCGACCCTTTGTGATCGAGCAGCGACCCTGACGGCTGTCGGAGGCCAATACGCGAACCAGAAACCGACGCCCTTTCTGTGTTTAGTCTTCAAACTGCTGCAGATCCAGCCTAGTCACGACATTATCATGGAGTACCTGAATCAGAAGGAGTTCAAGTACCTGAGAGCGGTGGCGGCGTTTTACATTCGCCTGGCGTACCCTCCCGTACAGATTTACAAGCTGTTGGAGCCGCTTTTGGGCGACTATCGCAAATTGCGGTTCAGAAACATGGGTGGAGTGTCTCTCACGTACGTGGATCAGTTTATAGATGATCTGTTGCACGAGGAGCGAGTGTGTGATATTGCTTTGCCTCGGCTGCCAAAGCGACTGGCCCTGGAAGACGCCGAGCAGCTGGAGCCCAGGGAACCTCTTATTGACGTCAGTGAGAGTGAGAGTGAGAGTGAAGAGGAGGAGAGTGAAGAGGAGGAGAGCGAGGAGGAGGATGAGGAGTAACACGGCTAGCATAACAGTGTAATATATTTATTTATGGATTATCGACATGTGTGTAGTAGTGAGGGAGTCTTGCGACTTCAACTTGTACAGTCTCCTCCAGTATCATATCATATTGCTGGGTCTAGCAGTGAGTGCAACTGGACATACGGAATGAACACCTTCTATGAACGACCAGCTTGAACAGGTGCCACGAATAATGAACTAAACAGCAATTTGGTCAATTTTTGTCCAAGTCCCTGACTCTTTCTCTCTCCTCAATCGGTAAACAAGTACAGCTTTGCACGGTGCCCTGATACACAGTGCAGAGAGGCCACAAACACTGGTTAAGCAGGTATAGGTGAACAATGGACTTCACCAAACTGTTTTCGAGTCCCAAATATGTTATTTGCATACTTCCTTTACCTATATTACGACCAGTAGTGATTGTGCTATTGTAGCTCTACTTCTCCCCTGTAGGTGTGTACACTCTGAAGACACCACCACGGAAGACCATTGTGGCGCTTAGAAATGACTTGAGACCCTGCGTGAAAAGGTGTCAGGCAACATGGTCACTTTTGCCGAGTCTCTGTGTTGTTACAGCTGTCGTACAGCTCCTTCAATGGGGGTCCTGGTCTTGTGTACAGTATATGAACATGTTCACTCATAAGCCATAACCTGAAGACCGCCATCAGAAAATAAAAGTGAGAAATACAAGTGAAATACTCTACAAGAAACAATCTCTACAATACAAAGTGGTAATTACAAATATCAATTTTTCTTCGCATAATCTATTGGCTACTAATTTTGATTTTAGAAGTCGTCATCGGAAGAGACGTAAGCATCACCCTGCTCCTTCTTTCGCTTCATTCGCTCCTTCTTCTTCTTTCGGAGCTCGGCAGCGGAAAGCTTGGCCTTCTTCTTCTCGGAAACAATCTTGTTGCCCATGGCGTCGAACTTCTCCTCCTCGTCACCCTCCTTCTTTCCAAGTCGGGGACCAGATCCCTGACCAGAGACCCAGTTATGGCCGGAAGGAGTCATGACACCGTCCATGACGGCCCAGACCTCCTCAGTCAGATCCTTGGTGAACTCGGCGGAATGGGTAATGATGACAACACCACCCTCGAATCGCTTGATGGCTCGAGAAAGAGCTCCAAGAGAGTCTCGATCCAGATAGTTGGTAGGCTCATCAAGAACGATAAGATGGGGTCGCTGCCAGGTACAGGCGGCCAGCACCAGCTTGACCTTCTGTCCACCGGACAGACCTCGGATTCGAGAGTGAGAGACAAGCTCGGGCTCGAGACCAAGGAGAGCGCAATGCTGCTCAATCTCCTTCTTGGTAAGAGGTCGGAACTGTCCGGAAGCAAGAGCCTCCTTCATATCAACCTCGGCAACCTGCTTGGAGTGAGACTCCATGAGCTCGGATCGGGGGATCCAGGCGTTGTCGACGGAGCCCATGGGGATCCACTTCTCGGACTTCATGCCCAGGTTCTCTCCGAGCAGGAAAGAACACTCGTACTCGTAAGAGTTCTTGAACTTTCGTCGGGCGTGGACCTCAGCAACTCGTCGGGGAGTGCCCTCGATCTTGTAGATCTTGTTCATGGCAGCCTCATCGGAGTCGGTGATCTGTCGGTTGGCTCGGTCCATGGTCTCTCGATCCTCACCGGTCTGGAATCGCCACTGGATGTACTCAGAGGGAGTGGAGTCGAGATGAGAGTCGATATGGGCAAAGGCGTGCTGCTTGATGTAAGCAATTCGACAGTTCTCGTGGGCGTAGACCTCACCAGAGGTGGGGAGCAGCTCACCGGTCAGGACGTTGATAAGAGTGGACTTACCAGCTCCGTTGGGACCGATGACGGCAATTCGGGAAGACAGAGAGCACTGGAAAGAGACGTTTCGGATCTGGGGCTTGGTGGTGCCGGGGTACTGGAAGGTCATGTTCTGGACCTTGACAATAGCCTTCTGCTTGGTCTTGACACCCTCAAGGAAACCGGGCTCGGGGAAAGAGAAGTTGATCTCGGAGGCACCCAGCTCGTAGTAGGACTTGGCGGAGGGGACCTTCTTGACAAACTCGGACAGGTTACCCTTGTACTTTCGCAGCTTAAATCGCTCGTAGTGGATGATGTACTCGCAGACGTTGTCGAGGAAACCAGAGTCATGGGACACGATGATGGAGGTGATACCACAGGTGTTGAGGTAGTTGACCAGCCAGGCAACGTTGACGGTATCCAGATGGTTGGTGGGCTCATCAAGCAGCAGGATATCGGCCTTTCGCAGGACGGCGGTGGCAAGAGCCAGCTTCATCTTCCATCCTCCGGACAGAGAGGTGATGGGCATTCGGGTCATCTCGTCGGTGAACAGGAAATCGAGCAGCTGGGTTCGGACCTCCTCCTCGGTACCGATGGACTCACCGGCGGTCTTTCGGACGTAGTCAACAACGTTGGTGTCGGCGTGGGTACCGTCAATGTCGTGGTCGACGAAAACAGTTCGACACTCCTCCTGGGTGGGGAAGCCCTCGACCTGGCCGTTGGCAATGGCTCGCATAAGAGTGGACTTACCGGCACCGTTGGGACCACAGAGACCGTATCGTCGGCCTCGCTTAAGTCGCAGCTGGGTTCGGTTCAGCAGAATCTTGGCACCGTAAGCAAGAGAGAACTCACAGTTACACAGATCCTCACCCTCGTCGTCCTCCTCCTCGAAGTTGGTGGCACCGGGGATGTTGGCAATGGCCTGCTTTCGCAGGGACTCAATGACGGCTCGGGCGTCCTTCTCGGCGAGAATGGTGACCATGAAGGCAACCAGGGACTCGGCCCAGTCGGCCTCGTGGGTGAGACGCTCGTCAATGAGGTCACCGGAGATGGCAGCGATGAACTGGATCATGAGACCAAACTTCTTGGAGTCGACCTTGAAGGGCTCAAGCAGCTTCTCGAGGATGGCCAGGTTGACCTTGGTGTCACCGGCGGTGGAGACCTCGGGGATCTTGTCGTCGACAATCTCACCAACTCGCTTAAGAGTGTTGAGGGCTCGCAGAGTAACGTCTCGGGCCTCGGGGTCGGCAATGTTGGCGTAGTTGGCCTTGAGAGCGGGGTACAGGGTCTGCAGGAAGGGAGCGACAACCTGGGGATCGTCGACAAGCTTACACATGTTATCGACAATGACGGCAGCCTTTCGCTTGATGGCAGTGTCTCGCTCGGCCAGACCTCGGGACAGCAGAGGAGCCATGATGGAGAGGGTGGCGGTGGTGACCTCGGAAACAAAGGTGGTGGCACCGAGCAGATGGACAGTCTCGGGGACCTCGGTGGGCTTGGAGATACAGGCGATCAGAGCGGGGATGAACTTGATGATATCCTTGTTGTCAATGGTGTCGGTGGACTTGGTGATGGTGGCAGTGGCCTGCTCCTTGACCTCCTTCTTGGTGTCCCACATGGCCTCGGAGAGCACGGGGATCAGCTCGGGCATTCGCAGGGCAACCTGGTCTCGGGCAACGGAAACCAGAATGGAAATGCACTCGAGAGCAGCAACCTTCTCGGGCCACTTGTTGGTGTTGGTCAGAGACTCAATCAGCAGGGGCAGAATGAACTTGACGGATCGAGGGGTGATGCACTGAGCAATGTCCTTGGCGGTCTTAGCGGCGGCCTCCTGGATCTGCTTGTCTTTGTCACCGACCTTGGCGAGGACGTCGGTGATGGCCTCAACGAGGTAGGGCTCCACGTTGGGGGCAACGGAGGAGGAGGTGGCCAGAGAGTTGAGCAGCTGCAGGGCGTTGAGAGCGGCGGCAGAGTCCTTCTTCTGGTTCAGCTTGGCCTTGGTGGCGGCCATGAGCTGGTTGGGCACATCGTGCTCAATCACGTCGCCCTGGTTGACAAAGGTGGCAACGTTGTTGGCGGCCTCAAGTCGAGACTCAAGAGAGTCGCTGACAGAGAGCTTCTCGAAGAGCTCAGAGAGCGTCTTGTGCGTAATGGCGGCTTCCTTCTGAGCACTCATGGTCACAAGTGATGATGATGAAAAGAGAAGAGAAGAAGAATCGGATTTTGTGACGTACAAGATGATAGTTAAAAACTTTTGGTTGCGGCTAGGGTTCCTTCCCAACGGGGCAATTTTGGTGGAAAAAATTTTTCACAGACAAAGAACCCGCGCTCTGCATGTGCAACCTTAGAGTTTCCAACTCTGCATCCCTTTTCTCTTGTTGTGTGCCATGTAGTACATTTTATTGGCGGATGGGACGGTAGAGAAGGGGCCCAGTGCAAAGGTACAAAACCCCCGTGGGTTGTCAATTGACGCAATTGTATATATAGAGCTTGATGGCGAGGGTGTGGGCGGCGACTTTGGCGGCAATCGTTTTTCGACCTTTGTCGTTATTCTCAACGGCTCCTGTGCGGTCCTCAATGGCTCTGTTGTTGGAGCCCGCACAGCTATCATATGGAGGGTTTGCCACTGGGAGGAGGCCGAAGACCGCTCGGTCAGCTCCTCATTTGAGATAAGAGGTTACGAGCGGGTTGGAACCGTGTGGAAGGGTGTGGAAGGGGTGATTTGAAGCAATCGATGGGTCTGCAAGTTCTACTGGTTGTGGGTCTGTTACGATCTACCAAGGACCCGGGTTCAATACAGCTATCTCTTTCTATGGTACACTCGCCCTCGGCTAACACGAGGGGGAGGGGTGCATTAGTGGAAGTGGATATAGCGTGTTGTGAACGACGTGGTGGACCATTGAGAGCAATTGGCCGCGTGTGGATCTTTATGGCCGGGCTAGTGAAGCTGGCATACAATACGGTAGAATATAGCTATTCGCCATGTGCTTGATCTCGCATACTTGTACGGTAGGTTATGGAGAGCAGGTGAATAATGAGAGTTGCTGTACAGGAACGGCTGGGGGTGAATGCAGAGCGAGTACCAGTACAAGTACTCGTACAAGCACTTGTAGATATGTTGGATGTGATAAAACGGTCTTAAAAAGAACGATTTTTGACAACCAGCTCCGCTTCTATCGCTACACCACCTGTTACTCCACTACAAGTACAGTATTCGTACAAGTATCGTAGCTCTTATCTACTCCCTCACATACCTATCTCTTTCACCTGTCTTAAACTTGTCCCAGTCATGTGCGGTTGCCATAAAATTTGATCTGGCCCAACCCAAAATGTGGAGGGTGGACGTGAGGGAGTTTGGGTGTTCTTCAGGCTCCAGAACGTTCAGTTTGAGCGAAAAGTTGCGAAAAATCGACCAATCAAAACGCTCCAAGTCAGTATGAATCTTTCTAATTATCTAGAGCCGCCCTAGCGCTCTAGCGACCTCCTACCGAACCGTTGGAAACCAAACACCTAAAAAGCCAACGCCCATTAAGCTCGCATATAGGGTTGGGCGATGTTAATTTGCACCTGGCAAAGAGATCCTTGTGACGTGGCACACGACCCACTCCAGCCGGTGTAACGGCAACGTGCAACCACCCAGACAAGGAGGAGGGGTATGAGCAGACATATTTCGCCAACAGGTGTTTGTGTCACCAACGTCACCATCTTCACACACACCCCATCTCAACCGCTAGACTGACTCTCTACAGCATATACATGTCAACTGCAATGTAGCTGGTGCTGGAGGTTGTTGTGCTGACATGTGTTGCTGGGGTGATTGGCGAAGATGTATCTGGGTAAGACCCGTCGCAGTCGGTACGTTTCGTAGATGTAACGGTCAGGTGTGTCCCCTCTCTCCCCTCCTTGCCAACGTCATAGTTGCGCCGACCAGGTGGATATTCATACCTCTTTGTCCACATGGGGTAGGTGCACACCATGTCATGTCGATTGTCACGTTATAGTCTGGAAATCGGCGTTAGCATCTTGTAGCAACTGGGGTCAATTGGTGCCAAGGTGGTGCTGCTGTACAGTATGGCCACAGAGCTATCGTCAAGTACAGGTCTAAGTAGCTACCGGGTTCTCCTCAAGTAAATGCTTGATGTAGGGATGGTTGTTGATTTTGTGATTAATGATGGATGGTGTTGAAACGGTGGCAAAAAGAGGTTTCCGGGCCAGCGAGTGAAAGCGGTTCGATTAATGTACGTAGAAATTGGTCTATTCGCATGACGACAGCGTCCGTTTGAGACTCGTTTCAACCATCACCTTATTGAGATGTTTAAGGCTATGTATAGGCGCCGATGCCAACAACATAATTACAACAGTGAGCTGCCAGTACCTACAGCGTGAGAAAACAGCAATTGCTGAGAGCT
The DNA here is from genome assembly GCA_900519085.1 of Yarrowia deformans. Taxonomy (NCBI): domain Eukaryota; kingdom Fungi; phylum Ascomycota; class Dipodascomycetes; order Dipodascales; genus Yarrowia; species Yarrowia deformans. The sequence goes on along the minus strand of ULGY01000004.1, from coordinate 1,009,225 downwards.
ACCCTCACAGGCAGTCTTTGAAATTAATGATCCAACTACAATTGGCCTCGTGACTTGATACACCATGGGTCCGCATCGTATCGAGACCACAGAATTATGAGCACTTCTTCATTCGAATTGCCTGACCAAGAGCAATCGTTCTGCTTCGCTCATAGTCTTTGTAGAGCCCAGACTAGCTAGTCAATAAAGCGAGCCAGACGACTTCTCTTGGCTCTATCTGTATCGGTACGGCCTTTGGTTGTGTCTCCAGCTGGTAAAATTACAACGTTTACAGTAACATCTACAATAATGGATCGATGAGGTGAATTAGAGCAGTTGATGATTCCAACCAGATGCTACACATTGACAAATGATCGTCTTTTCGTATGAAGTGCCGGTAGTTATTCCTTAGTGGCTCATCATTGTCGTGATGGTCTCCGGCCACGCTGACTATTACTGCAATGAAGAATTCTTTTATGGTCTATTGGCTCACCATCTAAAGCTCTGCAGTCACTCGCCATGCTCTTCCATGCTCTACATCACCATTCGCTTTGCTCACGGTGCTGGTGCTACGCTCACGGCTGGTCTTCCTTTATCATCTAATATTTCTATACGATTTTAATTTACTCGACGTCAGGGACCTCGACATCACCATCAGCGTCCTTCTTCTCCTTTCGCTTGGCAGCCATCATCTCGGCCAGCTTGGCCTGGTTGGCAGCCTCCTTCTTCTGAACCTTGGCCTGTCGCTCCTCCTCCTGCTTGGCGTTGTATCGGCCCTTGATGAGGTTACCGATGGAAGCCAGCTCCTCGTACTTGGCAATGTAGAGAGCCTTCTTAGCATCCTCACCGGCGCCGTAGAGCCAGTCCTCAATCTTCTCCATCTTCTCCCGGAGGTTGGCCTTCTCGGCGTCGGAGGCAAAGTCGGCGTAGATGTCCTCGAGCTTGCCTCGCATCTCGTAAATGTACTCCTCGAGGGCGTTCTTTCGGTCCTCGGTGTCGGCCACGAGCTTGTCCTCCATGATCATGGAGTTCTCGAGCTCAATCTGCTCCTGCAGCTGCTTCTGGGACAGACCCAGGCCCTGGGCGTCGATCTTGAGGTCGTTCTTCTTGACCCACTTCTTGACGGTCTGGGTGGGGATCTCTCCGCCCTCCTCGGCAGGCTCGGCGCCCTCGATGGGCTCCTCAACCTCAACCTCCTCGGCAACGTAAGCGTCCTCGATGGTGAAGATGCCGGAGGGGTCCTGTCGCAGCTTGAGCTTGCAGACGGCGGGCTCCTTGCCCTCCATGCCGGAAACGGTCCACTTGCAGATGAACTGGTTGGTTCCCTCGGGCAGAGTCTCGGGGTTGGTGTATCGGGCAGTCACGTCGAAGGCGGCGGCTCGGTGCAGGGTGATGACCTTGGTGTTGGGGTAGAAGCCTCCCTCGGGGAAAACCTCGAGCTCGGAGACATCCTCGCCCTCAACGGGGGTCCACGAGTAGGTGACAGAGTTGAGGTTGTAGTCCTCGAACTTGAAGGGTCGAACTCGCATGGTGGGGGAGTGCATGGCGCAGATGAAGGCAGCACCTCGGGCGGTGGACTCTTCGGCGTTGGCAGTGTAAGACAGGGGCTTGTCGAAGACCTTGGAAAGCACGTCCTTAACGGAGGGGATTCGAGAAGAGCCTCCAATGACCTCAACGTTGTCAATCTGCTCGGCGGTGACACCGGCTCGCTTGAGAGCAAGCTCGACGGGGATGTGGGCTCGCTTGAGAAGGGGAGCAGCGGCCTCCTCGAGCTCCTCTCGGGTCATGCTGGAAGAGACGTCGACGTCGTTCATGACGGACTCAATGTTGAAGGGAGCGGAAGAGTTGGCAGACAGAATCTTCTTGAGTCGCTCGGACTGGGCCATGACTCGGGCAGCGGCCTTGGGGTTGGTGGTCACGTCGATCTTGTACTTCTTCTTGAAGATCTCGGCGAAGTTGGCGGCAATCAGAGCGTCAAAGTCTCGGCCTCCAAAGTGCTGGTCGTAGGCGGTTCCGAGAACCTTGCACTCTCCCTTCTTGAAGGCAACGACAGACACGGTGTAGGAGGAGTGTCCGACGTCAACGAAGCAGACGAGCTTGGGCTTCTCCTCGGGCAGATCGTTGTTCTTGAAAACTCCCCATCCGACGGCGGCAGCGGTCACGTCGTTGGCGACTCGAACGCAGTTGAGACCGGCAATGGCAGCGGCATCCTTGATGGCCAGTCGCTGCTGCTCGTTGTACCAAACGGGCACGGCAATGCAGATATCGGAGACCTGGGACTTGGTCTCGGAGATGGCGGTCTGCTTGATCTTGTTGAGGTACATTCCGGTGAGCTGGGTGGCGGTGAACTTTCGCTTCTCGCCCTTGTAGGTGACCTCGGCACCAGCCTGGCCATCGACAGCCTCCAGCTTGGCAGAGACAAACTTCTGCTGGGCCAGGAACTCGGGATCATCGCCGGCTCGGCCAATGATTCGCTGCAGAGATCCAACGGTGTTCTTCAGGTTGGACACCTCGTTGGACTTGGCGGTCTCTCCAAGGTATCGGTTCTTGAAGGAGAAGCCCACGAGAGAGGGGGTGCTTCGGTTGGACACCTCGTTGGCGAGAACGTCGAGGTTGCCTCGCTGGGCGGCGCACACGTAGGAGTGGTAGTTACCAAAATCCAATCCAATGGGGGTGGTCATTGTGTTTTGATGTGGATAAAAAAAGTGGGTATATGGCTAGGTTGACTTGGGAGCCCGGATACTTTTAACACTCAATTGCAGGTTGGGCGTGAAAACTTTTATATTTGTCGTAGCTGGAGTTTAACAGAAATTGACTTTTCGAAAAGTTGAGAGCAATCCGGGGGCGGACGGCGGATCGGAGCGGTTTGACAGGTTAGGAGTACTCTTATCTGTGACAATTGCGCAATTGGATCAAAAATGGCCGCTTTTGGCCCAAATCCGACCACTTCAAAACCCTCTACAACAAGGTAGAATCCTCCAGAATAACGTGGAACTCTCCCGAACCTCATAACCTTAATTCAATTCCACGTGACCCGCCATGTAGTTGAACAGCGGGTCTTGGAGACTATGAACAGGTGGCAAGTGGCGATAATGTGGCAATGCTGGCTGCAGAAATTCTAGATCATTCGATCTATGTGATTCAGATACGAATGTGCCTAACGCCCGACTAAGCTAGTGACCACAATGGTACAAGTGTCGGATCGCAAATCGCCATATCCATCGCCGCCTCAGAGCAAGAATCCAAACTGTCTCAGAACTATGTTAACGTAGCTGCTATATCAGGCGGATGAGGCGTACGATAAAGAGGCAGTACTGGTCGCTTGTGCCAGCGCACTCTTTGGGAATTTGATTTGACCATTTTGTTTTGCTCGGATCATACGAGCGGTAGGAGCGTGTACAGTACAGTGTGTGCAAGTAGTGCAATTCCAACACATATTACAACTGCACGGGGTTATGGAAGGTGCGAGAATGTTACTTGTACTCAGAATTACGGGAGTTGACAACGGCAACCATAGATTATACGCTGCAGTTACTGTAACAGAAGAAGTATGGCTTTCAACATATTGTAGCCATGGTCCATTCTGTACCAGGGTACGATGATAGTCCCTTTGATAAAGTTGATCTCGTCATTAGCTCCACATTGACAGCCTTCACTAATGATCTGACATTGAGATATGCATTAGGGGGACTGTGATTCGAGTAATTACAGCACGACTCAACCACCTGGCACAGTGTTCGATTCCTTGTACCACTCAATGGGTTGGTTAGTAAGCACCTTTATACAAGTGTCTATCACTATCAATATCCTAAACTCCTCAATGCACTCATTATATCCTTCAACGCACTACTGAATAATCAACAACAGATTATTCCATCCCTCGCTGGCTACCAGACGACTGACATCCTCGTCCTTCTTCTCAGTGGCCACCTTGGCCAGCAACTGGAACTCCTCAGCTGACAAAACACCCATGGACTGAATATAGCTGAGCAGATGAAAGTTGGAAACAGCTCCCCCGGCGGAACCCGAGTCCAGAGCCTTTCCAAGCGCCTGCGGAGATTGAGTCACTCCAATCAGCTCCCGATGCTCCACAGGGAAAGACGACAGACCGGAAGAAAAGAGCGGCTTGGGGTCCTGGGGGAAACCGTGAGTCAGCGTGACCAACATGTAGTCCACGGGGAGCTGTGGGTTTGCTCCCTGGAGAACCGTTCGTCCATACTCATTGTTCTTCTTGTAAAACACGTCGGGAACGTACCGTGTTTTGGTGGCCTCCTTGACCAGCAGCACCGAGGGGTTGATACTGGGCTCAATGAGATCGGCCCGGGCCATGGCCTCACACTGCTCAGACACCTGATAGCATTGGACGTCGATTTCGCCCTTGGGATTGCCGGAAATTACGGCGGTGACGAACTTGGACGAAAATTCGGACGTTGGCGACCATCGAGACTTGTTGGGGAACCGGGCTTGCATGGCTCCGGCAAAGGCCACCTCTAGAGACGACAAAAAGTACGAGTCTGCGTGTCGTTTGCAGATGACCGAGCCGTCTCCGTTTCCAGAGTCGACCAGATCGGTGAAAACGACACCCAAAGGCACCAGACCACACGCCTCAGCTGTGGCAATGTGAGGAGGCTGAGGTTGACCATCAGCCTGGGTGATCTCGGTGATGGTGATACCGTCATACTCGCCGCTCTGGGCAGGCTCATAGATGGCCTCAACCACAGCCTTGATGCCCAGAGGCACCAGCTCGTAGGGCTCGTAGTGGCCGTACATCCAGCCGATCCTCTGGGTTCCGGACTGACGCCAGGGCTCAATGAAGCTGTTGATCATGCCGGACTCGGCAAACTCCACGTGATCCACCATTCGAAAGGGCTGTGATTGCAGGGTGATGGCCGAGGGCTGGCACCGAGAACAGATTCCCTCGGGCCAGGGTGCATGGGCTCCTGTGCAGCTCTTGGACACCCCGAAATCAGACACGTTCAGGGGCGCAATGTATCCTCCTCCGTTTTTCTTGTTGGCCTGTGAATTGAGCTTCTTGACGTAGGCGTGGTAGCTCATATGCTTGATCTTCTGCTCCTTGAGGTACTCCTCGTCCCAGGGGTCGACAGGGAGTGTGTCTTCACCCATACCTCGAGCTCCAAACTTGCGCTGCTGAAGAGCAGACAATTGTCGCTTAATCTTACCGTCCTGCTTCTCAAGAAAGTCGTCCACTGGCAGTTGCTTGGTGGCGTCGCGAATGTGTGCTGCCGTCATTTGGGGGGCGGTTTCGGCCGTCACAGCCTCTACGGCAGGAGCAGCCGCAGCAGAGTCTGTGTAGCTGACAAACAACATGTCTCCATGGTTGAGCCCCAGTTTCTGGACGGTTTTGCCCAGCAGACGGGAGGCCGGCTCCTGCTTGCCTGTAGGTGACGTGGCAAGAGTGATTGTGGCGGGATCGATGTCTGGCAGGTCTTCGGTGAGCTTTTGGAACGCCACATCAAAGAGATCTGTGGGCTGAGCTTCGGCTCGCAGAGTACCCTTTTTCGATCTGAATCGCAGAATCTGGGTTAGTTCGGACGCAATTAGGTCGCCGTTTGGGTCTTTCATACTCACCATTGTGTCGAGGGTACTTGAAAGTGTGTGGTTGATGAAGATGGTGTTTGGAGATGGATAGTTTCCTGTTGCCACATGCATGCTGGGAGGGTGGGATTAGGGTTACTCAAGGTTACTCGAGAGTGTGTGAGCGCACTTGGGAAGTATAAGTAATATGTGCAGGAGAAGAGGGTATGTTGGTTGGGGGTGTTGCAATGATTGGAATGATGGAATAATTGTAGAAAAGGCTTTATTTCAGCCCTAGTAATACACAGAAGAAAGCTGGACTTTTCTAGCTTCAAAATCCCTCACTTTAAAGCTATCTTGTTACGGACGCACAATGAAGTAATTCCCAACAGACTCTTCAAGTAACTATTACAATATAGGGAAGATTTCCGATGGATTCCACTGTACCACATTTTGGCCAAAATGAAAAATGAAACACATGTAGAGGTTATCCAGACGCGTAGAACAGAAATGAAGCAGCTTTCAGCCCTATAACTCAAATATAACAAACTCCTCTCACCTCACCTCCACCTCGTCTATGCAACACGCGTAGCTCATTAGACTTACACCTTCTCTTATTCACCTGCAAATAGTGCAAATAGAGTTATTCAATAGGTGGCCCGAAGTGAAGAGAGTCTAACAAGAGATACACGTTACACGTTACTGTACTTCTGTCACCACCACCCCACACAAAGGCACACACACACACACAAAAACACACACACACAATGGAAAGCAGCAGCGGCGTTTCCATCTACACGCCTTTCGTCTACTTTGCCGTGCTTCTGACGGCACTGGCCGTCTTTGGCAAGATCTACCGGTCCAAGCAGGCCGTCAACCTGGCCGGAGTCGAGCCCTGGTACCCCGAACACATCCCCCGAGACATCTACTTCACGCTGCGGGACCACACGTCGCCCCGGCCGTCCGAAAAGGTGCTCAAGGCCGCGCTGCTGCGACGGTCTGCCGAGAACATCAAGCGAATCATCAAAACCAAGGAGGCCAAGCCCCATCTGACGGCTCTGCACGAGGCCGGCTCCATTGGCGATGATCTGCTGCACCAGTTCACCGCGTGGGAAAAGATGATCGAGATGGAGCTCAACGACTGCGCCGCGGAGGCCAACACATACGCCGAAAACTGGGCCCAGACCATGTTTGCTACCGCCTCGGAGATCATCCAGAACGAGGGTCTGAGACGACGAATCAGCGAGCTTTCCGACAAGGAAAAGGCCTTTGAGACCGATCTGGTCCAGGCCAAGGTCATTGCTGCTTAGATGGGTGATGTGAGTGTAGATCACGAGTGAGGTGATCAAGAATGGCGAGCTGTAAGAATGGATGATGTAATAACGGAGATGAAGTTGTACAAGAGTGCAGCTGGTAGCGTAGCGGTATTGCACTGTAATGTGGAGATCATGTAGAGCTGCAAGTAGAGATACTTGTACAGGAAAGAAGGAGGCTTGATCTGTTTAGTCCTAAGTAGTGGTACGAGTACTTTCACACGTACTAGCATTCCTCTAATGAATACTGCACTTACATTAGACTGTGTACTCTCAGAGTAGAAGAACGTGTATATCTATTAATATTTGTACGAGTACTGAGAAGGGCGGTGTTTATTGCACTGTTTGAACCAGCAGAGGACGTGGTTTTGAATGGTGTCTTTTCTACTACTCGTACTATCTTCATAGTATTTTGTGCCACTAAATGTCGCTAAACTTCTACAGACTTCATAGCCAGAGTGCTCAGCTCACTGCACACTGGATCTCTACTCTTATAAGAAGATCACTGCTCAACACTCTAGCTACATCCAACTTGTAGAGGCTACTCTCAAGGACTAAACAAAAACCGCAGACATTATTGAAGTAACACGTCTAGTTCGCGTCCATTGACTTGTACTTCTACCCTCCCCTCTACCACTGCAAATCTCATAGCTCCATCTCACCACCTTGCGATTACTCATACATATATACATTTTTCTGCCTTTCTAAGGGGCCCGCTTCTTCTTGCCGACCACCTTGAAGGCCGTGTTCCAGCCGTCGTCCTGGGGCGCAACCTCGGTATGCTGGATCACCTCGCTCCACTTGACGGCGGAGTCGCCATCGGCAATTTTTCGTCGCTTGAGGAACTCGGCGGCAAACCGTCGGCCGTCCAGAGTCGACGAGTTGGCATACACAATGTCGGCAATGATCTCGGTGGACTCCTCCTCGGCAGGTAGAGTCATGAGCATGCCAATCAGCTCGGTCTCGTTGACTCCGGCATTGAGACCTCGCAGAGCGCCGTGGCACCACTGCAGGAAGGACTCGGCGGGTGTCAGAACCTTGGGAGCAGCGGGAGCCACGGGGGCAGGAGGTCGAGCGGCCAAAGCAGCCTGTTGCTGGGCAGCAGCAGCCTGCTGAGCAGCGTACTGGTGGGCCATATGGGCAGCGGGAGCAGTAGGAGTCTGAGCTCGCACAGGCATGCCATCGTCGCCCATTCGCTTTCCGTGGGCACCGACAGTGGTCCAGGGAGAAGCGGCATCAGGAGCACCACCAGCACCGGCAGCGGCACTGGGGGCTCGTCGAGGAAGCACGTCGGCGTACTTCTTGACTCCTCCGGCAGAAGCCACAGCCGCAGCAGAAGTGGGGACGGCGGCGTTCTTCTTTCGGGCAGCCTCCTCCTCCTTCTGGATCTGGCTCAGCGACTTGGGGGCAGGAGCAGACGCAGCGGGGGCAGTGGCCCAGGTAGGCTTGAAAGACACCTCTGCTCCACCACCAAACTCCTGTTGCTGCTGCTCCTCAGCCTCCTCCACAGCTCGGATCGCGTTGGCAATCTCCAGCTCCTCGGCCTCCTTTTTCTGTCGCTCCAGCTCCTCCAGCTGCTGGATCTCTGCCAGCGACATCTTGTTGGGCTTCTCCTTCTTTCGGTTCTCCTTGGCGGTCCAGGGCGCCTCCTTCTCGCGGGCCTCCTTGGCGGCCCGCTCCTCGTCGGCTCGTCGAGCCCGCTCGGCCTTTTCGGCCTCGGCCTTCTTGGCCTCCTCGCGGTCAATGGCCTCCTGTTCAATCCGCAGCTGCTCGAGCCGGGCCTTTTCGGCCTTTTCCCGCGCCTCTCGCTCCAGCCGCTCGGCCCTTTCGGCAGCCATCTTCTCCTTAATTCGCTGCTTCTCCTCCTTCTCCTTGCGCTTCTTCTCCTTCTTGGCGGCGTCTCGCTCACGCTTGGCCCGCTCCTTGGCCGTCAGAGGCTCCTCCGGCTCCGTGGGCTCCTCCTTGACCTCCTTGGGCTCCGCCTTGGGCTCCTTCTCCTTGATGGCAGGAGTCATCTCCTCGAGATCGTCTCCAATGACATCCTTGAGATGCAGGGGCAGCGAGTCTAGCTCCAGCAGCTCGTTGTCGGCCGCAGACACATCGGCAGAAGACGCCGCGGCCGCAGAAGCAGCAGCAGCGGCAGCCGCAAGAGGAGTGTGGGACCCGGCCCGAGTGGGCGTATGGGGTCCGCCGTCATTGGGGAAAATGACGGACGAGGCTCGCGACAGGGCCGGAGACATGGTGTTGCTGACACTGCCGCTTCGCCACATGCTTCTGTCGTCGAAAAACGACGACTGCGAATGCCCGCCATGGAAGGGCTGGTCGAAGAACGAGCCTCCGCCGCTGCCGCCGCCGCCGAAATTGTTGGTGGGGGTCGCCTGGCCACCGCCGCCCATCTGGGAGCCTCCCCAGGGCGTGGGAGACATGGGGGTCACCGCGGGGCTTCCCCACGAAGAGACACTGCCGTGCAGATGCTGAGGGTAGTGTTGGAACGAAGATGTCGAGCCCTGGAAGGGTTGGGGAGTTCCTCCTTGGTGATGCTGAGAGCCCTGGTGTTGTCCCTGATGCTGTCCCTGGTGCTGATGCTGCCCGGGTTGTCCCTGATGTTGCCCCTGCTGAAGAGGCACTCCAGGCTGCTGGTACTGCTGGGAAAAGGCCGTCTGAGTATTAATGACCGGCGGCTGCTTGGCGACAAACGGCAGGGGCGTCAGGAACGGCTCCTGGTCGCTGGTTTTCGCAATCAGCTCGTCCACCGTCTGCCACACGTCGTCGTCCTCACGCCGGATCAGCAGCTTAGCGTCCAGATGACCGCCCTTCCACCACGTGTGCATCACGGGCCCGGCAAAGGGACCCTGGATCACGCCCTGGTAGTCCTTGTACATCCACTTGATGTTTTCGGGGTGCTGCAGTTTGGGCGGGGAGGCTGTAAAGCCCATTCCGGGCGGCACCGCAGGCGCGTTGAACGTGTCAAACACAGAGGGAACTGTTCCCGTAGCCGGAGACATGGCAGCAGACGAGGGAGCAGAGATCTCAGACAGATGCTGTTGGCCCTGTTGCTGACCCTGCTGACCTTGCTGCTGGCCCTGCTGCTGGCCCGGTTGACCCTGCTGCTGCTGCTGGTGCAACGGCTGGTGACCCTGCAGAGGGCTCTCGACCGAGGTGACCACGCTCACGCTCTTGAACGGAGACCAGCCCTCGCGGTCCTTGCTGCTGGCCATCAGAGAAGCTCCTCCTCCTGCGCCAGCATTCTGGTCCTTCTGCAACAGCGAGGGCGTGTTGAGATGAATGCTCTGGTACATGGACTGGTTGTTGATCTCCGTCTTGACCAGCACGTTCTTGTCCTTCATGTTGCGCCACACCGCCAGCATATCTTCGGCCGAAAACCGCTGTCCTCCCTGGTTGGGCAGCAATGGAGACGCCACCTGTCCTCCTCCTGCTCCCGCTGCCAACAGCGACTCGGGCTCCACGGGCTCCGAGTTTTCGGCCAGAAGCCCCGAGCCGGCGTCGGCTCGCATCAGCAGCGCGTCCTCGGGCTCCTCCAGGTCGCGTTTCTTGAACTTGCGGGGAGCGGTGGTGGCGGCGCTGGCAAAGCTCAGCTTTTTGGTTTCCGTGGGCACGGCCGTGACCACCTTGCCGGCCGCTACGCCGGACCACGCCATTTTCGCCTTGTTGCCGTTGGGCACCACGGCTGGTAGTGGAGTCTTTCCGTCGGGCGCCTTGGATTTCGGGCGCATCCTGAGTTAGTATGAGGCGGGGGAAGAGAGATGTGGTGGTGGTAGTGGTGGAGCAGTAACAGAGGCGATGTTGTGACGGCAACAGGCAACAGGCAGCAGACAACAGGCAACGTGTCTGTCGTTTCGTTGTGTCTGTGATGAGCTGTCGCAAGAGGCGGTATCGTACCCGACTGTCAAACCCAGGTGTCGGCCATGTCGTACATCGTCACATGGCCATAGTGACCGCGACACCGTGACATTAGAACCGGTGCATGTGTACACAGACAATCTCCGAAATACCCATTCGCCAAAGATCGCCAACCATTGTCGTCATCGTCTATCCATTATCATATCCTGTTCACCGTCTGGGACCGTCATCACCACCACCGAGACCTTAAGTCATAGACATTCCTATACTCACCATTCGGGACCAAAAGAAAGAGATGACTGTGACATTGCTGTAGAAGAAGAGATTGGTTGTTGGTTGTTGGTTGTAGTTGGTTGCTGTTGTCGAGATGAGGTGAGGGGGGCTGTCGAGAGGCGTTTCAAAGACTTGGGTTTGTGTTCCGAGAGTGCGGTGTGGATCAATAGCTCAAGTAGCTACACTTACGCTTCCAAGATTTTTCACTGTGCCATTATATCCGTCAACTTTTTTTCTCACTCACTGGGACTAGCAGGGTTAGGTGACAGACCCGTGTAGTGTATGTGGGGTAAGAAGGGTAACAGACAGACGTGGTCAAGACTTGCGACTTATACACGGAGCAAGCGATTCAGTAGCCCAATTCGCCACTGGCCTCTTCTCGTTCTATTGCTATACACCTCATCCACTAATACACCTCTTCACATGACCCCTTTGCTGTGTCTAAGACAAGGCCCTCTTCATGCGTGGTCTCTCTTGCACGAGAGTGTATACACTCACGGATTGGAGTTTCTTTTTTGGGAGTACGAACAAGTGAGAAGAAGGGGGAGATGAGCTGTTAATGTACGATACGATCCGATACGAGACAAGTCTTGCCATTAGGGGCTTGCGTCTGTGTCTTCCCGGTAGGTGTCACTATTATTTCCCACGTAGAGCCCCCCTATTCGCCGACCAAGCGGCTCTGAAAAATACCACCCGGAAATACGTGTACCACCCGAAAATACCTTCTCTTCCGCGTACAAGTGTACCCACCATGCACAGGAACCAGCCCCATTCTCGGACATGCAGTTTCGGCACTTGCCATAGGCCGGAAGAGCGTGCGTCGACTTGGACCGCAGCAGACACGTGACTAACGGTATCTCTTGTATGGTCCAGCCCAAAAGAAGAGCGCCTGGTATTCGAGCCGTTCAATGCATGAAATACGCGAGGTGACGTGGGTGTATAAGTGCTGAGTGGTGATGGTAGTTCGGGCTAGGCGAGTCGAATGAGAAAGTAGAGAGATGGAATCTGATCGTAAGACGCTGTTTAGTTGATAGTAGGGGTTTCACCGTGTTTTACCAGCTCTGAACGGGGATTCAGGTCATCACCAAGCGCCTGGAGAAGGCCTTAAACTCGGTACAACCTGGCAACTCAGAAAGGCTCTCTTTTGGAGATATTGCTTGGTGCAAGAGTGACATTGGGCTGTAGAGATCGGTGGAAATGGATCAGTCAGCCGGACGACCCTTTTGTCAGCAAATCTGAGCCATTGCCAATGTTGTGGTTGTCGTTGACATATTCAAGTAGACACCAACTATACAGCCAACCAAGGCTACTTACACGTCAACCTGGAATATGCCATATAACTACAATTTGGTATTGTGGGTCGCGTAAATCCCCTTTGATCTGTTTGGAACACGCCGGCTATCTACAGTTCGATATATCTCCTAAAACCACAGCACTTCTGGAACCCCGAAAAAGCGGGTGACTTTTCCCCTAACTATTCTCTAAGTAGCTCTAAGTAAATGCGAACTAGAAATCCCAGATGTTCAATAGTGCCACCAATATCACCCAGAAGTACTTGAAATTTCGTTGCCACAGATTAGACATCCATTGGAGTACTCTGAATCATCCACTACCCACCAACCCTCTTCTACAACCACCTCCTCTACTCTCACCTACTAACTCAAATTAATGGATACGCTTTGGAACCTGCATGCTCGTCAAAACATCTCCAAATACTAATCACCAATATGGAAAAACGGCCGCACCAAGAAACGTCGCTGTATCTCGACACAGTGGACCGCTCGAAACTCGACTTTGACTTTGAAAAGGTCTGCTCGGTCTCCCTGTCGCCCACAAACGTCTACTGCTGCCTCGTCTGTGGTAGATACTTCCAGGGAAGAGGCAAGTCCAGCCATGCCTACTTTCACTCCATCAATGACGACCACCACGTCTTTCTGAACATGGAGACACACGAGGCCTACGTGCTGCCGGAGGGGTACAAGGAGACGTCACGTGATCTCGACGACATCAAGGCCGTGGCCAACCCTGTGTATGACGAGTCTCAGATCAAGCAGCTGGACAGGGACAAGACCAGCTATACCCTCACCAACAAGGTGTATCGACCCGGGTACATTGGAATCAACAACATCAAACACAATGACTACGCCAATGTCGTTATCCAGCTTTTATCACACACCAAGCCGTTGCGAAACTATCTGTTGATGCATCCCAAAAGCGAGTCTGCTGTGGTTTTGGCTCTTTCACAAATCACACGACGGATCTGGAACCCTCGAGCATTCAAAAATCACGTGAGTCCACACGAGCTGGTGAATCTGGCCGAAAAGCTGTCTCAAGGCAAATTCTCAGCCAACTTGCAGGCTGATCCGTGCCAGTTTCTCGTCTGGTTGTTGGTCCAGACTCATCTAGGGCTAGGAGGAAGTTCAAAGCCTGGATCGTCACTGATCCACCAAATCTTCCAGGGCAAGTTGAACAAGACCACTCAAAAGCTGAGCGAACGGGAAGTGGACGGAAAGTCTGTGTTTGATGTCAAGAGCTCGAAAACAGCGTGTATTCCGTTCCTGCTGTTGACTCTAGATCTACCAGCAGAATCGGTGTTCAAAGATGGAGACAACGATACCACTCTGGAACATGTGCCATTGACAACACTATTGAAAAAGTACGATGGAGTCACCTGTGAGGAGCTGGCCGGAGAGAGAAACACATACCAGATTGTATCTCTGCCAAAGTATCTCATTTTGCATTACAAGCGGTTTTCCACTCTGCCCGATGGAACCAAGGAGTACAATGGTACGATTGTCAACTTCCCGCTCAAGGGGCTGGATATGGCGCCTTATACCAAGGGGCTCGAGGGCAAGTTCAACCTCATCTCCAACATTACTTGTGAGGGAGGCGACAAGAAGGACAAGGCATGGAGTGTCCAGTTGCATGATGAGGGAAGGAAGACGTGGGTGGATGTTCGAGATCTGGTTGTCTCCGATGTCACGGAACTGGGCCAGGACTCCCTGTATCTCAAGGAGGTGTATATCCAGGTTTGGAAGAGGGTCTAACGGGGGCGATCTGGACCGAAACAAATCTACTGTATTTCTAAAGCATTAATATCATATTCTACATCAAATGTGAGTGTCATCGTGTACCATCCTCATTACTCTAAATACCCATTCGCTTCTCGAGCTCGGAATGGAAGTCCAGGGGGCTCTCGTCGCCGGTGTAGACGTCCTCCCAGTCCACGTCCAGATCCTTGTTCTTGAGAATGTCGAGATGGATGTTGGCAGGGGTGCCGACCACCGCAGGCATGATGGTGGTCTCCTTGACAATCTGCATCTCCATGGATCGTCGGATGGGCTCGCCCATTCCAAAGGTTCGCTTGTAGTTCTGCATTCGCATGTTCATCTGTGTCTCCTCCCAGTTTTCCAGACGAGCTTGTAATGGGTGTCGTCCGTTGAGCTGTGATTCGATGTTGAGCTGGCCGTCTCGCATGGTATCGTGGAGACCCTGGACGGAGGGCGCGCCGGTTCCGAACGACGCGGGGTTAACCTGGGTTCGCGAGGTGTTTTCGGGGGTGATTCGAAGTGACTGTGTTAGCAGAGTTCAGTGGCGATGTTGTTGTGGCATGTCGTGGGCGGTGCTGGTGGCGACCACAATTGCCATGTTGGGTTGATCGCAACGGGCACGACCATCAATCGGTTCAGATCGATGATGACGTGTCATGAAATGACAGCCGCGATCATCTCCGTAGCGTTCAAATACTCACCATTGTGATGTGTTGTGTATGGGTACAAGTGAGAGAGTGGTGATGCCAGATATTGAACCTTGCCACTGAATGGGAGGTTGTGGTAGACAGTGAAACAAGGTGTTTGCCACGCACGAAGAAATGAGTGGATTGAGAAGGGAACAAGAGGCAATTGTCAGGTGAAAGTGGAATAAGAGGCTGACCTATTTTTTTCGACGATGCCATTATGCTTGACCGGTACTGATGATGTCTTGTAGGGCTCAAATAGTTGACTTGAGCCAAGTAAGTCAGGCTGAGTTAGTTTGGATGCCAGTGAAGAATTTGGACCTTTGCTAGTACAGTAGACCACAACGATAGAACGGGAATGGTACAGTACTATCGACTTCTGCAACACTTTTGGACTACAGTACAGTAAACTTACCACAGCTGACCTAACCACACACTGACCCTTATCTTAGACCAGCTCATTAAGCACAGACCACCAATTTACAAACTGCTTACTAAGCTCAGACCATACCAACTATTTCGACACCCGTGTATCTGACAATTGCACTTCACCCACAACACAACCCATGCCACAAATTTGCAATATAAATAAACGTGATTTCCCACTTTTTCAGCTTCCTCCAATCTCAATCCTCATCCCTCATGACTTATGACCACCTGCATACTCTAGGTTGGCCGCCGCACTACAGCGAAAATCCCTAACCTCAACTGAAAAAGTTTGGTTGTGCTAGCTCTAGTCATACATGCTGCGGAGAACCCTCACACAAGTTATTCGAAGAATGTCGTCCGCTGCCCCCGCCGAGGCTGCTTCTGCCGCTGCCCCCGCCGCTGCTCCTGCCGCCGCCCCCAAGAAGGAAAAAAAGCCCGTCAAGTATGAGCTCAAGGTGCCCAAGGGAACCAAGGACTGGGCCGATAAGGACATGGTCGTGCGAGAGGCCATTTTCGACACTCTGGCCAAGGTGTTCAAGCGACACGGCGCCGTGACCATTGACACGCCCGTCTTTGAGCTGCGAGAGATTCTGGCCGGCAAGTACGGCGAGGACTCCAAGCTCATCTACAACCTGGAAGATCAGGGAGGCGAGCTGACTTCGCTGCGATACGATCTGACCGTGCCCTTTGCCCGGTTTGTGGCCCAGAACGGAATCCAGGCCATCAAGCGATACCACATTGCCAAGGTGTACCGACGAGATCAGCCCGCCATGACCAAGGGCCGAATGCGAGAGTTCTACCAGTGCGATTTCGACGTGGCCGGCGTCTACCCCACCATGATCCCCGACGCCGAGTGTCTGGCCATTGCCGTGGAGGGTCTGACGTCACTGGGAATCACCAACTTCACCATCAAGCTCAACCACCGAAAGATTCTCGACGGAATTTTCCAGGTGTGTGGAGTCAAGGAGGAGGACGTGCGAAAGGTGTCTTCTGCCGTCGACAAGCTCGACAAGGCTCCCTGGGCCGACGTCAAGAAGGAAATGTGCGTCGAGAAGGGCCAGCCCGAGGACGTTGCCGACAAGATTGGCGAGTACGTCCAGCACAAAGGCTCTGTCAAGGAGATGCTCGAGTGGCTGGAGGGAGACGCTTCTCTCATGGCCAACGAGTCTGCCAAGACCGGAATCGAGGAGATGCGAACCGCTCTGCCCTTCATGGAGTCCTTTGGAATCACAAACTACCTGTCCTTTGACATGTCTCTGGCCCGAGGTCTGGACTACTACACTGGCATCATCTACGAGGCCGTGACCGAGGCTTCTGCTCCCCCCACCGAGGAAGAGAAGGCTGCTCTCAAGGCTGCTGCCGAGAAGGACGGCAAGAAGAAGAAGAAGTCCAAGGGTGAGGACGACGACAACTCCGAGAACGTGGGAGTGGGATCCATTCTGGCTGGAGGCCGATACGATAACCTCGTCGGCATGTTTGCCAACAACTCCAAGAAGGGCAACATCCCCTGTGTCGGAGTCTCCTTTGGAGTCGAGCGTCTGTTTTCGCTCATCAAGGCCCGACCCGGACTCATGGACAAGGTCCGACCCGCTGCCACCCAGGTCTACGTCATGTCCATGGGCGGAGGACCCGAGTACACCGGCTTCCTGGCCGAGCGAATGGCCGTGACCCACAAGCTGTGGGAGGCCGGAATCGAGGCCGAGTACATGTACAAGACCAAGCCCAAGTACCCCCAGCAGTTCACCGCCGCCGAGAAGGCCGGCTGTCCCTTTGCCGTGATTCTGGGCCAGGACGAGTACCCCCAGGGCCTGGTGAAGATCAAGGAGCTGGGTCTGGGCGAGGAGTCCGACCGAGGCACTGACGTCAAGATCGAGGATCTTGCCCAGATTCTCAAGGAGAAGATTGCCAACAAAACCTCTTCTGTCGGCGAGGTTCAGAAGCTTCTCAAAGAGTTTTCCCTTTAGTGTATGTACTGTAAATAACAAGACGATGATATGAGCGATCAGACGACAGTACTGACTATGAATTTCTGGGAGCAGAAAATGCTTACCATTGGAAACAGCAGAGAGTTGCATGGTGCTATTTTGGTAGCACTTGTAGTCCACCAACAGACTGTACTCGTAGTCCTACAATTACATTAATACTCATGACATTATACTTGTACCTATACACCTTCTCTAAACCCACCTGATCTCATACATCTATTAATATACAGTTAGCTGTAGCTAATGTCTTTTACGGGTAGCTACTCCCTCCACCCTGTGGTCTATCCAAACCGAGGCACCATCATCAACCGCGCCAGCTGCTGCGGAGGCACCTTGAGAGTAACCCAGAACGAAGTCGGGTCGGCCAGCTCCTCCACGTAGTTGGTTTCCAGCTCCTGGCTCTGTGCAGCCACGGCCACAGCGGCACTGGCTGCCGCAGCTCGCACGGGAACATGTCGGCCGGTGGTTCGCTGTCTCTTGGCAGGCCGCACCACCACGTTTCCGTCGCTGTCCTCCTCCTCTTCCTCCTCCTCGGCCTGAAGCGCCTGCTTAGCCAGCTCCACCTTTCGGTCCACGGCTCCGGGCAGAACGGCCGAGTACACGGGCGTTCGGAACGTTCGAACCACCTTTTTGAAGTCGGGCAGAGCGGGAGCGCCTCGTCGGCCGGCTCGTCCCTGACGACGCTTCTGACGCGAGTCTCGGTCCTTGTCCTTGTCCAGTCGGCTCAGCTCGGCCTCGGAAATCTCAAACAGAGCAGGGGAGTACTCGTTGACCGAGTTCTTGGGCCGCATGATGGATCCGTCGGGCAGAGGGGCGCAGATTTCCCGTCGAATGTCCTCGTCGTCCACAGGTCGCTGATCAAAGGTGTGGCCAAGCAGCAACAGCGACTTGGAAAAGACCTGTGTCTGCTCATGGATGGCATGGGCAATGGCGGTGGCAAACTCGCCCGACAGAGACAGCTCGGCGCACATTGTGGCAGCAAACTCCTCGGGAGAGTTGAGAGAATCGTTAATGTCCCACTCAAACTGGTCAATCAGATTGTGCTGGCCCACAGTGATGTCCAGACGCACCACGACGCGCATATCTTCGTTTCGGGTCACGTCGCCGTTGCCAATCACGTATCGCTCGTCCTGAGGATACTGGTGCGGCTGGAAGTCCTGTAGCTGCTCGGTGATTGAGTTTGTCACCGACTGGATGTACTGGTGGGGGAAGTGGAAGTCTTCAAACATGTTCTCGACGAAAAAATGCACCGGGTACGTCTTTTCGTTAAGGTTCCACATGAACGTGTCTCTGAGTCGCAGTCGGCCGAGATCAAAGTCCAGACGAATGGGCACCAGCAGCTCTTGTTCCGACGCCTGCTGGTTCATCTGTTGCCGCGACAGCACCAGGTCTCGGGTGTTTCGGTTGTGCTTCTTTCGGTCACGGGGGTACACGAACCGCGTGTTGAGCCCGGTCCAGCCGTTTCCGTAGCCCAGGTAGCCGTCCTGGAAGATGGACTGGGGCTCCTGCGATCGGATGGGCCCGAACGAGTGGTAGAAGGAGATTTCGTACCGCTTGGCGTTGAGCTTGTCGGCTTCCTGCTTGAGCTTTTTGGGCAGCGTGGACGACTCGTTGAGATCCTTGGACACGAACCGACGCAGGTTAAGTTCCTGGGCCGTTTTCGGGTCGCGTTTGTTTTTCATGATCTCCGTCAGGTCGGTGATGCCCTGGCCGTTGAAGAGCGTGGGCATCTCCGCGAGCGACTCTGCTGCCGACGGGGGATTCACCAAAGGCGCCTCCTGCTGCCGGGCCTCCTCACCGCTCACGATCCCCAGGTGCGACTGCACGGGCGGCACGGTGAGTCCGGGCTGCATCATGGTCTGGCCTGGTGGGGGGAAATCAAAGTTCTTTTGTGGTACCCCTCCACCCATGACAGGAATGCCTCCCTGCTGAGGGATGAGCTGCGACTGAGGCATAGGCATTTGTTGCTGCTGCTGCTGTTGTTGTTGCTGCTGCATCTGTTGTTGTCGCTGCTGTTGCTGTTGTTGCTGCTGTTGCTGTTGTTGCTGCTGCTGTTGCTGCTGTTGCTGGGGAGGTTGCATCTGGGGTCCTCCACCCATCTGGACCTGGCCTCCTTGGGGCATGCCTCCCATACCTCCCTGCTGGCCCATGCCGCCCTGCTGGCCCATCATGCCCTGGGGACCCATGGGCCCGCCTCGGCCGACCTGCTGCGGGTTCATGCCCTGGCCCATGTTCATACCGCCCATGTTGGGCATGCCAGCCATGTTGGGCATTCCACCGACATTGGGCATCCCTCCGGCTCCAGGCATTCCGCCCATGTTCATGCCGTTCATCTGGCCTCCCATGGGTCCGCCCATCTGCGGCATGCCGCCCATCTGGCCCATCTGGCCCATCTGGTTCATCTGGGGCATTCCGCCCATCTGACCCATGGCGCCCATCTGCTGCGCTCCCATGTCCATGCCTCCGAGTTTCGCGTTGTTCATGTTGGGGCTCATGTTCATGTTGTTGTAGCCCATCTGTCCATTGGGATTGGCGCCCTGCTGGAACTGTTGCCGGAACGACATGATGTGCGTGTGCTGTAGTGCGGTTGCGAGAAGTATAGACGTGACCGACGTGTGTGTGTGTAGTGGTGATTAATCCCAATATTAGCGTTTCGCGCCAGCCCGAAATGTACGAAAGCGAAAAACTCAGCATTGGCTGAAAAATAGAGTTAGTTAGTGGAGGTCAAGTATCACCTCCCAATTCATGTGCCAATCCGTGTTCAATCCGTAAATAACAATTATCACCACTATATTCGGGAGCCACCATGAGCGACGTGAAAATGAACCAGTACGAAAAGCTGAAGAAACAGCTCAAGGACAACATCAACAAGAAAAAGACGCACGACAAGAACCTCAACTCGCTCGAGGAACAGATCTTCACCCTGGAAGGCGCCTATCTCGAAGAAACGTCTCATGGAAATCTCGTCAAGGGCTTCGACACATACATCAAGGGCGCGCAGTCGAAAAAGCGGTACGTGTTCAACGAGGACGACCGCCTCTTTTCCCTGTCCTCGGCCGTCTTTCTCAAACACCAGGCAAAGACAGGCGCAGGAGGAGATCCGGACGAGATCAAGACCGAGAGAAAGAAGACGGCGTCTCAGAAGAGAAGAAAGGGAGACTCTACGCCGTTGTCAGGCGATGAGAAGCCCACCAAGCGGTCGAGGGTGGATTAGTGGGGGTGAGCAGGGGGTAGGGGTGCGCCCGAGCGCTGAAGCGACGTATCAGTCAGACGGAATGTGTTCCCGTGGATACTATCTCAGTAGTCTGGAAGGCTTCAAACGAGCAAGCTGAAGTGGCAAGGACCACTCTCAGTATAATTATTTATTTATTCTTGTAAAATACAACTGTTGCATTACCCATTACTTGTAATAGCTAGATGCTGTCCAAAGGTATACATACTCTTCTCTGGAAGCTATTTCATAGTTCTATTGATACATACCTGTATGTACTCGTACTTGTGTACGACTTGAATGCTCCCTATCATACCCCATTCCCCTAAGTTCGGTAGTCTCCGTTAATGGTGACGTACTCGTGGGAAAAGTCGCAGGTCCAGAAGTTGGCCTTCTTGCCGCCTCCAGTGCCGAGGTTGATCTGGATCTCCAGATCCTCCATCTCCAGAATCTCGGACGCTCGAGCCTCGTCCACCTGCTCGGGCTCGCCGTTGACCAGCAGCTTGAGCTCGGAAGAGCCGTCGGTAGGCATGAAAGACACGGTGGTCTTGGTGGGCTCAACCTGCATTCCAGAGTAACCAACAGCACACAGAATTCGGCCCCAGTTGGCGTCCTTGCCGTAGAGAGCGGTCTTAACCAGAGGAGAGCAGGCGACGGTCTCGGCCACCTTGGCGGCCTCCTGTTCGGAAACAGCGTCGTTCACGGAGATCTTGACAAACTTGGTGGCTCCCTCTCCGTCTCGAACAACGAGCTGAGACAGTCGAGAGGAAAAGTCGGTGAGAATGTCCTGGAAAACAGGGAAGGAAGCCGAGGTCTCGGTGATCTCGGGTCCTCCAGCGGCTCCGTTGGCCAGACAGACAATGGTATCGTTAGTGGAAGTGTCTCCGTCGACAGAGATGGCGTTGAAGGACCGATCAGCGGCATGCTTGAGAGCAACACCAAGAGCCGAGGCAGAGACGGGAGCGTCGGTGGCAAAGAAGCCCAGCAGAGTGGCCATTCGAGGATGGATCATGCCGGCTCCCTTGGTCAGACCAGCAATGGTATAGGTGTTATCTCCAATCTTGAACTGCTGAGACATGAGTTTGGGGAAAGTGTCGGTGGTACAGATTCCCTTGGCGGTGTTGAGCCAGGCCTCATGGTCGTCCTTCATGGCCGGAGCGTGCTCCTCGATTCCCTTGAGAATCTTGTCAATCTTCAATCGCTGCCCAATGACTCCGGTGGACATGACGAGCGAGGCGGGAAGGTCTCCTTCGGATCCAAACACCTGGTCGGCCTTCTTGACCATCTGCTGGGCGTCGTGGATACCTCCTTCTCCAGTCACGGCGTTGGCACAGCCCGAGTTGACCACCACGGTCTTGATTCCCTTACCCTGGGTCACGTCGAGGATCTTTCGGTCCACCTGGACCGGAGCGGCCTTGAACACGTTGGTGGTGAACACCGCGGCAGCATTGCAGGGCTTATCGGACGAGAGCATGGCCAGATCCATGTTGAAGGCATTTTTTTTCACGCCGGTGAAAAAGCCGCCGACCTTGAAGCCCTTGGGGTAGGTTCCGGAGGAGGGCACGAACCGTTCCTTGCCGGCCTGGACGATTCGACACGAGGAGAAATGTCGCACTTGCATTTCACAGGGGGGTGGATATGAGTGTGAGAGGTGTGTCAATCACTGCTGTGGAGAGGTCTACCGTATTTATGCGTCGTGTGAAGGTTGGAGGGTGCATTAGCCAATGAGTCAGTGGGTGATTCGGGAGCGTGATTTGGGGTGTTTGAGGGAAGGTGAGGGGTTGTAGGTGAACATGGGACTGTATCAGTGTGACTTCAACTGATTGAAAAGTTCAAAACTCGATTCTGGAACAAAATGAACGAGCTAGGTGGTTATCCTACTGTACACACTAGTTAGTTATTGTACGACGATTATAGTTCGAGATCGAAGGTAGAGATGGGTACACTTGAGAAAGCTGTAGAACGGGCTGTTGGGGTTTTAGAGTCTTGAAAAAAGTAATATATATACGGAAAGAGGTTGTTGGGATATGACTCAAATTTGAAGCCAGTCGGAGTACGACAACGTCGATTATGAGAGTGTCTTTGGAAAGTGTGGAATGAGATAAGTGGAAGCTTATTCTCCGAGTAGGCACTTTCAGCCGCGCAGCTGTGGGAGGTACTGTACCTGGTACAAGTAGACAGTAGTTGGTACACGAAGACTTACTTAGCTTTTTAGTTTAAGTGGTGTGTAGTCACCTTTGTGCAATTTATTTGATGGTATACGAGTGACAAGAAGAGATTAAAACTCCCATATGAGTGCTATGCCCCCGAGAGTCCGTT
Source organism: Yarrowia deformans (assembly GCA_900519085.1). Taxonomy (NCBI): domain Eukaryota; kingdom Fungi; phylum Ascomycota; class Dipodascomycetes; order Dipodascales; genus Yarrowia; species Yarrowia deformans. Next base: position 986,584 of record ULGY01000004.1, on the reverse strand, counting down.
TACAACTCATATTACTTTATTTCATATCAACAACCACTCAACCACACCGCTCACAACAATACAATTCCTGGGTCACACGAGCAGCCAACTTAGTTCAGATCGGGGAGGGTGTGTGTGTGGGGGAGTGGAGACCATTTTAATAGCCACTGTACGAGGTGGTGAAAAATCGTTTTAAATAGCGAAAAAATGCAAACCTGCATTCTCATAACTGGTTTGATTTTTCCCGAATTATAGACACTCGCAAAACACTTACACTACTCCACCTCACTCTGCTCTCAAACACACCATGCGACCATGATAGGTCGGGGCCATACACCACACCAAACATCAAACGTGGTGATACAAACACAACCAAACAAAAGTTGTATATAACCAGACGGTGTCCGCCCTCACTCTGCAGTCCCAACTACAAGTCGTCAAGCACGTCAGGCGTACACCACCCTTTCTTCACTGCTCTCTACTGTACGTACTGCCCCTCTTACTAGGTTAGCACGTGACCGCTCGCAGTTGAAAAAATCTTTATTGCACACCGCTCCACACCATCTCCACCACACTACAAAATGGCCCCCAAGACTGACGGTAAGTGAATTGAGCGGCTGCTGCCCACGTGACCCCCCGACTAACACAGTTAACACCACCCTCGCCAACTCCGAGGTTGTCTACAAGTACCGAACCGCCGGCGAGATCTCCGCCAAGGTTCTTGAGCAGGTCAAGGCTCTCTGTGTCGATGGCGCCAACCTCTTTGACATCTGTGTCAAGGGAGACGAGCTCCTCACCGCCGAGACCGAAAAGATCTTCAAGGGCAAGAAGGTGACCAAGGGTATTGCTTTCCCCACCGCCATTTCCCCCAACAACTGCGTCGCCCACCTGTCTCCCATCTCCACTGATCCCGAGGCCAAGATCAACCTCAAGACCGGCGACGTCATCAAGGTGTCTCTCGGTGCCCAGATTGACGGCTACGGCGGTGTTGTTGCCGACACTATGGTTGTGTCTGGCGGCCCCATTGCTGAGGGCCCCATCACCGGCAAGGTCGCCGATGTCATTTCTGCCGCTTGGTACGCTACCGAGGTGGCCATCCGAACCATCAAGCCCGGCAACAAGAACTGGGACGTGACCCGAAACGTCGAGCAGGTTTGCAAGGCCTTTGGCTGCACCCCCGCCGAGGGCATGCTGACCCACCAGCAGAACCAGAACGTCCTCGACGGCAAGAAGCAGATCATTCTCAACCCCACCGAGGGCCAGAAGCAGAACTTCGACACCGCCACCTTCGAGGCCGACGAGGTTTACGGCCTGGACATTCTGGTCTCTTCCGGTGACGGAAAGGTCAAGCTGGGCGAGACCCGAACCACCATCTACAAGAAGACCGATCTGACCTACCAGCTCAAGATGCGATCTTCTCGAGCCGTTTTCTCCGAGGTGCAGAAGAAGGCCGGTGCCTTCCCCTTCTCCGTTCGAGTTCTCGAGGACCCCACCAAGGGCCGAATGGGTCTTGCCGAGTGCAAGAACCACGGTCTGGTCATCCCCTACGACGTGCACTACGAGAAGGACGGCGAGATTGTTGCCGAGTTCTTCACCACCGTCGGTGTCACCAAGGACGGTAACATCAAGCTGGCCACCGCTCCCCAGCCCGACTTCTCCATTGTCAAGTCCGACAAGAAGCTTGAGGACGAGGAGCTGCTCAAGATTCTCGCCGAGCCTCTCAAGCTCTCCAAGAAGGAGCGAAAGGCCCAGGAGGCTGCTTCTGCTTAAGCGGAATGCGGAAAGTGACGGAAAGTATGAAAATATGATTGCGATGATGACATGGTAATGAAGACAATGGGTAGACCGTGGACTTGCTTAGATGAGTAAAGTAAGGTGTAGAGACGATGAGTATGAGCGTTTGAGATCATCGTAGAAAGGCTAGGCTATGTTCACAGGTCGTTCAGATAAAGATGAGGACTTCTTAATACCAGTACACTGTAGTTGTAAAATATAAAGGGATATGAAGTCATCTGAGCAGTTCTGTATTGCTACAGCTGTAGAGCGGGTGCTACAATAATGGGTTGTAAGAACGCGGGAGCTCAACAACCTGATTAATGATGAGTTGCCTTTCGTGAGCTTCTCTCTCTTTGAGTGATGAACTGGTCTCGTCCGTTCATGGAGTAATGAGGGAGCACATCGTGGCCACAGTATTGAGAAGCGCTACAGTAGAAAATGTCGAAAAGTAGATCGAGGTGTCCATGGAGATGAAGAACACAGTTCTTTATTTAGTCGAGTAATTATTGCTACTGTAAACGACTGCTTCTCTCAACTACAGTATGTTATCTACATTAGCAACACTCTTAACGATAAACAAGCTGACTGATCCAACACCTCCATTGAAAGAAAGGCATTCGAATCCTTTGATAAAACATCAAAATCACTGGGGAAAGCCCTGTTAGCCTCTCTTTGAAAATGTGTGCGGCCCTGACAGAGTGACTTACGACTGGGCAGTGTGTCTCATGGTCCACCCTGTTGATGGTATTGGTAAAGACGCAATGTAATAATGCTATCGGAACGAAGTCTTCCGAGAAGATAGTCAATGACTGTTTACAAACTGATGCTGTACCTACTGCACTCATTCACCGACCCACGTCCGCTGTATCGCACAACCTGATCACACCCTCGACGCTGATCAAACCTAAAGGCCACGTTTCCTACGCTCCAGAAGGACCTGGAGTTGAGAGCAAGTGCTCTTGAAGTGGTGATGGTGGTGAGCGGCTGCTGGGCTAGGTCTGTGCTCACGTTTACCCAAGGCTGTGGAGCGATGTTACTCTGCCGGCTACAGGGCAGGAGGTTAGCTTAATAAATGAGCTAGAGGAGCTTGTGGGGGAGCAAGGCCACCAAGAGTACAGATACGAGGTTGTAAAAAGAATATCTGCTGCTCTTGTCGTAAACCCCTGGAGGCCTTGAACAATGTGAAACAGTTTGCATACCAGTAGCAGTTGTACAAGCAGCCATAGCTTCGAGCACGCTGCAGCAACCAGTCTGTAGAGGTATGGGTACAAATGACAACAGAGATGGTATTAGGTGGCCATAGACGTGGTAGAATCAGGCAATGACGAATATCACTGCCACCTTAGTAATCACTTCTGAACTGCATCATGAGATCGAAAGCGACCAAACAGGTAATTCATGCGGGTCTCGATCATGGAGGTTATTGACAGACAGGTGGACTAGAAGTCAGCCTTGGGGATAGCAAGAGTGCAGTCAAAAGTAGAGTAAGTAACTGACTGCAGTGAAAGAGAAAGAGTATAGATAATCGCGTTACCAACACCAGCTCCTCCAGCTCCTACACCTCCTCCACTCGCAACTCTCAACTCTGCAAGCTGCACAAGATCCCGCGCATCCGCACTTCCGAAACCCTCGATCACGCCGAGCCAGGTTTATTGCTGTCTTTGCGGGGGGTATTTCAGCACCTGGACACTGTTGACTTTTTCATACCACCAGAGGGGCGAGTTTTAAATTGTTGCATATTATTCAGGACCGCACATATTCTTCGCTTTGTTACTTATACCACAACCCGCACACACACTCTCTCATACATCATACATCATACATCTGTCTGCAGACCAAGGAAAAACTACCAGTCTTGGTACTCCGTACATACACACCAACACGACAGCAGGATACCACAGTTGGAGTCTGACAAATAACTAAACCCCTCCAGTCCGGTTGTTTGTGTCGCGCATTTTTCGGTCACGTGACTAGGACAACACACCCACATTGGTTTCTCCCCCCAAAAACCGCTTCCTACCCGATCCATCTTCTGCTGGCTCCACCACCACACACCTCCACTAAACTTCGTACGCACTTTTCACTTTACACCACCAGTGTCCACCCCCAAATCCCAGCCTCTCCGCCAGGAACGTCACCACCACGAAAGATGCCCGAGTGGACCGAGCCACAGACGGCAGGCCCGCAAAACTCCGTGACCGGGTACAACTTTGGCACTCCGCCGCCGAAAAAGTCCGGGCGAGGACGCAAGAAAACCGTCAAGCGCATGAGTCGCGCGTCGTCGGTGGCCTCCGGGTCTGAGTCCAGCCCAGCGCCCGAGTCCACCAACGGCGTGAACGGCCACGAGCCCAACGGCAACACCACAGACAGCACGCGTCCGTCGTCGCCGTCGTCGTCCCCACAGGTGGAAGACCGAGTCAACCACTACGAGGCCACCAACAAGAGATCGCTCAAGGTGGCTCTGGACAAGACGGAGCCGTCGACGGAGCGGGGCTCGCTGAAACGACAGAAGACCGTGACGCCCGTCAGCGGCGCCACCACGCCGAGGAAACGCGGCCGACCCAAGGGATCATTCAAGAAGGGCAAGAAGACCGGGACCCCGACCCCGAGCACTCCAAAGATGGGATCCACCCCGAACCTGGGACACGGTCCGGGTTTGCATATCAAAATCAAGGTCGCCAGGTGAGTACAGAGAGGGTGCCCCTCCGTAAACCCATAAACATGCGGGGCAACCAATATCGAGACAATTTTTGATACCCAAAGGAAGAGAAGAGGATGGACAATGAAGGCTGATATTTACAATCTACATGGCAATGTTCGTTATTTGTTACATGAAATGCGGCAGTCGTTATTGTATCATGTCGTGCTTTGATTGCTTACATTTGCCCTACATTTGGCTGCCATCAACATGGTGCTGTTCTTGCTCACATATCGCAAAACCTCATGCAGGCCGATTTTTTTCCCACCAAAGATACCACGTGATATACCCACTACACCGGGTTACTGAATGTGCCCAGTTTTTCCATCCGCTATCAGTTACGCACGCCCCAGTTTCGCCGCCGTATTCCTTTTCTTTTTTTTTTCCTACCGCCCGCTAACCCAGTCCCAAAAAGCCCGGAAGTCCGTTTGGATTTGCGACTAAAACGCCGCCAAGAGTTGCGGCTCCCCCCAGTGATGACGATCCCACCAAGGTGAGTATTTGTGCATGTGTTTGTGCTTGTGAGACTGCGATTGTGACCACGATTGTGACTGCGATTGGGACTGCGATTAAGACTACGATTGCTTTCAATGTGACGTGAAAGCGAATCAATGACAGTGGTTAAGGGTTATGTTGTGTTGTGTTGGAAGTGTTGGATGTGTTGGATCATGATTGTCTTTGATAGGTCAACATGACTAACCCTCCGCCGTCACCTCTGACACATGTCCCACTTTATTCACTTTACCCACTCTACCCACTCTATTACTAAGAGGGGATGACGATATCGGTTGACAGCTTTTTTTTTTTTGTTGGCTGACCTGGGAAACCGTGTCATTGAGTCTATTTTCACCACTCCATTACTCCACTCTCACCCCCCTCACAACCTAATATTCTAACTTCAGGACAATGACGATTTCTGCGACGCGTGCAAGGGCCTAGGCCGGTTCCTGTGCTGCGAGGCGTGTCCGAAATCGTTCCATTTTGCATGTTCCGACCCGCCCTACGATGACGACTCGCTGCCCGACGGCCAGTGGTTCTGCAAGGAGTGCAAGGCCCGCCGGTTCCCCCCAGAGCCGGCTCCCAAGGGCATTTTCTCGCAATTACTAAACCGCATCAGCCGCACCAACCCAAAGGAGTACCGGCTGCCCAAATCCATCCGCGAGTACTTTGAGGGCGTGAGCACGGGGCCGTTTGGCGAGTACTCGGACGACCACGAAAAGACCGAGAAAGATATCACTCTGGCTCTGGACGACCGAGAAGTCGGCATTGTCCGCAACCTGGACAAGAACGGCAAGCCGCTCGAGTGTTTCAAGTGCGGCCAGAACGGGCTCAGCGGCCGCGGAATCACCTCCTGTGATTACTGCCCCACAGCCTGGCATCTGGACTGCATTGATCCTCCACTGGCCAACGTCAAGATGCTGGGCCGCAAGTGGAAGTGTCCTAACCATGTGGACAATGTCATCAGCTTGCCTCGCAAGCCCAAGAAGCTGAAACGGATTGACACGGATCTGCAGCGAGGGTTCGTCAACGATGGCAATATCGAGGTGCTGCTGGACGAGGGAGACGACGAGGTGCCTCTGGCCATCAAACCGTCGTTGGCAGACCTTCGTCGGGCCAAAATGAGAGAAATGGTGATCGATGGGGTGGCGTACCGGCTGCCCGAGGCAGGCATCAAGCTCGACTTCATCGACACAGTCAAAATGCATAATTGGAACGAGGCCCGAGACGAAGCCGTGGCAGCATACGCCATGTTGGACATGGCCGAAAAGTTCAAGGTGAAGGAGGAGGAGAACTACAACGATTACGAGGACGACGACGACGACGACGAGAGCGTCAGTGATGGGGGACCGGACGATCTGCACAAGGAAGCAGAGGAGGCTCAGATGGCCGAGGAGGAAGAGAAGGAACCCTTCTCTCTGTCGGAAAAACACCTGATGGCCGAAGTGAGAAAGATCGTGGCCAGCAAGGGCTTGGATGCCGTGTTGGCCGAGCTGAAAATCGCCGATCTGGTCGACAAGAAGGTCAAGGAGGAGCAGGAGTGACACATCGTCTGCTCTTCGGCTCTTCGGCTCTGGACGGCCATGCTGTAAAACTGATATGACTGCACCAAAGTTAAGTATTTGTACAATAGACATTAATTTATATCGTTTTGTAGATGTAGCGCGATGAGGAAGTAGACTACACATCAAGTCTGCTTTCATTTGGTGAATCTGTTATAACATTAAAATACAATACAATTATTCTTCCTCTTCCTCGTCTTCTTCCTCTTCTTCGCCCTCCTCCTCTTCACTCTCTTCGCCATCCTCATCTTCACTCTCATCTTCCTCTTCAAGCTCTTCGACCGACTTTTCTCTGTAGTCACTCACTCGACCCGAATGCCGACTGCTTCGTCTTCGAGGCCCGTTTTCAGTAGGCTCGGCAGCGGCAGCCTTCTTGGCCTTGGGCTTGCTGACAGCCTTTTTCGTCTTGGCAGCAGCAGCCTTGACGGTCTTGGGCTTCTTGGGCTTCTTGGCCTTGTCCGCACCGGTCTCCTGAGCACGTTTTCGAGACGACAAAAACACCCGGATGCTGTGGGGGATCTCCTCGGCCACCTCCGACGGCATGTATGTCGTTTGCGACGCCTTCTTGGCCTGCTCGGGGGTCTCGAACGGCTTGAAAATGTCAGACGGCAGGTTGGCTTTGCCTGGATATGACGGAATCTGCAGGTTGTGTTTAATTTCGGCGTACAGACGGATGGCCAGCTGAGCCAACTCGGACAGAAAGTGGACTCCCTTGTCCAGATGCATGATGTTGGCCCGCTCCTCGTCTACAGCGTCCTGGAACTGCTTGACTCGTTGAGCCAGATGAAACAACATGGCCAGATTCTCTGCATCAGCCACAATCTGCAAGAAGATGAGCATGGCATACAGGGGCTCCTCCAAATGGTCGCCGGTGACGGCTCCTCCGGTGTGAATGATGATGTCTCGTCCCAAAAAGTGCAACAGACGAGGGAAAAGCGCCACAAAGACGGTGGACTTGGGGTTGTGCTTGAGCTCGTTGTCATGCTTGGCACGCACCCATCGAACCACATCGTCCTTGAAAGAGGCCTCGGACTCCACTCCAATGCACAACAGAGGGAGCAGAAGAAACTTCCAGCCCAGCTTGTTCTTGTTCATCAGCGACATGAGTTTCTGCATGAACCGTTTTCGCACGTCGGGATCCGGATGACGAACGGTTCGAGACAGCGAAATGATATGTTGGGCATGGATCTTGTCGTTTCGATACGTGGGGTTCCAGGCAAGACGTAGAAGTTCCAGAGAAAGCCCCAGATGAACCGAGGGATCCAGCTCATTGTCAAACATCTCGCCATCCTCGTCAATATCAAGATCCTTGGGATCGATCAAGTTGCAGATGGTGTCAACCAGATCGGGAGTGCCCTTGATAGCCTCGTGAGTGACGGCAAAAGAAATCGCAAAGACAGACACGTCCGTTTCAAGATCCTTCATGCCGGCAAACACATCGGAAACGTGTTCGGCGAAATCGTGTTTCTCCAGCAGCTCGGGCTTTCGTTTGTAGATTTGCGTTAATGCGGCGTACTTGGAGTCGGTGTTGGCAGAACCAACCAGAGCCTTGATGGCCGAGGGTGAAAGAATCGAAGGAGCGGCGCAACAGGAAATAGCGGTGGCGTAGTTGGCTTCCAGAACCTCTCCGTCAAGAATCAGCTGGGTCAGGGGCTTGAACGCAGTCTTGGGCACCTTTAGAGTGTTGTTGCCTCGCTTCGCCATCGCTGCCAGGGTTCGGAGAGTCTCCTCTGAGGCATTCTCGGCGACAATCGACTCGAACATGCCATTAACATGGGCAGTGAGCAGAGCGGGGTTGATTTTGGAAACGTGTTCGAGGAAAGAGGCAGCCACGGGTTTGGTGACCAGCGATGCGAGAATCTGCTTGTTGAGAAGCAAGTTAGAGCTTCTGTACAACAGCACTGCAATCAGGTCTTCGGCTTCCCCGGAGAACTCGTCGAGAATTCGATCTTGGGCCTCAATCACTTCTCGGACAGTGGCATCGGGCGAAATGCTCGTCTTGAGGTCGTCACTGTAGTTCTCCAGCAGCTCAGCGATTGCAGAACTTGCGAGTTTGGGGTTAGGCGTGATGTTGGACATCCACTCGATGATGGACTCCTTCTGTGCCTCGGTAATGGTGTCACCCACCGCTGCCTTGAAGTATTCGGAAATGGTGTTTTGCCAGTTGATGAGAGAATGGAACGACTTTCTGGCGGGAGAACCGTCGTCTCCAAGAGACCCCAAGACAGCCAGCAATCGCTCCACACGTGTATCAACACTTGTTTCTCGGGTCAGAATGTCCTCATGGAAAACCCGCTCCATGTTGAAGGTGATCTCAGGGTTGTTTTTGAAGACCAGATTGAGCAGAGCACTGGGGATCCAATTGGCGATGCTGGAGACATCTTCGTCCTGCTCAATCAAAGGGTACGCGTCAGCATACAACTGGGCACACACCTCTGTGGCTGTTTTCCGCACCAGAGCCTTCTTGTCGCCCATTCGGTCGGTCATGAGCTTGATGAACTCGTCGGAGCCTCCCACGAGAACTTTGAGAATTTCGGGCTCCAACTCGCCCAGCGACTTGATGGCCTGGATTCGAACCCGCTCGTCCTCGTCAATCAGCAGCTGCAGAAGCGTCTTGGAGACTTCTCGAGTAACGTCGGTTCGATACTTGAGAATGTCGTGTGCCTTGAGAGCCCACATTTCCCGCACCTCGGGGTCCTTGTCTCGACATCGATCACGCCACAGGTTCCAGCAGGTGTCATAGGTGGTGACAAAGTTGATCTCCGACGGCTGGTGGGCAATCATGTCTCCCACAACCTCCACCAGCAGCAGTCGAACCGCCGACTTTTCGGTGATCAGCTCCGCCTGCAAGTATCCGACCAATTGGGCAATGGTTTCGGGCACGGCCTTCCAGATCTCCACCACGAGCTTGTGTAATCGAGTGAGCTCCGTCAGCTTGGTGTCTTCGTCGTCGTCCTCCGTCTCGTCGGCACACTCGCTGTTGAACACGTCATTGAAGTACGCAAACAGCGACTTAGCCATTACCGTTTTGTTGTCGGCGCACAAGATCTTGCTGAGCGCGTAGCCGGCGTTTTCAAAGCCCAGCGAGGCCTGCTGTTTGGACACGGTCTTCTTTTTCGGCACGGCCACAAACTGCGAGAAGACCACTCGGGCAGATTGCATGGGCAGGTTACCCTCCTGGTTGATCTCGTAGAGCAGCTGATTGAGCACTCGAGGGAGCAGGACGGCGTGCTTGCTGTCGGGCTTGGTGGTGTACAGCTTGTAGAAGAGCAGAAAGAGATCGTCGATGAATTTGTCTCTGGATTCAAAGTCGTTGGCCAGAACAATGCAGTTCAGGGACTCGACATTTTCAAGCAACTCGAACGACTCCGCGTAGCTGGCGGCGTCGGAATTGGCCAGCGCCTTGAACCGGCGCTTGAAGAGCTGAAACACGCGCTCCAGGTCGGAGATGGAAAGAGGGGCATCAGGAGCAAAGATTTTCAGGAGCTCCAGAAAACACAGCGACGCGTACGCCTGGGTCGTCTGGTCCTTGGACTCAAGAATGCGCTTGTCCAGAAGCGCCTGTCGCACGGGTTTGCTGGCGGCAATGTCGAGGCCTCCCTGTTCGACGCTTCTCAGTTCGTCCAGAAGTTTCTGGGGTTAGCAAACCGTACGTGTGTGGAGTAGAATGTCGTGGAAATGACTCGGGGGAAAAGCTGATACTCACCTTGACGTTGTTTTTGATGGCGCCCGTGTCTCCCTTGAGGAGATTGGTCGTCTTCAATCGCGCCTTGGCCGTCATTGAATGTGTTGCTGAGTCGTGTGGTGTTAGTAGTTAATAAGGGTGTGGTGCGGTGTGACTTCTGGGGATCGCGTCCGACGCGAAACTTAATGTGTTTTAATTTGTCCCGGAACGACGTGCTGGCTACACGGTGGAGAGTATGGATGGCTGTGAAGAGGCAGAAAACTGTAAGGTAGAGCGAATGATTCAAATACACGGTTTCTGGTTTCTCACTTTTTTCCCCCATTTAATCGGATTTGTTCTGAATTGATGCGACTACAAGTAGCTGCACTCCACCTCTGCCACACCGTGCATGAGGCTGAAGACCACAAGTGTATGAAGGTCTTTGTAGGGAGGTGATCCTTGGTATTCTTGGTGACGGTTTAGTACGAGTACGAACACGAAAGTAGGTCTGCAACTTCAATGATAGAGAGCGTACATTATTGTTGCAGGCGTTGATGCATCCCTAGTTGAGACTTACTTAGGCTCTAAAGTAAAGAGCACTACTCGATGGGGATAGCTCTGAACAGCCGTTTGACCTGGTGAAATAACCAAAGCTTCTCATTTAATGAAATAACCAAAATCGTTTCTCCCCCGTCGAACTTCTCATACGGAACTTGTACTAACTGAACACCTCCTTATGAAGTAAATGTCATACTGCTGCTATCATACACATAGACTTGGAGAAAGGGGAAGGGTGTATGTACGCTATTGCACATATGAGGTATAAGGATGTTGGTAATAGAAGACTTATTTGCGGCTTCTTTGTTGCCGGACTTCTTTCTTCTTCGCACACGTCGCAACACGTCGCAACATTGCTAATCGCTACTCTCAAGTTATGCACATACAACACCAGCCATCATACTGTACCTTATCCAACTCAGCCGGATCAAAAGAAATCTTTCTACACACTTCTACACATACTGTTCTCTTTTCGCTCTCATCACAGACTCCATGATCGTTTGAATCGGTGTTAACTGGAGGAATTGTCGTCTTCAACAAGTTTCAGCCATAACGATGCTCCCCACGATCAGCCCTGTCTGCCAAACAGCCACCAATTAGCACAGTCGTTGGCCAACTACCAGATCACTCCCCGCTCACCTCTGCCACCTGCTGGATACCCAAAACACCTCCTGCATGCGATATTCGTTGCCGCACGGGTGGTTCCTTCTTCCCGGACGTCTCAGCACAACTCATCGGGCTACCCTTCTTTTTGCAACTACAAAAACCTGGACTACGACATTCTACGTCTTCATAATGCCACGTATTTCAACAACATCAAAAACTGTATAAATAATCTATCAAATGCAGTTAGACCGGAGACTGTGCGTGGGGGGCTATACGCGCAGAAGCAGGTGCTCGAGGAGCGTTGAAAGACTCGCCTCCCGAAGACGGCTCGTCCTTAGGCTCGTCCTCTTCTCCAACCTCCGTACCAATCTGGACACCGTCGGCACTGACTCCAGCAATGGGGTCCTTGATGTGCAGAGCCGACACGGTGAAGTAGTGCAGATACCACGGCACCACCAGCGCAAACACGCTTCCTCCAACAATATTTCCTACCGTCACTCCTACCAACGACTTGTGGATGAAGAGTCCCACACTATGCGGCGAGCCGTTGAACAGACCCAAACTGATAAGGAACATGTCTGCCACCACGTGGTCGAATCCAATGTACACGAACGCAAACACGGGAATGAGAAGAGCCAGGTACTTGGCCACAAACGTTCGACACATGAACGACAGATAGATTCCCATGCAAACCAGCGCGTTACAGGCGACCGCTCTTGCAAACAGCTGGGCCCACGTGGGATGAGTCAGCTTGTTGTTGACCACCACGTAGGATGCGTTCACCATTCCCTCCGACCGCGCCAGGCCTGTCGAGTAGGCGAAAATGTAGCTGACAAACAGGGCTCCTCCCAGATTTCCAAACCACGTGACCACCCACGATCTTAGTAGTGCCCACGGCGTTAGTTTGCGGGTCGCCACTCCCACTGTGAAAAACAAAATGTTGGAGTTGAACAGGTCCAGACCAAAAGAGGTGATGAGAATCAGTCCTATCGAGTAAGCTGCGGCTTCAGGGACCTTGGGCGACCAGTCGTTGGTTCCGTCGATATGCTGGCCAGACACAGAGTTGCCTTGCACCGTGATACTGACAAACGCCCCTATGGATTGCATGACTCCTCCGCACACGGCGCTGACAAACAGCTTGATCCAGCCCTGTCTATGTTTTCGTCGGGCCACGGCCACCATTTCGAGCGCGCATTCTTCTGGCGGAATGAGCGGCGCCAGGGCTCTGATCACGTCGTGGTTGCTCATGTTTGTCGAGGTGCCGGTGCCAGCAGGGAAGTCTCTCTTCCTCTGTATGAAACGAAGCTCTGTGCGAGAAAGGTGTGCGGCTCCTGAACGCAACTTTTTGTCTATTAGTCTATTTACCCTTTTAGTCTTCTAGGTTCGGTGGTACTATTGTCGCTGATGACAATCAAACTGGTGGGATCCAAGACAATATCAAGACCAAGGACAAGGACTTCCTTAATTTTCAGCGCTAAAAGTGCATGCGGCTTTTTAGAACAAATACGTCGGCGGTATGTACGGAGTGAGCTCTCTAGCTATGTAACAAGCCACATTGCCCAATTACTGTGTTCCTGATAACGCCACTTTGGCAGCAAGCATAAGGAGCTTGTTATACCTCGTCAAACAAAGAGGCTTTCCGTAAGCGACATTATAATATCAGGCACTACTGTATGTACATACAGTAGACAAGATATGACGTATCGTGGCGTTGCTAAATTTTTGACAGCTCCACGTGTAAATCAATCGACATAATCAATACTAAGAAAGTGTATCTTACTGTTGCCCACCTCCATTAGACACGACTCCAAGGGCAACAGAGGTCATGGGTCTTTTCCCCATAGGGTTTATTGCCTCGTCTGATATGATCTTCGTTACGCCGTTAAGGTCTCACACACCCGCACACCTTGGTCCAGTTATCGCTCGCTAAACCTTATTTCGTTATCGCAAAGCCCTCCTGCACCTCCACATGTCGACCAGTCGTAAATAATACGCCACATAGCAATACCACCACAGGAGACACCACAGGTTAAATACTCAAAATGAGAAGGAATTGCGCTTATTTTCGTCCTGCAAGGTTTCAAAAAGCAAATCTGCCCACCCGGACGCTCAAATCGCACTAGTCTCACTTTTTTACATCGCCATTTAACGTTCGATAACGACCCCAACATGCCAAACTTGATCTTGGATATTTCTAGCCATTGAGGGGTAGGAATGAATCAGGCACTATCGAAAATGCAAAAATCTGATTGTGGCTATCATTCTTCATGTGTTTGGTTTTTTTCCGGTCTCGTTAACCCTTCGGAATCATCAAAATTCAAATATCGAAAACTTTGGTCACGTGACTTTTGAGGCCATAGCTCAAGGACCCAAAAATGAGTGAAAAACGCAAGATCAGAATTTCTGGCCTAGATGGTGCAAGCGCGAATTAAGGTTTGGGTTTGTATTTTCGAGGTCGTGAGTTCGATGCTCCAGTGGCGCAGCTGGTTAGCGCTTCGTGCTTATAGATTTTAGACTTGATCATTCTCTATGTCAAAGTCACGGTCGTGTGAGGAACGCGACGGTCGTGGGTTCAATCCCCTCCTGGAGCATTCTTTTTGGGAGGAGGCAATTGTTTTGTGGTATGGAGTGGATGTCTCTACTTTTTGCAGCCTTACCAACCATCTACAATATCACGTTCAGCCCTATCTATCAACAAAACAAACACATTCTATCTATTAACATTATTGAGTGATGAGTCCCAGAATGATACACCATGTCAAGTTGACGACACAGTTGCAAGGAACGATGAGGTTTTGTGGAAGCACAAAAAAGGCCACCATTGAGAAGATGGGCCAGATGAGCCAGCTGCTCTTGAGAGTTTTCCAGAAAGATTCATGCAAAGTGGCTGAGATGGACGTGGCATCCCAATAGGCCGATAGAGACAGGAACATGACCTGAAACCCTGGGTTTCCACACAGTTGGTCGCAGACGACTCTGAGAATGGTGATCGGGACCTTGGCGATGAGCATGTCGGTCCACATTTTCGTGGTGACGCCGTTGATGACTCCCCAGACGTAGAACTTGAACAGTTGAGAGTAGTTTGGTCGACGCGTGATGAAGGCCTGGGTGATTCCCTGGCTGAGTCCCGAGAGACACAGACAGATGAGGGCGGCCAGCCCCAGTGGACTCTGGGCCTCGAGCTGGTCAAAGTGTAGAATCACGACTGCTGTGGTGGCCAGTTGGACGAAGACCAGTAGCAGCAGTTTGAGGTTCCATGGTGGTCGATGGATGTGGTGTTTGTCGGCCGATCCGGACTCTGGAGCCCATTCCGCGGGCTTGTCCTTGATGAGACCCAGTTCGATGTCTTCGGCGGGCATGAAAATGCGGAATCTGTTCAATCGACGGTTCTGTTCTGGCTCCGTTACTGTAGCTGGTATGTGTACTCGTACCGCACTCGTGTACTGTTGAATCTCGCGTGAGGAGGGTAATCGTGTTCAACTTAATTTGTGTAGCCTTTAGGGGGGTACAGTGGTTGGACGCAACCACACTGACAAAATGAGAGGTCCATGGTGGGTTGTTGGAGAGCTGTTTGGAACGGCCCTTTTCGCCAGACCCGTCTCTTTATATTTTCATCTTGCATCGCCAGATTTGATAAGGTTCAGGTCTATGTACAGGAGAGGGTATGTTTGGACGTTTGAGGGAGTAATGGAAACACGCAACACAAGCTAACCGTTGTGTACAATTATATACACGCACGGGTGACCGTTCTGTGTGAGGAAAGCGTTGAATCGATTGTTGATGCACTCATAACCATCCTAAAGCGCTTTCTCGCACTATCGACTAAACGGATCACGTCATTGGATGCATCTTCTTTTTTAGTTGCCCTTTATGACTTTCAGTGCAGGCGAATTATTGCCGGTGACCCCCACGTTTTGAACAAGGTGGGATTGCTGACCTTGCTATAGTGTAGAGTTATAGAGACGAGTTATAGGTGGTCAGGAGAGCTGATTTAAGTATCGAGGACGACTGGAGACAGGCTATCGGACCTTGTATACAAATGTGGCGCTGTGGCGTCTTCTAGTGGCGCGCTTCTGGCGTCTCAGGATGGCTATCAGTTACCGCGGTGTGACATGTTGGTGCATCGTAAGCACCGGTATCTAAAAGTGACAGTAGCGGTGTTCTAAAACGTCAGATATCGCCGAAGTACAATTCTGTGACCATGCACTATCGGCCGAGTCTTATAAAGATCACCGTTTCCGTGTATAGTATCTCTCGTGACTCATAGTAAACTACCGGTACTCGTACACAATACTCCACCTGCCCGGACTCCGCTCCCTCATATGCATGACATTTAGGTTACCCCGGATCGTACGGAGTGCATTACTCACACCGTTGATATATAGCTCTAACCTAGACTAGACTACGCTCTTCTTCTTCACCCACCAAACCACTCGTTTATTCGCCATGGCCACTCTCCAAAAGACTATCGCAAAGAACGGAGCCGGAATCTTCATTCCCGGCGCCCAGGAGCTGTCGTACAGCCAGTTTGCCGACCTCACGAGCGACTTCCAGAAACAGCTTGCTCAGGTCGGTCTGCCCCCTCAAAGCGCGGTTTCCATCGCCATCCCCAACTCGCTGGAATTCGCCGTCGCCTTCCTGGCAGTCACCTTCTCACGATACATTGCCGCACCTCTCAACTCGGCGTACAAAAAGTCCGAGTTCGAGTTCTACATTGACGATCTCAAGTCCAAGCTGGTGCTGGTGCCTAAGGGAGCCGTGGCCGCCAACCTGGCCTCCGTCCAGGCCGCCCGAACCTTCAACGCCGCCATCGCAGAGGTCTACTGGGACGACCACAAGCAGCGGGTTGTCATGGAGGTCAAGGAGGGCCCAACCAACGCTCCCGTGGCCGTCCCCACCCCCAACGAGGTCTCGCCCGACGACGTGGCTCTCGTGCTACACACCAGTGGAACCACCGGCCGACCCAAGGCTGTGCCTCTGACCCAGCGAAACCTGTGCCGAACCATGCACAACATTGTCGACACTTACAAGCTCACCGACAAGGATACCACCTACCTGGTGATGCCTCTGTTCCACGTCCACGGCCTGCTGTGTGCCTTCCTGGCTCCCCTGGCGTCTGGAGGAGGAATCGTCATCCCCAACAAGTTCTCGGCCTCGCAGTTCTGGGACGACTTTGTCAAGTACAAGTGCAACTGGTACACGGCGGTCCCCACCATCCACCAGATTCTGCTCAACACAAAGGTGCCCCAGCCTCTCCCCGAGATCCGGTTCATCCGATCGTGCTCTTCGGCCCTGGCTCCCGCCACCTTCCACCAGATTGAAAAGGCCTTCAAGGCCCCCGTTCTCGAGGCCTACGCCATGACCGAGGCCGCCCATCAGATGACCTCCAATAACCTGCCCCCCGGCCAGCGAAAGCCCGGAACCGTGGGTGTGGGCCAGGGCGTCGAGGTGGCCATTCTGGACGACAACGGAGACGAGGTGCCCCAGGGCAAGATTGCCGAGATCTGTATCCGGGGCGAAAACGTCACCAAGGGATACATCAACAACCCCGAGGCCAACAAGACGTCTTTCACCAAGGGCGGCTTCTTCCGAACCGGCGACCAGGGCTTCAAGGACAAGGACGGCTTTGTCAACATCACCGGCCGAATCAAGGAGCTCATCAACCGAGGAGGAGAGAAGATCTCGCCCATTGAGCTGGACGGCGTTATGCTGGAGCATCCCGCTGTGGCCGAGGCCGTGTGCTTTGGTGCCCCCGATGAGATGTACGGCCAGCAGGTGAACGCCGCCATTGTGCTCAAGAAGGACGCCAAGGCCACCGAGCAAGATATCAAGGACTTTATGACCGACAAGGTTGCCAAGTTCAAGGTCCCCGCTCGAGTCTTCTTTACCGACATTATGCCCAAGACAGCCACTGGCAAGATTCAGCGAAGATTTGTGGCTCAGAAGTTCCTGGACAAGGCTAAGCTCTAAGCTACTGGTACTACGAGTAGCAGCTGGCTCAAACCCCGAACATGTACATTATTTAGTCTGAATATTGATTGACAGTGGAAAGTGGTGGTGCGAGGCTTGTAGCGGTTGTAGTATCGTCTGCTGTGACAATCTGAGGTTGAGTGTGATGAGCAATCCGAGTACGAGTGATTGTGATGAACTATGGTCAATATGAAAGAATCCGTCAACCGCCAAGCAAACATCATTCGAATTTTGAACACACTAACACAAACTAGCGTTTCACGGAGTTTGTAACAGTCTGGGCAGTGCAAGGACACGTCTACCACGTATGTACTCTCCTCCTCGCAACTTCCCCGCAATACACGTGGTTGTACTCCTCAGCCTTGCAAGTTGTTCGCCTACTCACTTCTCATACAAGATAGACCCCCACAGAATTAACACTGGTCCATTGATCCACACTAGCGCATTGGTAGCTGCCATGTCAAGCAAGACACCGCCAAAACTTGTCTCGTATGTTCCAAAGGAGGCATGGTGAGCCGAAACACGAGCGCCGCCTGTGAAGAATAGTCAGTCGACCAAAATGAGGGGAAAACAAATGGCGGCTTAATCCCCCCAATATTTTCCAATTCGGGGTGGAGTGATGAGGTTAGTTCGTCAAGTAGTCTGTAGAGCTCCGAAATCTCACCGAAGGTGTGAAAAATACATCCAGAATCTCATAAATTTGATGTTTGTCACGCTGTGGACGTGTTTGACATCATCTACAAAACCCCTCGCGTGTCCTCTTTTTCTTAGCCCCGCACAGAGGCAGCAACTGGAGAGGAGCTCTGCAGCCTAGGGTCTAGATCCGTCTAGTGGTGCACGTTGCACATATCCGCGGTATGCTTGGGGGTTTCACTCAGACTAGATTATATGGGGTGTTTGAAGAGATTGGTGAAGTCCAGGGTTGTTTTGTTGCTCATTTGAGCTGTCCAAAATCATGCTGTTCTGCTCAGCTTCCTCTTCCTCCATACATCACCATCTATAGGTGGTCAACAAAACTCAACACGTAGTCGGAGAAGACCTCCAGCCTTGTTCAACAGTTAAGAAACCGACTATTTTAGTCATGCTGCTAACAGCCTCGCTAAAATCAATACCCCACAGTCAGTCCCTTGCACATCAGTCCAGACAATAATGCTGATACTGAACCCGCCGCAAGTGATATATATATAAAGGACACCCGGCTACGACTATCTCAACATCAAACAATGTCCACCACTGTCATCCACAACAACATCTCTTCTACAATGGCCAGCAGCGATCTCGATCTTGAACGAGGCGGTTCTACTGACCAGATCTCTCACACTGAACAAAGCAAGGACACCCGAGTCCTTGAAAACGGCGAGTATCTCATCATTGCTGGTGTGAGATACCACCGAGACGAGTTCATGCAGGCCTTTGGAGGAACCCTGAACCCCGGTTCTGCTCCTAACCCTTCGCGAAAGTTTGGAAACGCCGCTCCTATCGGTCTGTTTGCCTTCTCTGTCACCATGATCATTCTTGGATTCTGCACCTGTGGAGTTCGAGGTATTGGAGCCCCCAACGTCATGGTTGGCTGTGCCATCTTTGGCGGAGGTCTCTGTGAAATGATTGCTGGTATTTGGGAAATTGTTGCTGAGAACACCTTTGCAGCCTGTGTCTTTCTGTGTTTCTCCTGTTTCTGGTTCTCTTGGGCCATGCTCAACCTGCCCATTGGAATCGAAAAGTACTACGCCACGGAAGAAGAGTTTGCCCAAGCCATTGGAGTCTTCCTCATGGGCTGGTTTGTCTTCTGTGTATGCATGACGTTGTGTACATTAAAGGCCACGGTCGCCTTCTTTGTCATGTTTGTCTCCCTCGACCTGGCCGTCATCTTTTTGGCTGCTGGCAACTTCACAGGTAACCCTCGGCTGCTGGTGGCTGGCGGCTCTTTCTGCATCTCCACCGGTCTTCTGGGCTGCTGGAACGGAATGGCCGGTGTGGCTACTCCTCAGTCCACCTACAAGTGGTTCATTCCTGTTCCTATCATGATGCCTGGGGCCCACAAGCCCAAGATGACTTGATAACTTTTTTATAGACTAACTGATTTGATAAATATACGAGTATAGTGTACTACTTGTAGTTCAAAGTGGATATAAATACATTCGTTAATCGTGCTACCAATGACGAACCATCAATAAATGCTCTTCAAGAGACTGAGTCAACCGTCTCAATTCGTTTCGAGAAAGACCCTCCTCAATAACAACCTGCTCAATGGCATGCTTACCGTTAAAGTAAGGCTTAAGACGGTTGAACAACAAGACCACGTCCTGCGGCTGGTTCTCAAGAATTTTGTTGAGCCACTTTCGTTGAGTGAGGGTGGCTCTATCGGGCTCCAGCAGAATGGAGTCCTCAATGCTGTCATCTTCCGCAAAATGAATCTCGGAAGCCTCAGGAGAGTCCTTCGACACATGGCTGCTGACACTAGCCGAGAAATGTCTATCCTTCAAGGACTCTGACGACTTGCGAGAGATGGTCAGCGGGTTAGTAAGGTTGAAATCGTTGTCCCGTTTGTCTCGTGTTTGGTTCTTCACCTGCAACTTGATCTTCTTGGAGATCTTCAAGTACAAAAACGTTCGTAGCTGAGTGACAAAGCCATATTGAAGCAGCCAGGCCAAGGCACGGTAGTACATGGTCTTGTGATCTCGCGAAGGGATGAGCTTGGCAAACTGCTGGGGCTTTCCTGTGGACAGAGAAGACAGCATTCGGGGCAAGGAGGGCAACCCGGGGAACTTGCCGGCAAAACGAGGTGCGAACTCATACAGAGACTCGATGGGTGCGATGGGAGACACAATGTACGAGTTTCCCTTGTGAATGGGCAGAATGGCTCGTCCTCGTCGCCAATAAATAAGATGCTTACTGAATCCCAGTGCTTGTTCGGCAGAGATCTGCAAATCGTGAACCACCTGCTTGAGAGGAAGCCAGGGTTTCAGATGCGAAATGAAGTTGCATAGAGTATAGTCCTTTTGTGCTTCCAGGTCAGAGATGATGGACTCAGGCTCATCTAACAGCAAAAGCGCGAAATGTAGCTGTTTCGAGTCGGAATCAGAAAACGATTCGGTTGTAAGATAAGCGCCGGAAATATGGGGCTCAGTAACCAGCGGTAAAGAGGCCATCTCTGTTTCCACCGGGATCTGGAAACTTCTCACGCTCTTGTTAAGAACAATGGATGCAATAGAGGCGTTTTGAATGGAATGAAACAGTTGGGCTATTCCGTGGGCCAAAGGACACGTGGTGATTGTCTCTCTCCATAACTCGGACATTCCACGTTTCTCGTATGCAGCAGTTTCTCTCAGGTGGGCAATCTGACGTAATTGTTGTCCCACCCAATCAGACTTGTCCTGCTCTGCTCTCAGAGCGACTGCAAACTGTGATGCAATATAAAAGTACATTTCGTCCACGCGTTGGTTGTACTCGGCCAGAGGCGGATTGACCACAAACGACACATGGAACGAAACCAGGTTCGATTTCGGCTCCTCTTCTCCATCCTCTCCTTCTCCTCCTTCCTTGTCTTCCCTATCGTGCTCCTTTTTCCGTCTCCATCTTCCGTCGTCGTTCACATGAACAGGAAGACCCGTAAACACCATGTCGTCAAGAGTCAGCTCAAACCGTTGCTGACACATGCTCTTTTCGGGAGTCAGAATGTCGCCCAGAAACTGCGCGTCGAACCCCAACACTTTATCCCACGAGTTCTCCGACAACGAGTTCTTTCGCGACGTGCCCTGCGATGCTGTAGTTGTTCCGTCGTCCTCCTGAGCTTCGTCTCCAAAGTTGTAGTCGAACTCGGTCGTGGTCGTGTAGTTGCTGATGAGGTTCTTGAGGATCTCTTTCCTTCGTCGCCGGCTCTCCTTCTTGCCCTGATCCCGTTTGTTCAATCGCTTGTAATCCAGAGCAGGAGCCTCCTCCTCCGCCTTGTCGCTCTCGTCCGAGTCGGACAGAATGTCGCCCAGGTCGTCTTCGGACGACTCGCTGTCTCCAGACGACTCCTCGTTCTCACGGAAGATGACTGGCGCCGCAGCTCGATAACCGTACGACTTGGGCTTGGGCGGGTAGTGGAAGACAAACTGGGGGCCCGTCGACGTGGCACACGTGACCAGAATCGCCAACAGACACGGATTGGGAATGTTGGTCATGGTGTTCAATGGTTCAATGTGGTTGATGATGGCGCGCTGCATCACTCAACCCCAGACCAATGCATATGCACAGTCATGTGACCAAAATTGGAGGAAATGCCAGCAGAGAAACGGCGAGAGGTGAAGCGGAAAAGATGAATTGCAAAAATCACCAGCCGCTTGACGACTGGCAAAAGATTACAGCACCCAGGATTCTCGTATGGTCTCCCACTACAATACTAACTAGGCTCTCTGGTGCTTGACTATGGCTGATCGGACGGGAAGCCGTATTTTCACCAGGATATGGCCGTAACCAAACCTCCGATACGGGGAATCGAACCCCGGTCTCCACGGTTCTCAGAATGAGAGCGTGATGTGATAGCCCCTACACTATATCGGAAATGGGGAAGCGTAAATAGCCCGACGTGGGGCTTGAACCCACAGCCTTGAGATGACCTTAGAATAAGAGTCTCACGCTCTACCGATTGAGCTAGCCAGGCGGACGCTGAATAAACGACTTTTTTGGGCTACCGATTCTGGCGTCAGCTTATGTAATGCATTTCCCTAGAATCAAAAAAAAAAAAAGCATCTTTAGAATAAAAAAAAAAAAACGGCGAATTTGAGAATCGAAGAAATGTGGAAATGGAGGTCCGCATCTACCACCGAAGTACAGGTAGTTGTCAGTGCTCTAAAGTTACCTACCTATCAATATAACCCTTCTTTATTTGAATGTCCAATGACTCCCCTTCACGACATCATCCGTGTAGCCCGTGTCCACCAACACCTACAGCTCTCTCCTATGGCTCTATTATATTACATGCTATCCTATAAGCTACAAATACACTTACCTGAGGCTGATTCTCCCCTGATCTATCTCATGTTCGCCAACAAGGGGCAAATGGGGAAGACCTGGTTCTCTGGTGTTGATGGTGGCAACTGCGGTGCCTCTCTTGATCGGCGTCTTCGCTTGCTGGGTGTGGGACTCGATGGTAGTCCAGACGTTCTACGTCCAGAACGTGCTTTCCTCTCATGATTCAGAGTCTGTTGCAAGGCGGCCACACTGTAGACATCGTTCTCTTTCTCGTCCTTAACGCTGTACTGTGAGCAGCCATTGGACAGCAGGTACTCTCTGTCCTCCGCCAATGCTTTCACCAGGTTCTTCCAGTCGAGATGATAAAAGTAATGAATGAGTTTGTCCAGCAAGTTGGCTGTGAAGTCGTTCTCGCGCAGCTTGACAAGGATATCCACGGGAAGATATCGAATGATGGCTCCGGCCTTTCTGAAGACAGGGACGGTGGTATCGAGGGAATTGAGCAATTCCACAGCGGTATCAAGATGATCACCCAGCGACACTCTCTCGTCGATGTACTGCTTTCGCGCCTTTTCTAGGTCTTGGATAGCTGGATCTTCGGAGAGCTTGTAGTATCCATCTGAGTCGAAATCGTGGAACACGTCGCGGAACACATCGTCTAGCGGGGTCAGCAACGACGACGGGAAGGCTGTGGCGGCTGTGGAGCTCTGGTATGACCGGTACTGGTAGTTGGAGTGGTATCTCGATTGCATGTTGTCGTTTATATCAAAGGGGAAACCTGGGGTATGTGTACAACAGGGGACAAAAGTATAACCCCCCCGCCCTACACACCACACGCTCAAAGTAATTGCAGCCACCAAATATTACAATCAACCAAAACCGTAACATACATAATTCATTCATCAATTAAATGACATATAAATAAATAAAAGCCCAGAAAGATTTTACTTGGGCTCGACAATGCACGATCGGCGCCACAGACCGTTACTGTCCTCGCTAATCAAGCTCTGAGCTCGGTCCATCTCCATGTGGAGCCACTGCTGCAGTTCCTTGACGGGCTGAAGTCGGTAAGGGATCTGGAATCGCTGGATCTCGCCAATAATCTTGGCGGTTCTAGCATGCTTGTCAAAGTTGATGACAGACACAGAGGGGGCCTGGCCATCGCCTCCCTGAGGAATGTACAGACGCTTGTCTGCGTTGCCCTCCTCAATGAAGGTCAGGTCGGTGAGGTACACACCAAGGTACGGCACACAAGGAATGTCCTGCTGCCGGATTCGAGACCGGTAGGCCACAAAGTTCTTCTCGGGCAGAACAATGGCCTTGAGAGACGCAAACAGCTCCTGGTACCGAGGAGAAAGCATCTCCCATGTCTTTCGCAGTCGCATGATGGACACGGACTGCAGAGCACTGACAATGGTGAGGAACGAGTTGAAGTTGCCCAGCTCCAGACACTTGTCGCCAATCCTGATCCACTGCTTGAGAATGTTCTTTCGCTGCTTGGCGTTGAGGCCGTGGCGAAGAATGGAGTCTCCCACCAGAGCACTGAGCTTGTTGGTGTTGAGGGTCATGGCGCCCACGTTCTGGGCCTTGCCGAGCTTTCGCTTCTTGCTGGCAAAGTTCAGATTCATAAACTCTTCCGTGTTGATTTTGCAGAAGAGCTCGTTGTCAATCAGAGTCAGCTGTCGAGCAATGTCAAACGCGTCGAAACCCACAATGGAAATGGCGGCTTCGGGCGAGATGACGTTTCGCAGAGCAGCCCAGTTGGGGTGGGACGTGAGAGAAGCCGTTCGTCGGTTGCCGGTGTCAGAAGCGGCGTTGGCAACATTGTCAAAGAACTTGGAGATCATTGTCAGCTGAGACTTGCTCACGTTGCTGGAAGGAACGGCACCAGAGTTGTAGATAGACATGGCAGGACGGCCGGTGTTGGCAACTGCAACCCACTTCTGGATGGGAGGCTTGTAGTTGGGGTCCTGGGCCTTGTTCACCAGAGTCTTGAGCACCGTGGCGGAGTTGTTCTGCTCCTGGGCTAGGGTCTCGGCGAAAGATCGCATCAGAGGAAGAGCCTCGGCGTCGCCAGCCTTCCAGTACGACTCGAGCCACTGCTTGAAAGTGTTGAACACTCGAATGACAACATCCTCGTCTGGCTTCTGAGACCGTTCCACGAGAAACTCGGCAAGCTCGATAGGAGTGCAGAATCGTCGGAAAGAGAGGAAGAAGACGGAGGCAAAGAACGGGTCGACGGTGGAGGTGATGTGCTTGACAAGCGCCTGGATGGAACCTCCCTGGATCTGGCCCTGGTCACCCACAATGAGCTGGTCCTCCAGAGGAACGGCAGCCAGGTTGTTGCTGGCAGGATCAAAGGTGGACAGATCCACGGTATCGTCACCAGCCGAAGCCATGGTGATTCCACTGACATCGCCAACCTCCTCACTGATGAGAACGGTCTCGCCCTGAGACATGGGAACCACGTGAGGCAAGGGAGGCAACAGAGAAGCGTGTTTCTCCTTGTCCAGATCCTGGTCCTGATTCTCCAGCTCGTTGTTCACAGCAGTGTTGTTGTCATCGTCGATGTTACCGACAGTAGAGCTCACCTCATCGTTGCCAATGGTAGAATTGCCCTCGTCGCCCTCCTCGTCAATCACAACAGATCGACGCAGACGGGCCGCCGAAGTCAGCTTGTAGTAGGGCTTGTCAACGGTGGCAGTGCTTTCGGTAGATGCGTTGGAATGCATGGTCAGCTCGGTGGTGTCGTCAGTATCGGCAGTAGAAGGAGGGGCGGCGTCGTCCTCGGCCTCGGAAGCAGTAAACTCGCCGGCTCGAGAGGACTCGGGTCGCAGGTTGTAGAACGAGTTGATTGTCACGGTGGTACCTCTGAGATCGGGGTAGGGTCGGTCACTGCTGAGCTGGAAGTCGCCGGTGGCCTCCAAAACAGACTTGGAGCGAGAAACACACTCTCCAGCTGTCTTGGCGCACTTGTTGACCACCCGCACCAACTCGTTGGCGTACTCGGGAGTGGCTCCCTCGTCAATCACAAGTTCTCGGGTAGTGGCACAGAGCTTGGTGGCCAGTCGGTACAGCTTGTCCTTGGTTGCCTCCAGCTCGGCGCGTCGGGTTCGAGGGGTTCGGTTGGAAACGTCCTCAGTAGCAGAAATCAGCGCTCGAGAGGCCACAATGCTCTTTCGGGCAATGTACAGAATCTGCGACGAAATGGTCTGTCCGTCGTCCTGAGACGTGTCCAGCAGGTTGAGGAGACGCAGAATTAGACTCAGGTACGCCATCAGAGCATCGTACACCTCTTCCAGCCGAGCCTTGGCAAAGGGAGCAGTCTTGTGAAGAACAACAGACTGTCTCGAGTCTTCGCCAGCAGCAGAGTCCTTTCGAGGCGACGAAGGCGGGCCTGAGCGCGAGCTTCGGCCGGAAACACGGCCATGGCTGGACGTGCTGGTATCGGAACGCATGCTCTGGGCAGAAGCCACCGAGTTTCGAATGTGTGTGGGGTCCAGGGAGCCGCTCAGAGACGAGCCATACTTGTCTCGCTTGAGGTTGTAAATGTCGAGGAACACGACCGCTCGACACACGACATTGTAGCAGCTCTGGACCAGCGACTGGATGAGCTCGTCGTCGGTGGAGTTTTTCGACTCTCGGGCCTGGCCCACAAACACCGCCAGCTCGGCCAGCAGCATTTTTCGGAATTTTTTCGTCGAGTTAGAGCTTCGTACTGCCGGCGAGTCGCGGGTGAGGGCGCCACAGGCCTGTAGTAATGCTCGCACGCCGGCAATGACGCTGTTGACCGAGTTTTGCGAAAACGTGTGGCCGTTCTTGGTGGGGTGGCATTTGGGGTTGGTAGCAAACTTTTGCACCGCCACCAGCAGGGCGTTGGCCTCGGGGTCCTGGAACGGCTGGAAGAAGTTGGTTGGCACCCAGCCCCGCTCGCCGGTGTGTAGCAGCGTGGCGTCGCCCCAGCCGGACACGTCCATGCCGTGCAGCAGAATGCAGTCCGTCTGTTTGAACGACAGGCAGACGGAGTCCTTGTCGTGGGTTTCGAGCGACCGGGCGTCAAACGCGTGCACAGCTCTCAGAAACGGGTACATGGAGTTCATTTCCGACGTTGCTGCGGCCGACGCTGTTGCTGTGGATGCTGTGATGGTTGCCGAGGTAGTCTCTGTGCCGCCGGGCGAGCCTGGAGGCATGGCTGAGGATGTCATGGTTGTGGTTGTGGTCGTGGTCGTGTTGTCGCTGTTGTTTTCGCGCTGTTTGATTTCCTTCTTTGTGATTTTGCGCGGGTCCGCGGGCGCCTCCTTGGAGTCGAAGAAGACCGAGTTGAGCGAGTTGCGCGACTCAATGTCGGTCGCGTTGGAGTCGTACGACGCCACGGACGTTTGTCGGGACGAGGGCGGCGATTGCGTGTCTGCTCCCTGCTGCAGCGAGTCCGGGGGCGACTCGATGTTGATAGACGACGTGTAGTTGGAGCCGGCCGTGCGGGGCGAGCTTTCCATGTTGTTGTGGGAGGAGGAGGAAGAGATACTTGCGTCGTGGTGGTCTGGTGCTGAGTTGTCAAGTTGAGTTTGGGAGCGGTCGTTGTCCAGACCTGGCGATGGCGGAGGCGTTTCGAGCCCTGGGTCGGCTTCTTTCTTGCGCTGGTGCTTGAGGGTCGCGTTATTGGCGGCCTGGATCAGCGATCTCCGCTTGAGCATTTTCTGAACGGGGTCTGACGGCGACTCGGAAAAGTCGAACGATTCGGATGGAACCAGCTTGTGCACCACGTGCAAGGGTGGAATGGGATGCTCTAGATCCACTGGGTTAGTATGGGGGCGGGTCTATCTCCGGGTAGCTCTTCTGGCTCTGCATCGGCCGTTTCTTCTGTTCGCGGCCATCACTCTCGTTTTTTCCGTTGTCATGTTGTACCGTGCTGTTCCGCCGCGCGTATGGTGTACCCCTGAGATACTCACTTTTTCCAATGTGTGTTTGTAGGGGGGAAGGTGGTGAGGTGAGAGGAGAGAACAAGACTTGTCGAATAGAACGTGTGTTAACTGTAGGTCGTTAAGATGGAGAGCCGCAAGGGTGGGTGTAACTGGTCTCGAAAAAGAGGTGGGTGTCAACGGTGGAAAGGAAAATTAAAGAAAACACGCCAATGAAGGGTGAAACAAGGAGTTGTTCGTACTGCACCCACGTTAGCACTTTGATGCGGTGGGAGCGAACCTTGTTGCACCACCCTCTATTAACTAAATCTTGTGTGAGCCAAATCAAGACCGCTCTCAGACCTCTGACATGCACTGCCAAAGCTCAAAAGACATGAGGGCGCTCCGAGGACGCACGACCAAAGTCAATCACACAAAGCTGGGCCGTCGTTGCTTTTTGCTTTCGCGCAAACTCTGTCATTGGCGAGAGCTTGACAGGGCCCCAGTGGTTGCAACCAGTGTCACCGTGGGGTGTCGCTACCGTACTTTAAGAAGTGGCTACTGTACCCCTCACACGATCTACTTCGGACAAGAGAGCGCGCTGGTACAGTAGTGCGGTTTTTTTCTAAGCGCTACTGTAGACGAGTCGAGCGACTATTTCTGTAACTGTAAGCCTGTTGGCTCGGAAATTACTTGACTGCTTCTTTCTCTTCCTTCTGCTTCTCCCTCTTTGTCTCACAGGACGGAGATCCATCCCTTGGCTGCCACTTTTGGCGTCTCTGCCCGTTTGGGACAGATGGATAAACAGTACCAGTGGAGGTCTGGCTGGGCTGACAGGCCCGACACACTCTCCCTGGACACCTTCCAGACTTGGAGGTTAGCGCCACGCTAGCGTCTCTACAAGATAGCCAAAGTTTGGTGAACTATCGTTCGTTCGTACTATTGGGGCTTCTAGCGAACGGACGCTCCTCTGCTCAGCCAACCTTGATTCTCGCGCACTCAGCGAGCAGAGGTCTTCGCAGGAGATTGCCAGGGGGGAGAGGGGTGAGCCGAAGGCAGTTGAGCTCAATTTTGTGGTGATGACAAGAGGAAGCTGAGCAACGGGGTCGTCTTGTGCGGCTGTCAGATTTGGGCTGTCTGGCCTGTCAGATTTGACACATTGGCGACCCTCAAATCGCGGTCCTGTCACTTCTACCCTGCCTGCCCTGCCTAAATACCCCAGCTCCCTGGGCTCGTTCCACACCCTCCAGGACGATATTATTCAGGACGGTAAAATCCACACGACTTCGGCCAATGTCTCAGGTGGATTCAAGGTCTGAAACAGCGTGAAGAAGTGTGAAAAAAGTGCGAAAAAGGGACAAAAGATCAATTCGAGAACACCAGGCCATGTACAATCTCAGACACACCACGGTGAAATCCATCCGGACCAACAGGCCGGTTTCGGAGCCACGTTACACTGAGGGAGTTCGGGCACGGTGGTACGTGACACTGGAGGTTGGACTGGAAGGTTGACTCAGAAGCACGTTGAGTTGAGTCAAAAGAAATGATCTCTACTTGTACAGTGTGTGCAGAGCGATGGACTGAGGAAAAGCACCGAGCGACTCTGGCTCTGGCTCTAGCTCTCAATAGCTCTTAATTATTCCTACGAGTACGGCTCAAAATGATAAAGTTGGCGTCTGCACCCCCCAGCCCTCCCATGTGCAGAAGGTTGCAGATGGAGGAGCAAAAAAGCAAAGATTTGAGGAGAGAGAGAATCGAAAAAATCGGGCAAGCAAGGGGTGCAGGGTGCAGGTGGAAAGTGTTAAGTAAGGAGGGCTTTGAAGGGGCGGAGGTGGTGGTGGTTGGTGAGCTCAAGTACGAGTACGAGTAAGGTAGGCGGCGAAGCCAAGCACAATCTTTTATACCCGGCCAATCAATAACTTGCCGGAATCCTTCTCCCGCTCAGGGAACTGTCGATCTCTCCAACAGAGCTTGTTGTCGAGGAGACCAAACGAAGAACGACTTGCACTCACCGAATACAACAAAGTCGTGGTCTGAATCACCCTACACGTCGTTCTCTACACGCGACGTGCAACTGCATGGGTCTCCTGTAGAGTGAGGGCTGTACGGGTTCTGGGCTGTACAGGTTCTCTCCTTGCTGAGAACGACCCCGCATCACGACCCAGCACCGGTAGGATCCATCGTAGAAGCCAGTCATCGTGGCTAGTCTCAAACCCTCTCTGGCTCAGCTGATATACACGCAGTAACACGTGCAATCGACCCTGCCGACGACCCTGACCAAACTCCAACCAACGTGAGACTAGCAAGGGTTAGAGTGTCTCACTGTGTGGTCGCCTGCGATGCTGGACGAGGATCGTACACCGCAAGAAATAATATCAGCCAGTTCACTTCGTAATAAACCCCCAGTCATGGTAATTGCGCTGCGACTACAGTACGTCCGCGCAAAATGGCCCCCCTGCCTCGCACCCTACTTGACATATGCCCAACCTGACGATCATCGATCGACATTTGTTATTGTTGAGATCGCCGATAGTTCCTTGAAACAGGGCAAGATTGGCACCCCAGCAAATCGGGCTGCCTTTGAACGCAACCTGGCTGGACCTCTTCATCATTGACGTAAAATTATTCACATCTTGCATCTGTGGAAAGTGTTCGCTGTTGGCTCGCTTTAGGTTGCCAACGGGCCTTTAACAAACGTCCACATTGCGTCCACACGGCAATAACACAGCTGTACACCGCCTTTGCACTGCATTAATTGATTGTAGAGCATGCTTGGAACGGACGTACATTTTCTCTGAACTTGTAGACGTTTTACTGGTCGTTTTCAAGTGTTGCAGTTGTGAGTTCTGATGCAACTGTGTGGAAAACTGAAACTGTCCGTCACTGCTCAAATACCCGTCGTATGAATACAAAAATCACATCTTTAGAAAGCCCTCGAGCAGAGGAATGAAATGGTCAACTCCTTATTCCGATGGGATTATTATCTTCACCAATCCTTCCCCACTCTGGCAGGGCATGGAAAAGTAGCTACTCCAGGTGTCTGCAAACACTAGAGAAACAGGGAAACTCGAAAACTACTGCAATTGAGTCCATTGACAGTTTTTGGCTGTATGTCTGTTGTTTTCCTCGTTTCATCTCACGACTCTAACACTTTCGGTCGTCACTGTGGAGCCCATAACAGTGAACTATTAATAGCGGGTCATGTATGAAATATGTGCCATGTTGAGCGAAAAATAAATCCCAAACAGGCCATTTATTATTCACTGCTATTAATACAATGACTTGGTGAGCGAGGGGGTAGTTTGGGGGACATTTTGCGTACATTCACGTCATAGGGATTTCTGACTCTAGAGGGCGTCAAACATATACATGCTTGGCTGAAGTGAAAGCAAAACTGGTGATAATTACTCACACCCTTTAATATATTTGTTACTTGCCAGCTATCCCGTTGTTTCTATTGTGCTACAGAGTCGAATCTACAAGTGTTTGTTTTGTTACAATCAGTTGATGTATTTACATTATATGTTGAATAAGTTATGGTGACGGTTGGCATCACTAATAAATAAAACAGATGGTTGACATCTGAAATATACAGTTTTTATGAAGACTCCTGACTGGCTTAGTTTCGGAACTTCTCAATGGCCTTGACCATGTTGGTGAGCTGCTTCTTGGTCTCCTCCCACTTTCGGGTCTTCATACCACAGTCGGGGTTGATCCACACCTTCTCCTTGGGGATGAACTTGAGAATCTCCTCGATTCGCTGCTCGAACTCCTCCTGAGGGGGCACTCGGGGAGAGTGGATGTCAAAGAGTCCAAGACCAATCTGGTTGGGGTAAGAAGCAAAGTCCTTCAGGTACTGAGGCTCGTTCTTCTTGGAGAACTCGATGGACACAACATCGGCGTCAAGAGACACAATGGTGGAGGGGTTGAAGTCGGAGTAGCAGAAATGAGAGTGGATCTGGGTAGAGTCCTCAACACCGGCGGTAGAGATTCGGAAAGAATCAACGGCCCACTGCAGGTAGTCGTCTCGGGCGGGGCCGTCTCGGAGAGGGAAACCCTCTCGGATGGCGGGCTCGTCGACCTGGATGACGTAGACACCGGCCTTCTCGAGATCGAGAACCTCGTCTCGGAGAGCCAGAGCAAGCTGCTCGGACTGGTCCTTGTCGGAGATGTCGTCTCGGGGGAAAGACCATCGCAGACAGGTGACGGGGCCAGTAAGCATACCCTTCATGGGCTTCTTGGTGATGCTCTGGGCGTACTGAGACTCCTTGACGGACATGGGTCGGGCTCGAGAGATGTCACCGACAATGATGGGGGGTCGAACGTATCGAGATCCGTAGGACTGGACCCATCCGTTCTGGGTGAAGACGTAACCGTTAAGTCGCTCGCCAAAGTACTGGACCATATCGTTTCGCTCGGGCTCTCCGTGCACGTAGACGTCGAGGCCAACCTCGTCCTGGAACTTGACAACGTCCTGGATCTCCTTCTCAATGAACTTCTCGTACTCCTCGGCGGTGATCTCGCCCTTGGTGAACTTGTTTCGGTTGACTCGGATGTCCTTGGTCTGGGGGAAAGAACCAATGGTGGTGGAGGGGAACAGAGGCAGGTTGAGGTGCTTCTTCTGGGCCTCGAGTCGCTCGGGGAAAGCGGACTTTCGCTTCTTCCACTCCTCGTTGATCTGGGCCTGTCGGTCTCGGACCTCCTTGTTGAAGGTGATGGGAGACTCGGTTCGGGCCTTGATGGAGGCGGCGTTGGCCTCGAGGTCGGCCTTGACGTCGGCACCAGAGACGGCCTTGGCGACGGTCACAACCTCGCCCAGCTTCTGGGTGGCAAAGGCAAACCAGTCCTTGATGGAGGGGTCCAGCTTGTGCTCGTTGGCGAGGTCAACGGGGGTATGGAGGAGAGAAGAGGAGGTGGCAACGACAACTCGGTCACCAAGCTTCTCCTTGGCCTGCTCAACGACCTTGATGGCCTTGGCGAAGTCGGTCTTCCAGATGTTTCGGCCGTTGATGACACCGACAGACAGAGTCTTGTCGTCGCCAACAAGCTTGATGGCGTCCTCGAGCTGCTCGGGCACTCGGACAAAGTCAAAGTGGAAGCCGGCAACGGGGAGACCCTCAATGGCCTTGAGGTTGGGTCGCACATCGCCGAAGTAGGTGGCGATGGTGATCTCGGGGATGTCCTTCTGCTTGGCAAGGTACTCGTAGGCGGTCTTGAAGGCGGCCTGAGTCTTCTCATTCAGATCGAGAACCAGGGTGGGCTCGTCGATCTGGACGGTCTTGGCACCGGCAGCGTACAGCTTCTGCAGGATCTCGGTGTAGACGGGGAGGAGCTTCTCGAGGAGAGTGATGGGCTCGAGGTCGAGAGAGTCGGTGTCAGCCTTACCGAGGGCAAGGAAGGAGACGGGACCGATGAGGACGGGTCGGGTCTCGATTCCGAGAGCCTTGGCCTCAAGGTACTCGTCGACGGGCTTCTGGCCGTTGAGCTTGAACTCGGTGGCGTTGGTGAAGGTGGGTCGGACGTAGTGGTAGTTGGAGTCGAACCACTTGACCATCTCCAGGGCGGGGACGTCAACGTTGTCTCGCTGCAGACCTCGGCCCATGGCGAACACGGTGTCGATGGGGGCCAGGTTGTACTTGGAGTATCGCTCGGGGATCACGTTGAACAGCTGGGAGTGGTCGAGAATGTGGTCGTAGAAGGAGAAGTCGTTGGAGGGGATGATGTCAACGCCAGCATCCTTCTGCTTCTTCCAGTTGATCTCTCGGAGCTCCTTGCCGACCTTGAACAGCTCGTCGACAGAGGCCTTCTGGCCCCAGTAGGACTCGGTGATCTTCTTGAGCTCTCGGTTGGCACCGATTCGGGGGAAACCAAGGACAGATGAAAGGACCATGGTTGATTGATTTGTTGATTTGATTGGGGAAAAGAAAAAGTCGGAAAGAAGGGGGACACGTACACATTATATATATTTTCCACTCTCTGTCTGTCACTCAATTTACACTTCTCACTACTGGACTCGGATTTCACGTTTTGGGCCGCCCCCCCAGAAACTCTATGTCCGTCTCTCCCCACGCACTCTCACACGCCGACTTCGCTGACGGCCCTGATTGGAGGACGCCATTCGCTGATACCACGTGACAACAAAGAACCCCACTAAAGCCAGTTGAGCGCCCGTGCCTCTGGAACGTATCTCTCCAAGCGATGCAATCCGAGTACAATCCATGTACACGCAATGTACAGCCGATGGTCAATTGCAGCTGCGTATTGCGTCATTTGGAGCACGACGAGATACGAGTCAATTGGCGATTGCTCGATCTAGAGATCAATTGTGAGAAGGACTTCACAAACCCTACAACCACTACTCGTCGTACTCGCCCCTAACTGCCACGTCGGATCGAACGCTAAAATGAAATTTTGCAACTTTCAACTTTGCAACTTTGCAACTTTTAGCGTCCAACTTCTCCAACCTTCCAGAGGCTATCTATCACGTCATGCTAATTAAGACGAGGGACAAGCACACCCTACAAAACAGTGTACTGAGTATCGTAGGTACGCACAATAGGACACCGTGACCTGGAGAACCCGAAGGCCGACCGACTCAGGACGCCGCGGCTCATCCGACGGACCGCCCACGGCCATACACACTTCTCTGCCACCCCCAATACTCCCTCCGGGGTAAGGGGATCTGGAACCGAGTCAGCCACTGCATTGCATACATGTTGCTCGAATGCTGTATCGCCCACTGTGCTGAGCCACAGGCACAGAGAGAGAAGGGGGAGACCTCCCGAGCGACGGGTAAAAGACTCAGCACGAGTCAAGCACGAGCAGCACGGGTGTACATAGACTCGTTGACTCAGTCGACACGGGTAACTAACCGATTCCGCTACGCAGATGACCGCTACGGAATAACGGCAAAGGACATGAGTCATTGACCGATTACACGGACCAATAACGCACTGCTCTCGTTTCACTCTCTGCTGATCATGTTCGCGCTTTAGAGTCACAGTACGAGTACTTGTACGATACTTGTAGCACTCCGTACAGGTCCCTCCGTATGTTCGTACAGATCGTATAATGTCTCTGGCCCCAACCCGCCAACACACAAAGCTTAGTCTCGATCTCATAGAACTCAGATTTGTGGGCCGCAAAATGAAATTTCAAAAAGACACACTAAATGAGCGTCAACAACAAGGGCGAGGGGACGCTACACGTTGTATCCTGAACTTGTACAGTACAGTAGTGCCCTCGTGACCCCTTGAATGGTCTGGAAACAGCTTGCACGTACGATTAGACCCGTATTCTTCCCCTCCGCCTTCAACCTCCTCTATAGGGATCCAATTTACATCCCACACCTTTTGGGGTGCGCACACTATACAGCACACAGCATGTTCTACACCTTCCCAAAGCAGCAAACTGCAGATGCCATCAAACCTGGCCAACCGAACCTGGCTGCCTATCTCTGGGGCAAAAAGCCAGGTCTCCCACCTACAGTATTCCGGTTCACTCGTTTAATCACATAACAATTCCCTTTGCTGTCTATATAGCTATCATCTACTGACTAAGCGGGCACAGCTCCGCCGTCGGAAGACCACCCGAATTGAGCCTGAACACGGGAAACCAGTCCCATCATTGACTCGTATCGAGATCGGATTCGAGTCACGCATCCGATCACGGAGGTGTACAACCACAGAGCAGTGCCATCCACAGTCAGAAACAGCTGTTTCCGATACGACCTGGATCCGTCCTTGGCAGAGTTGGCCCGAGCTCGTAGATGGTCCCACCACTGTGTCGAGGTGTAGAATTCAAACGCCCCCGACGGATCCCAAAAGAAAGAGGGGGCTTCCGGTCGAGCGGACGACTCCGACCCAGAGACCGGCTCGCCAGTCGGATCACTGGGCTCACTAGCCTGCGCGTTCACCTCGTCAACTACCTTGTCCACGTAGGCCTCGGTCTCAACGGCTTTTCGAACCACTCGGCGCTGTCTCCAGGCCTTCTGGCGACGTCGAACTCCAAGACGGCCGGGTCGATGAACTTGGACAAGAGCGGGGCTCGATTCAGCGGGGTTGTCCAATGAGAACGCGGGAGGTGAGTCCGGGGGCCGAGGAGGCAGCACTGGCTCGGGCTGGATCAGCTTGACCTCCTTGACCAGCTCTCTTGCAATCTCCTTGGCCAGGGTGCTGGTGTTTCCTACAGGTGACGAGCACTCCGAAGATGACGACTCGACCACCACCTGTCGTGGCTTACCAGCCTGGGCTTCTTCGGCCACCTGCGCGGTGCTCATCACCGACTCTAGGGTGCTGGATCTTCGAGGCAGATGCAGTCGATGAGGCCGTGCAGGTCCTTTACTCGACTGATCAGAGCTGTTTTTTTCAACCGCAGTAGACGTGGAAGCCACTGGTTCCTGATTAAGTACCTGGGTGGGTGTCAGCGGCAGCATGACAGCGTAGGGTCCCGGTTCGGGCTTTTTAAGGATCCCCTTGGGGGCCACAGCGGTCTTCTTGGTACTCGTGGGCGAGCTGTCAAAGGTGACCTTTCGGGGCTTGTCGCCGCTTACCTTGCGTTGTTGCTGCTCTTCGACCGGAGCGGGAGCAGGCACGACCTCGGTGCTGACCCGTCGGAACACATAGGAACGGGGTATCTCGTTGCTGACGTTGCGAGGCAGCACTATCTCGATGTCGTCGTCGTCGTCGTCGCGGGTATCGTCGTCAATCTGCTTGGAGTGACTGAAACTCCCTTCGCTATCGCTGGTATCGGGTTCCACGACATTGGCCGAGTTGTTACGCAGACGCGTCATCCATTGCGGCCGTCGACGGCGTTTATCTCCAGACACATGGTCCACTCGAACGTCAGAATGTCCAGGGATAGCCTTGCCAGCGTCACTTCCAGAAGAAGCATTTGTTGCTGGAAAATCAGCAGGTCGATCGGAACGGGCTTGGCTGTGTTTGAACTTTCGGCCCATGGTGGAGAAGAGGTATCGCGGTGGGGGTATTCGTCTGGGGGTATCTTTGTGTCAATCAACGTGTATCTGTGTCTCTTGTGTGTGGCGTGTGTTTTCGTGTGTGTTTGTATGGGTGTGTATGGGTGAGTTAGTTACAGTAGAGCCTGAGAAGAGTCTTTTCCGTATCCTCTTCAGTTTGTGTCCCTTAACATACACCTTTAATTCGTCTCCAAAAATACGCTTACGCTTACGCGACATGTGCACAACCTTAATATTTCTCTGCCATGCATTGGGCCTGCTTTATCTGCAACGTTACGCCAGGAAGGAGTGCTTGAGAAAAGGCACAGCAGCAAGACCCATCACTATCGACGGAAACAGACGTTCAAGACGACAGACTCGAACGCTTCTTATTTCTCAGCATCAACCGAAACCGACACATAGTCGACATGACCGACCACTCAAACGTGGCGGCTTTGAGTGAGGCCTACGTGAGTACATCCAGTCATTTCGACCACCTTCAACACGCTTTTGCTAACTCAGAATCAACCGCAATGTGTGTCTTTGCTGTCGCAAATCGCCGACTCGGTGACATGTATCGTGTGCCAGGAACTCATGAGTCTACCGTGTGTTTTGGAATGCGGACACTCATACTGCTATGACTGCATTTCCACCTGGTTCACCAAGGTCAACACGTGCCCCTCGTGTCGCAAGGAGTGTCGCAAAAAGCCCCACATTTCACACGCGGCCGCAGGAGTTTCCAAAGCGATTATTGCGGCTATACTCGAGACAGATCCGTCAAGGAAGGCAGAGTACGACGAACTCAAGGAACGTCAAACGGAGGAATACAAAAGAGATCTCGCGATCCACAACTCGATGCTTCCGGGCTTGTTTTCAGAGAGCGAAGACGGCAGCGAGTTTGCATTCGACGCATCTCTAGCTTCAGCTCTGGACATTGACACCCATGAAGGAGCCTTTGATTCGGAAATGTCGTCAGACTCAGGATCGGAAATGATGTACGGCGTGCCGGGGAACATCCACTGGTTGGATCGACACGGCCAACGTCATTACTTGGACTGGGGAACAACCATCAACCACATTATCATGCAGTCATACTACCGTCATCGCGTGGAGGTGTCTATACGAGCTGTGAACGACAGTGCCGAGCATACAGAGCAATACCATGATGCTCAGGACCCACATGATGAGCCCAGGGTATCAGCTGAGGAGTTCCATGATGCCCGTCCATCCAGAAGACACATTCCCGAACGTGTCATGATCGAGAGGCCTCCGCGAAGAAACTTGTCTCCAGGTGATCATTTTCTTCCAAACGAGGTGCCAGACATCAGACTGGGGGTGAGATCTCCGATCAAGTGGATCACGGTCGAGCCGACAAAACTGACCATTGGGGTAGCCAATGGTGATGAGCAGACATTCACAAGAGCTGTGGATGATTATACTAACGATACAAGAGGCAGTGATAGCGAGGGGTATTTTTCAAGTTGACCAGATCACATACCAACTATTTATGAATGAGACAAACGAGATTGTGCAGCAACTAACTTTTCCTAACTGTCAAAACAGAAGTGGTCGTACTTGTACATCTTCAGCTTGCTGTGGAACGTCTGACAGTGGAACAAATTGGCTATGAAGTTTCATGACAGAACAGCGCGTATATCTACGAATATAAGTGGTGAGAAGGGTGGATGTAATTATATCACTCGAATCAGCAGAAGACGCCGAGTTGAAAGGTGCTATTATTGTTACATATCGTCTTAGGAAGTTCCGACCTGAGGTCTCAAAATCAGTCAGCACGGTCGACTGGTTGTACAAGTACATTGAGCAAGTGTAAGGTGCTTTCAATGAGCTAGCTGTATAATTGTCACGTGTCACGTGATCAATTACATAAGCTCAATAAACCACATCCACGATTACATAATCACTCATAAATACATGACACCATTATTTCCGCTCATCTCGTTTTTCTCCCTCACTGCTCTCCATATCGTAGACAAACTTTAACGGCCTTGAATCAGGCAATACTGCAGACTGTAATATTCGCAGGACCGCGTTTTACCCTCTAGGTTGGGTTTCCACCAAGCCTGATTGGCCGCTTGCAAACATTCGATTTTAAGTAAGCTCAGAACGTCACCACCAAATCCATCACTACACATCACAATGGTCGTGAGTACCTCCAAACGCGAAACGAGGCGTTGAAACACGACAGACACATCGGCATCGGTCTCAGCGCCCTGTGTTTAGCCAGCGTCGGTTTTTCAGCGCCCTTTTTGCGCCGATTTATGTGACCCCCTTCACGGACCCATCTAACACAGAACAACGTCATCCAGAACCAGAAGCTCTTCCAGTCTAAGCCCAACGTGGCTCTGTGGCAGCGACACCCCCGATCCAAGTTCCTGCTGTACCCCTTCTACGCTTGTTTCGCCGTCTCCATGGGCGTCTCCGTCTGGTACACCGGCCGAACCATTCTTGTGAGTATGATATTGGAGGATATGTGGAGGATTGAGAGATGAGAGATTTGAGAGATTTGAGAGCCATCCGGAATTGGACACGCGACTAACCCAGGGAATCAAGGATGAGAAGCCTGCCTCCGAGTAGACTTAATACACATGCACTTGACTTTTGACTAGATACCGCAATCGTAGGAAAAGGGAGATGAAAACGACACCAGAACGACACCAGAGAAAAGGAACAGGGAAGGGAGATGAGAGAAACACGACAAGGACACGTAGACGGGACTGGAGAGATTTTTGAGGGAAAGTCCATTGGTGTTGTTGAAACAGGTTTGATGACTAAGCATCATGTATCACAGGTTTACTAAACACAGTGTAGTCCATCGTACCAAGTCCTTCATGACTAATACAATTTAATTCAACTATGTACTATACTTATACACCACCATTTAGTTCTTCTCATCATGCTCAATATCATCGGTGGTGATGATAGCAGCACTCTGCCAACCGCCTGCAGCAATAGCAAGAGCATGGCCCTCGATGGGAATCTGAGTAGGCTTGGAAAGAACAACGTCCATACCTCTCTCTGTGGCTCCATCGTTCTTGATCACCTCTTGAGGCTGTCCTAGACCAAGATCTCCACAGGCCTGAGACTCACATCCCCAAGACAGAATCTTGCCTCCCTTCATGAGAGCCAGGAAATGGTGGTCTCCAGCAGCGACAGAGATGCAACCAGACTTCTGAAGCTCGGGGATCAGAAGAGGCTCAGTCTCAGCGGAGAGGGGAGTGTCTGAAGGAGTTGAGTACACATCGTCTCTGTCTGAAATGAAGGCGAAATGGGTGAGGTTTCCGGTGAGTTTGGTGAACTTGGCGTCCACCTTCCAATCGGACAGCTTGAGCTTTTTCATGAATCCGTCCAGACGAACGGGTCCCTTGGACAGCTTGTGAATGTCAATGGTGTAGGCGTCTCCCTTTCGGTCAATGTAGACAATGGCGTCTCTGCCAACAGCGACATCGACAATCTCGCCATCTCCAGTGAGATTGGTGTTGGGAACAGTCTCGTGTTCCACGGGCCGAACAGAAGCCACATTGGTCAGACTGATGCCGTCCCAGACAACCAGACCAACGTCCTTAACGAGAGCAGCGGCCTTTTCCCAGCCTCCGGTGATTTTGAGAATGGGTTTGTCTCCGAACGAGAACTCCAGACGCGCAGCCTGCTCGTAGAACGTCTTGTCCCACTGCCAGATGTTGTTGTTTTCATCCAGAGCCAGAGCTCGAGCTCTGCCGGCAGAGATGGCCACCACTTTGGGGCTCTTGTCGTCGGGGAACTTGAGTAGCCAGTGTTTTCGCACATCTTCCTCGGTGGGCTTGTCCTTCTCAGCACCAGCTTCCCTCGAGGCAGTCATGATGGCTTCTGACTCGGCAGTGGTTCTGGGAGGCACAGCGGGACCGATTCCGTGGCCTAGAGGAGGGGCGTCGGTCTGGGGCTCTCGGTTGTCGCCTCCATACATGCCTGTGGTTGCGGGAGGGGCCGGTCTGGACACTGGCTGGGGAGGAGGAGTGGGCTGAGCGTCGTTGTTGTTGTCAGTGGCAGGAGGCTGATTGGGTCGGATGATGCCTCCAATTCGAAAGGGGAAGGGACCCCGTCCTCCAAACAGACCGGCGCCTCGCGGATTTCGGAAGGGCATGACGTTGGGGTTGCTTGTGACTTGTCCAGGAATGTAGGGAGCTCTTCCTCGTTCGGAAAGACCTCCGATTCCGTAGACATGGCCCTCAATGTCGAGCAGCAGAAAGCCCCAGCCTCCAGCGGAAATGTCGGAGACCACCAACGAGCCCAGGCCGCTCACCTGGGTGGGTTTGCAGACGCCTCTGAGCGTCTTGTGGTCGTTGGGCACATGGGTGAGATTGAGCCCAAGCTTTCCTCGGCCGTTTTGGCCCCAGGTGAAGAGTCCACTTCGCGATCTCACTTGGTACATTTCTGGCCACTTGTGGGTCGTCAATGGGTTCTCTCCAAACGTCTGGAGGTACAGATCGTGCCAGACGGAGGGCGAGTTTGCTGCTTCGTGGAGCTGTTTGTTGGTGAGCGAAACGTTTCTGATGTCTTCCGGCGACAGCAGGGGGAAGACGTGGTGGATAAGAATGTCTCGATTGAGCAGATATTTGTCGGCGGGGTCGTTTGAGTCGCTCATGATTGGGTTGCTGGACGAGTAGTACTTATACTTGTAGTGATGCCCGTAGCGCGATGTAGGTGGCGATAACCAACCTTATGTATGGAGATGCATGTGAGTGAAGCACAATGGGTTGTTGCTTGTTGGGGGAGGGTGTCAGTGAGGGTGGCAAAGACATGTGAAACAATGAGAGCTGTATGTGGTGACACAAACGTGAATGGTTGAGTGGAATAATGTAATTCTTCTGACCAGGTATCGTGAGTCCGAGTCCCTCCTCACTCATACATGTGCGGTTCATACAGTTCATACAGTTCATACGGCACTCTTCCCAGAGTCACATGGTGATCATGCTTACACATTGGAGAGACCCACAGTGCAAGTAAAATCAATGAGTGACGAAAAGGAATTCAATTGATGTTAATATAATCTCAACATGTCAACTGAGCTATTTGTGAGTCACAGTCTCAATTTCAGCTCTGTATGCAATTTATTGAAGTTTTGGAAATTTTTAATTACAGCGATTTTCGGCGATTTAGGCGATTTACAGTGGTTCACAGTGATTTACGACAATATTGACGCAAATTACTCAAAAATCACCTTACAAGCGAGGAAGGTTTGAATTACCAGAGCTGATCCTGTAACAGATACAATGGGTCATGCACTATATCCTCTACTGGTGATAGTCGCAGTCTACGTCGCTGGTCATCTCCTTATAACGTTTTATTCTAGTCGTAAATACATGCCTGCTCCAACTCCCCGTCTACATTCGCCAGATACCAAAGTCGGTGTCCTCCTTCTGTCGAACTCCGCCTCGAGAAGTCTCCAGAGCCAGAGCCAGGTACTTTCGAGTGTCCTCGGGCTTGATGACTCCGTCGTCCCACAGACGGGCCGAGCCAAACTCGGCCATGGACTCGTTCTCCACTCGCTCTCGCAGAGCGTCGGCGTGGCCCTTCTCCGATCGCACCGACTCCATGACCTGGGCCAGCTGCTCGGCGCCCATGACGGCCGTTCGAGAGTTGGGCCATGTGAAGAGGAATCGGGGGTCGTAGGCTCGGCCACACATTCCGTAGTTGCCTGCTCCGTAGGAGCCTCCGATGACGACGGTGAATCGCTCGACTCCCGAGCCGACAACGGCGTTGACGAGCTTGGCTCCGTTCTTGGCAATTCCGCCTCGCTCGGCCTCGGATCCAACCATGAAGCCGGAAATGTTCTGCAGGAACACCAAAGGGATGTCTCGCTGCTTACAGAGCTGGATGAAGTGGGCGCCCTTGAGAGAAGACTCGGAGTAGAGGGGGCCGTTGTTGGCCAGAATACCGACCTTGTGGTTGTGGATGGTGGCAAAACCACACACCAGGGACTCGCCGTACTTGGCCTTGAACTCGGAGAACCGCGATCCGTCCACGATTCGGGCAATCACCTCCCGGACGTCGTAGGAGATTCGCAGGTTGTCTCCAACAATGCCGCCGAGCTCCTTGGGGTCGTAGAGAGGCTCCTCGATGGGCGCGGGGGTCTGGTTGTAGGTCACGTGGCCGTTGTTCTGGGGGTAGTTGAGGTTCTTGACACACTCTCGAAGACGCTCAATTCCTTCCTGCTCAGACTCGACCAGGTAGTCGGTGACTCCGGAAACGGAAGAGTGCATCTCTCCTCCTCCGAGGTCCTCAGCAGACACAATCTCTCCAGTGGCAGCCTTGACCAGGGGAGGACCAGCCAGGAAGATATGGCCTCCTCCCTTGACGATGATGGACTCGTCAGACATGGCGGGGACGTAGGCTCCTCCGGCGGTGCAGGGGCCCAGAACCAGAGACAGCTGGGGGACCTTGGCGGACGACATTCGCGACTGCTGGAAGAAGATTCGGCCGAAATGGTTGTGGGAGGGGAACACGTCGGCCTGGTGGGGCAGGTTGGCTCCTCCAGAGTCGACCAGGTACAGGCAGGGCAGCTTGTTCTGCATGGCGATCTCCTGGGCTCGCAGATGCTTTCGCACGGTGATGGGGAAGTAGGTTCCTCCCTTGACGGTGGAGTCGTTGGCCACAATCATGCAGGTGACTCCATTGACCTGGCCCAGACCCGTGATGATGCCTCCGGCGGGGACCTTGTCCTTGCCGTACATCTCGTGGCCGGCCAGAAGCGACAGCTCGACGAACGAGGTGCCGGGGTCAATGAGAGCGGTGATTCGGTCTCGGGGCAGAATCTTGTTTTTCGCCAGATGTTTGGTCTTGATCTTCTCGGGGATGTAAGCCGGGTCGGTCACCTGCTCGTGGATGTTGGCCAGCTTGTTGGCCAGCACCTCGAAGCCCTTCTTCTTGTCGGCAAAGTCGGCTGACAGAGGGTCGATTTTCGACTGGATCACGTTGAAGTCCGTCTGTTTGGGCGACACGTGCTGGTGCAGGGCTCTGGACGACAGAGCCAGAGGCCGGGCCATCGCCGGACGAGCAGC
This sequence comes from Yarrowia deformans, assembly GCA_900519085.1. Taxonomy (NCBI): domain Eukaryota; kingdom Fungi; phylum Ascomycota; class Dipodascomycetes; order Dipodascales; genus Yarrowia; species Yarrowia deformans. The sequence goes on along the minus strand of ULGY01000004.1, from coordinate 943,411 downwards.
GTGTGACAGTGCTCGGAGATTGATTCGTAGCATTGTGAGGGGTGGTGGTGAAGAGTGAAGAGTGAGGTGTTGAAAGGACAAGGTCGGCCGGTACACTGTTATATATTTATAAACTATACTAAACGGTTATTGGGAAACCCCACAGAACTATAAGCTTAAGTTCGGGCGAAATTCGGGGTAGCGGGGGAGGACCGAATCACGTGATCTGGGGCAGTATGATGGCAGTTTTGAGACGTAAACCGATTATACACGTGCTGAAATACCACTTCCAGTCTTTTTCAGCACCTGGACACCATTTTCACACGACTTTCATCGCTGCCGAAAAAACCCCGGATATCGACCTGCAGGATTTCAAACTCAAACTTCCCCAGCTTTTAGAATTGAGACGTGCTTCCAGGGGATATTTATATGAGTGAGCGCGCACAACACTCGACATTAACGAGGTACCCCAGTCAAAACCACGACATCAAACAGGTAACGCCCAATAACACAACCTCCTAACTACACCATGCTTAGATCTACCCTCTCACACATGCAAAAGTCGATTCGAGTGGCTGCTCTCGCTCGACCTGCCCTCACCTCCGCTCGGCTCTACTCCACTGACACAAACGGCTCTGGATCCGGAATGGAGGAGATCGAGGAACTGCGACAGGCCGCCATTGACTTCTGCGCCGCCGAAATCACCCCCGAGCTCCAGGAGAAGACCGACGTGGACAACGCCTTCCCCAACCATCTGTGGGAGAAGTTTGGCGAGGCCGGCTTTCTGGGAATGACTGCCCCCGAGAAGTACGGTGGCCTGAACCTCGGCTACCTGGCCCACTCGGTCGTGATGGAGGAGCTGTCTCGAGCTTCTGGATCCATTGCCCTGTCGTACTCGGCCCACTCTCAGCTGTGCATCAACCAGCTGTCTCTGCACACCACTCCCGAGCAGGGCGAGAAGTACCTGCCCGATCTTATTGCCGGCAAGAAGATTGGAGCTCTGGCCATGTCTGAGGCTGGCGCTGGATCCGACGTGGTTTCCATGAAGACCACCGCCAAGAAGGTCGACGGAGGCTACGTTCTCAACGGAACCAAGATGTGGATCACCAACGGCCCCGACGCCGACTACATGGTTGTCTACGCCAAGACCGACCCCGCCGCCGGAGCCCGAGGAATCACCGCCTTCATCGTCGAGAAGGAGATGGCCGGCTTCTCGTGCGCCCGAAAGCTCGACAAGCTGGGCATGCGAGGCTCCAACACCGGCGAGCTCATCTTCGAGGACGTCTTTGTGCCCGAGAACAACGTTCTGGGCAAGCTCAACGGCGGCGTCTACGTGCTCATGTCCGGTCTGGATCTCGAGCGACTGGTGCTGGCCGCTGGCCCCATTGGTCTCATGCACCGAGCTCTTGACGAGGCTCTTCCCTACGTCCACACCCGAACCCAGTTCGGTAAGCCCATTGCCCACAACCAGCTGCTGCAGGGCAAGATCGCCGACATGTACACTTCCTTTGCCTCTACTCGAGCCTTCCAGTACCAGACCGCCAAGGCCGCCGACCAGGGCCAGCACACCTCCAAGGACTGTGCCTCGGTCATTCTGCTGGCCGCCGAGAAGGCCACCCAGGTGTCTCTCGACGCCATCCAGTGCATGGGCGGCATGGGCTACATGATGGAGACCGTGCCCCAGCGTCTTCTGCGAGACGCCAAGCTCTACGAGATTGGAGCTGGTACTTCCGAGATTCGACGAATGCTCATTGGCCGGGCCTTCAACAAGGATTTTGCCTAATCTGACAATCCGGTTTAGCCGAATTCTCACCGACGACACCAGCTACACTCGTATATAAAATGTATTTAATTTGATTCCTTAGTTTTATCCAAATCTGGTAGCTATAACGCACGATCCACATGATTTCCACTTCCTTGATGCAAACGAAAGTAGAGCTCCATATAGCCGGTGAATATTCGGCCGGTATTTCATCGGAGTACGTAGAAAAATCGTTTTGTGGCAGGTTCAACGGTTTTTAGTGCATGTGGTTCGTACAATACACTGATTACAAGTACTGTAGCTTGATCTGAGAAGTTTCATGGACAGCTCAGTTCAGGTTGGAAGTTACCTAGATTGACGAATATAAGAGATAAATGGCCAAGCATACATTCAGTCTCATCTGTAAATGGCGACAACTCTTTTGATACCAGATACTTGCAAAATCCTCAAATACTCGACGACATACAAGGAACTGTCAGATTTATCCGCATCCACTTGTCAATGTCTATTTTGCAGAATGTCTCAGAACGACAGGCGTTCACTAATCAAATTGTATGGGAGTTACAGAGTCGGGAGGAAGTCGGAAATTGTAGTTGGAGTATGATGTTAGATTGGTAGCGGGCATATTAGATGTTTGGAGGCGATATTATCGGTTTTGAGTGGTTCGGTAAAGTCCAGCGATTGCCGAGATCACACACACTCCATAAACGGTCACTGCTCTTATATATATAAACCTTATTTGAGTTCACCAACTGCTGTGTCGCGTGCACTGCTGGATGTGGTGGTAGACCGATAACGACATGAGATAGAACAGTGACGTTGATCAACAGCTAGTCATGTGACCAGGGAAGTTTCTATGCTTTAACAGCTGAACAACAGCCTGCTCAACTGCTCTTAATTTAGTCAGCTAAATGTAGCTAGCCTAGATGACAATAGTTGAGTAATGAAACCAGCTGGGGGTATATATGTCTGTGTTGGAGAATCTCAGCGACTTGAAAGAAGTGTAATTATGTACAGAAAGTAAAACTTCTCAACCGGAATGTTGTCATCAGCTTCTGTTGTCATGCAAAACCTCGAGATATGACCGCTCTCGTGTCCAAAGCTAAGTAGCTTCAGTTAAATCTTTAGTTGATTAAGCTTTCATTTTAGTTGAAAAGTTGGCCGAGGAGACTATTGAGCACCACATTCTTAAGACAGGGCACTTTCTACGATACTGTACACCATGTCTGGCATTGTGAAGTTGTAAGACACGAATCTTACCAATTCACCATAGTGAACATGTTCCAGACCACGTGACTTTTGCTTCTACTACACTCCTTCAGACAGTGCATGGCTGTGATTGGGCGCCTAACTTCTAGACAGTCTGCTGACCTTTTCACGGGCGAGTCAGCAAGTACCAGGTAGAAGAGCTTGCCTAATCTTGAAACTATAGTTGATCTCAGTGAATTTTCAATTATCCTGAATTTATTTGATTTTACTTGAATTACTGGCGAATAATAACCTGATAATTATTTCAGATCCATAATAGGGCCGATTACGCGCACTACTCCGTACTTGCAGTGTATTGTTAGTGGTGCTGCGAGTGCCACGGTAGCCTCGGGTATTGTACGAAAGCCGTTAGTCGGGTCAGGCAAACGACTCTCAGTCTTTGACAGATTTGTACTTGTAGAAAAGGTGCTACTTGTACAGTGGCTGGATGTGACGTTAGCTATATCGTAGCTACTTATAGTAGAGTGCTCGGAAACTGAAAAATGACAATGACAATTACCCGGTACTCGTACACTACAGGAGCTCTTGGACACTCCGTGACTCAGCTACAAGTCCGTACTTGTACCCCCTACACCCGTTCCGAAAGAAACCCGGAAAGATATCTTCACCTTTTCTTGGCTGCACTGGCCAGGGTGAAAAGTTGATAGCACAGCATGACACGCTCTTTTAGCTCGGTCTAATTAGTGATGTCAGAGCTTAGGCAAGCCACCGCCAGTGCCGTGTGTGCCACTGCTGGTATACATTTGAACTCCTTCCATCCGAATTCTGGCCCCGTCTAATCTATTTGATCACCGGGCGAAATCTATTTAATCACTGCCCCCATTGCTTCCGAGCCTTGCTCTATACTATGCACTTGGGCTGCACTCCGACAAGGGTCGGTTTTGGCACGCCATGCTGTAGGTTTCAGACTGGGCAATTTCGCTTGTCTGTGCGGATAAGCCCAAAAAAGTCTGATGAGATGGATAAGATAAAAAACGAGGCCAAGCCGGAGTCCGTCAGAACCAAGCTGTCACCCAACCACCTTCACCAACTCCACCCAAAATCATTGTCTAAGACAGTATCCACGACAACCACCACGACAACAACCTGATAAGGTAATCTCACCCATTCTTATCCTGCTGTCATGCCACGCATTCTGGCTACAAGTACACACCCTGGCTCCAGCAACCCACATCCAATCTGGAGAGGCGACAAGAACCCGTTTGAAGACGAGCAGGAAACACAAAAGCTCGCGGCGGCAATCTTCAAGTCACGTGACTACGCCGCCTACTATGCCTGGATCCTCGCCGGGTTGCTGGTGGTACATGTCGTGAGATACCAGGGACGCAAGCTGTTGGAGCGGCTACAGAAAAAGCGGGAGCACAGAGACTCCATTAAGCGGAAAAAATCGCTGGCTGGAGGACTGCGAATCTTCCACAAAATCGACCAATGGCTTCTGTACCATCCGGAGGGAGAAGGACGCCTGGATGTGGCCACTCATCTGGTTACGATCACCTTTATGGCCGCCACAGCATTCCTGCTCTTCTACAACATCACCCATGTCATTGTGTTTGGATTCAGAACCGGATTTGTCATTGCCATCAACTTCCCGCTGCTCTACATTCTGGGAGCCAAAAAGACCCCGTTATCGTTTCTCGTGGGATGGTCCTATGACCAGCTCAACATCTTCCATCAAGTCGTGGGAATGTGCTGTGTGTACGCCGCCATCATGCACGCCGCCGTCTTCGCCTACTACTTCAACCCCATGTACTTGATCACCGAGTTCTGGTCTCAAATGGGCATTCTGGCGTTTGTGGCCTTTCTCTTGATTGGATACACCAGCCGACAAAAGTTCCGAGAAAGCTTCTACGAAATCTTCTACGTGGTTCACCTGGTGGGAATGCTGGCATCGTTGGTGGGTCTCTATTATCATATCCCCATCGCCAAACCCTTTGCTCTAGCTGCTGGAGCATCTGTCATCTACGATAGAGTCGCCAGAGCCCTAGATGGGTACAGACTGGCTAGAGCACACCTGGAGCTTCACAGTGGCGATACCATTGTCGTCAAGATCCCCAAAAACCAGCCTCGAGAGCTGATGAAGTCTGTAGAGTACTTCCCGTCACTCTGGAACCCTCTCAATGTCGGTATCTTGATCGCCAACGGCGTCATCCACATGCTCAACTTCACCATCAGTCTCATCAACCGACAAACAAAACTGAAATGGCATTCCGGCCAGCACATGTTCATCACTTTTCTGAAATGCCGAGTTTTCGAATCGCATCCATTCACCATTTCGTCGAGCTATGACCACGAAGACTCTCTCGAGTTCATCATCCGGGTCCGAAAGGGGTTCACCAAGTCGCTCAAGGAAAAGCTGCTGGCCCAAATGTCTGCCAACGACCTGTCTGAAACAGACTCCCGAAAGATCAGCTGGACCGTCATTCTCCATGGTCCCTACGGAGTCAAGCCGGTGGGTCTGTTCCAGCCGCCTGCTCTTCAGGAACTTGCAGCCACCGAAAACAGCTGTCTGGTGCAACAACGCAAGATTGTGCTTATTGCCGGCGGATCCGGCGTGGCCTTCACCTTCCCGCTCATGCTGCAGCTGGCGCACCAGAAACGGGAAGTCGAGTTCATCTGGATCGTTCCGGACCGCTCTTTTGCCACATGGGTCGATCTCAGCCACCCGAGAGTGCAGAATGCGTCTGTTCTGATCCACGAGACCAAGACCCAGGGCAGACCGGATATTGCCGAAATGGTGCAGTCGCGACTCAAGGGCTCGTCGTCCAGCGATTGGGTGTGTGTTTGTGGCCCCGACATGCTTCTGAGACAGGTGAGAAACAACGTGGCCGAGTTACGGGGCAATGGCCAGAACGTGGAGTTGTTTGCCGAGCGATTCGGCTGGTAATCCATCCCGTTTTTCCCGTTTTGGCAACTCCAACATAGTCATGCGCCGCAAAATCAACTGCAGGTGTATCTCAGCAATGAGGCAGCCGGCCATCCCAACTAGAGACTTGCACTTGCCCTAGACAGTGGACTATTCCATAGCAACTTCAGTCTCGCCAAAACATAGACCAAACTATTTATATAGATCAACGTGCACATGATACAATCATCATTGAACCCCCCTTTGATTAACTACCACCACCACTACCACGATGAAACTCAACTTTGTCTTAGCCCTGTTTGCCCTGACAGCTCCCGTCACTGCCCAAAGAGGCGATGGACGAGGAGGACGATGGGGAGGAAACCACAACCGGCCTGATCCTGGGCCCAACTACCCCGACTCCAAGGGCTACCAGTACGAGCTCAAGGCGTTTGCTCCTGGAACCCGGCTCCACAACCAGCCCGTTGAAATCAAGGGCAAGAACGTGGAGCTGGACGGGCGATACCGACGACCTGACTTCACCGTCGAGTACCACAACTCCAACGTTAACATCAACGAGCGAGGCTGGAGAAAGGACCGAAAGCACCTTCAGGTGGACGGCCAGGGCAAGCTCTTGGTCGAGGACGGCTGGGGACGGCCCTTCACCTACAACTACTGGGAGTTCACTGGAGACCAGGAGGCCGTCATGCCATTCACCTGGAACGGAGTGAGCGAGTTCTACACTTGTCGGGACGGCCCTATCTACGCGAAGCAGGGATCTCCCAAGTGCAACAACCCCCAGTACTTCCAGCTGCTTGGATATCGAACTTGAAGAGAGCGGTAGTATCTAGTTTTTCATGTAACTAACTCTTATTTCCTGTGTAGTTGTAGGGCTATGAGTAGTGAAGAGCTTGAATGCGTATTCAAGTCTATTAAGCTTTGTTTTCTGAGCCCGATGACTCGCTGGAGTTGTTGATTTCAAATCACGATCTGAATAACAAAAGTGTAATACTTTACACATGCATTACCATGCATAAAAAACGCACAGACCTTTGTTACAATCATATTACCTTGCATACTGTATGCACTGTAATTCATTACTACCGAGCTTCTAGAAAACGCCATCGTGAGATATCGACATTATAAAAGGGTGAGTGAAGGCACGATTTTCGTTTTCATCTTCAGAAAAAGACACACAACAACAACAACAACAACAACAACAACAATGATCACTACCACTACAACCACTACCACCACCACTGCTAAGACTATCGACCAGATCTTTACAGCACCCGAAAAGTCTGAAGGAGTTGGAGCCCGAGTCAGAAGAGCTATTGGTACTCCTAAGCTACGAAACTTCAACCCCCTCATCATGTTTGACCATTTCAAGGTTCCTTCAACTGCTGGATTCCCTGATCATCCTCATAGAGGACAAGAGACCATTACTTATGTGATTGAGGGCTCAGTTGACCATGAAGACTTCACCGGAAGCAAGGGTACTTTGAACGCTGGCGATTTGCAGTTCATGACTGCTGGTCGAGGTATTGTTCATGCCGAAATGCCTGCAGCTGGTCCTGATGGAGAAACCCAAGTTGTCGAAGGAATCCAACTGTGGGTTGACCTGCCTGACCATCTCAAGAATTGTGAGCCCAGATACCGAGATTTGAGAGCTGCTGAGATCCCCACAGCTCAGTCAGACAAGAAGGATCTCACAGTCAAGGTCATCTCCGGCCAGGCTATGGGTGTGGACTCTGTCAAGGATCTAGCCTACACTCCTGTTTGGTACCTGGATTACTTCACTGAGGGCGACTATGATGGCACCGAAATGAGCCAGAGTATGCCCGCCAACTTCAACTCTCTTCTCTACGTTATGAAGGGCTATGCTATTGTCGGTGACAAGGTCATCGGCGCTCACGATGTTGCTACTCTTTCTACAAAGGGAGAAACCATCGACTTCACTCCAGGCCCCAACTCTCGAATCATCATCATTGGAGCGCAGATTCTTGACCAGAAAACTGTCCAGCATGGTCCCTTTGTGGCTTCATCCGAAGAGGGTATCATGAAGGCCTTTATGGACTATCAGTTTAGCAGCAACGGGTTTGAGCGAGCTGCCTCCTGGGAGTCCGAGATTGGCAAGAGAATGACTTAGAGCAGATTACAACTGACATATAGATATAATACTAACATGAATATTGAATAAATCAACGACCAGTAAATACAGTGTACTCTGTGTTCCAGTAGTATGTAGTGCACTCCGGCTTAAATAATATCGGTGATGCCCATGAATCGGGCAAAACTCTCGAGAACAAGCTGCTTGGTGAGATTCTTACCAATGAAAACAAGCTTAGAAGGATGCTGATGACCGACTTCAGCCAGATTCTCCACCTGACTGGTATCCATAACATCATAGGTGTCTCGAACACCTTGGATCACTCGAACGTTTCCATTCGTATCTACCAGCTTGCCCTTGGTTCTGTGGATCTCAACAGGCACTCCCAGCAGCTGGTTGTCCCAGGTTGCCTGCTGAATATAGCTTTCGAGCTGTTCAGCCTGCTGTAGAGAAATTGGAGGGAAGCCGACAGAGACGGTGGTGATTCTGTGGTCGTGCCAGCCATGGTCATGAGAGTGTGCGTGCTCAAGATTCACCTTTTCTTCGTAGGCCTTGAGATTGAGGATTTTCGGCAGATCGATCTGTCCATAGGTGGTCTCGATGATAGGAGCCAGGCCGTTGATTCCCTTGATTCGGTTCTTGATGTACTCGAGCTCTTCGGCCGAGCCAACCTTGTCGACCTTGTTGAGAATGAGAATGTCGGCGTGGGCAATCTGGATACAGGCTGTCGACAGCGGTTGCAGCTCCTTGTTCTCTCCGTGGTGAGCATCGTCCACGGTGACGTCATCCAGACACTTGACGATATTGGTGGCGTCCAGCACCGTCACGATTCCGTCGAGGTAGATGGAGGAGGCCAGCGCGGAGTCCAGCCAGAACATGTTGGCAATGGGTCCCGGATCAGCCACTCCGGTGGTCTCCAGCATGATGAGATCAAAGTTGCCCTTTTTGGTCATCAGGTTTTCGATTGCCGCGACTCCTGAGTCCTTGACGGTGCAGCACAGACAGCCGTTGTCGAGCTCCAGCCATTCCTCGAAAATCTGGCCGTCCTGGGTCACGGTGAGCGATCTCTCCACCTCGGCAGAGTCTCCAAACTCGTTGAGAATGATGGCGATCTTCTTTTCCTTCTGTTTGCTGAGGAAGTTGAGCAGCGTGCTTTTGCCGGAGCCCAGGTAGCCCGTAATGATGGTAATGGGCACTCGGTCTTCGACCTGGGGCACGTCGAACGTGCTGTAGTGGTGTTCACTCTGGGTCTGGAACATGCCAGTAGGAGGAGGACCTGAGACTAGCATTGGGATTTCGTCGTCGTCGGAGGCTGCGTCGTTGGTGTTGTTGGTGGTAGTGTCCTTTATGTCGACTGTGTCGGCGGTCTCGAGGACCTTCTTTTCGTCCGTCTCAGCCATCTCTTATGTACCTTTTTTCTGGCTTGTCCCTCTGTGGTTATGCGGTTATCACCAGCAGCTAAACTTTTGCTTCTCCAGTTATGCACTTCAACCTTATCAGTCCGGGGAAGGCAGACTAGTGAGAACCGCAAAGGTTCTCAGGTCGAGGGGGACAGTCGCTTATCCAGGTCATCCGGTTCACGACGGGGTGTCCTTGATTCAGTGTCGTTGATGGTGTCAAATCTGTGAAGTGAGTCTGAGGTTGTACACAGCACAGTGCCTCAACAATGGTTGTTCTGACGGAGATTTAATCTACACTCTTGGTTTTAATACAATCACAATCAATTAAATGGCAACTAACGTTCCCAATCGAGAGGTCTTGAATATCTTCCATAAAGTGGTCAATTTCCGGTTACCTTTCAATTGGGACTTACTACACGATATAAAATCATCTGCCGGTAGGGTAATCTAAACACCAGCCACCTCCTGCATAGCTTAGTCAGGCAACCTTCTTA
>ULGY01000004.1:766551-928081 GCA_900519085.1 Yarrowia deformans | reverse complement strand
GGTTACCTTTCAATTGGGACTTACTACACGATATAAAATCATCTGCCGGTAGGGTAATCTAAACACCAGCCACCTCCTGCATAGCTTAGTCAGGCAACCTTCTTAGTCGCTGGCATAGCAGGATATCCCTTTACTCATAGTAATTCCAACAGGTTGTGATGCTGCAACAGTTAGGAGAACAGAGTCAGGAGAACAGAGTCAGAGGATTAGCAGTCGTGGAGCAGTCAGCTGTAATCACCTTGTTTAATTGACTGCAGTGACAGTCTGATAACCTCCCTTTCACCAATCACAGCGTGGCAATTACTGGTTTTGCGAGCATTCGAGGGACGTCAGGATGTAGACATAATGAGAGAAGAGAAAACAGACGGCTATCTACCGATTTTACCACTCTTCATAGGGACAAGAGTTCAGGCCAAAGGTCTTATTCTCAACGACGGCAATTCGGTATTACCGTCTCTTGTTTTTGTTCTATCCAAAACGTCCCTTTCATGCATCCCTACACTGGCGATACTGCACAACATCACCGTCAGGACCTCTTACCAAGCACAGCTTGTCAAAAACACAACCTGTCAACAAACCGAGAAGATATCTCTTTTATAGATACAAGCGACAGACACGGAATGATCAATGATGGTTACAGTATGTTATCGGCAAATATGGGCCCTCTTAACTTTCCCGTTTCAAGAAGTACAGCCAGATGAGCACGCTGTCTATGAAGTCTCGAAGAGCAGAGGCGTGTTTACCAATGATGTTTGTACTGACAAGAATCAAAGTCTTGGTACCCTTAAAATCAGCAGAAAACGCTGAGTAGCATTACACAGTAATTACTACCCGTCCCCATAGTGAATTACGACTCTAGAGGCTAGCCAATACCGTCAATTGACTGTACCACAAATGACCAATATTAGCCCGCATGTAAAGTCCTCTTAACATTCTCCATTATCTATTTCAACCCATTAGCATCACTCAACCCCTCATACCGAAGACTCCCTTACACTTGCTTTTACCCCACATTTTATAGCTCCCAGAATCACTGGGACCCACAGGTAACCCCTCACTCACTTTCTAGTCGTCTCTCCAGCACCGCCGCCCCAATCACCTCAATCTATCGTCAATTTCAATTTATTACTCTCAATTTTCATTTTTCATACTGTGGGTATTCTGCGACAAGCACAACAAAATATCAACCCCCTGTAACAGCGGAGGCCTCATCAAAGTGTACCGTCTTTTAGTAGTGCGTGGAAGCGTCACGGTGGACATGTAGCTGTCGTCGGACACTCCCGAAGAATCTGAATCGTCGTCGCTATCAGATGTCCACAAGACCGCGGGCTCGGAAAAACACCGCTTATTGGCTTGCCACTTCGGCGTGGCCGTTGGTGGCTTCTTCCGGTACCACCTGATCGGCACCGACACTATCGGCAGCCGCCTCCTCAGAGATATCACCATCAATCCTCCCATGCTGATCCTCGTTGTTTTGCCCAGACGCCAGGGTGGTGAGCTCCACAAATCGACGGATCAGGGGCACCTGCAAAACAGCGGGGATGTACGAGTCCAGACGCTTGAGCAGTCGGGGCTCACAGATCTCAAATGGACCAGAGTCCTCCAGAGGCGAGGTTTCCAGCAGAAGAACGGCGTTCTTCTCCAGCTTGACCTTCTCAGAAATGGTGTTCATAATCTCCGACGAGATGGGGGCCTCGTAGTCAGCAGACAGATACTGACCAATCAGACGATGGATCTGAGAGGGAGTGAGAATCCAGCAAATGTCGTAGATGATCTCAATGTCTTCGAGAGTGGACTTCTTGAGCTGCAGCAACTTGGCGGACTGCATGAGGTGCTCCAGCTTGACCACGCCGTCGGCAATGTCATGCGACTTGCACCACTCCTCGATTCGGGTGATGTTGTAGTTGATCTGCAGACCTCGCTTCCACGACAGGAAGTTCTTTCGCATCAGCAGGTCGTTGAAGGCCTTGACTCCGATCATGGACAGCAGCTCCATCAGCGACTGTCGCACACTCTGCTTCTCGTTGAAGTAGCAGGTCATGGCCTTGTACACCTTGTTGAACAGGTTGAGCAGATCGTCCATGGAGTAAGACACGTTGGAGGTGAACATCTTGGCCAGGAACCGTCCGTTGGAGTCGGTGGTCATGAAGCCGGGCAGAGCCTGAGACAGCACAATGGCAGGCACAATCATCTTGTCCAGCAGCTTCTTGAGCTCCTTCATCCACGTGTGGTAAATGTTGAACTCCAGGTTCTCCAGATCGGCCTTGACCACGTGGACCAGACGTCCGTACTGCTGGAACTCGTACTCGCCCATCTCGTCCATGATGTCCACGTTCTGGGCAATGTTAGCCTGGGCAAGACACACAAACGACATGATCTCGTGCACGTTGGACAGCCAGAAGGCGCCGGGGTAGATGACGGCCTCGCCACTGAGCTCCAGAATGTGCTTCTGGATGGCCTCCATGACTCGGGCCAGGAACCGCTCGGACTCCTTGATGAAGCCGAGTCGCCACATCTCTGAGGTGATCAGGTTGAGAATATGGGCGGGGAAAAGCACCTCCCGAGGCAGGAACTGGTCGTCCGAAGTGTGAGGAATGGGGATGTTGAGCTTGTGGATCAGACCCTCGATGACCTCGTCGTACAGCTCGTCGCTCTGAGACTCGAGCAGCTGCTCGATCTGGCCGTTGACGCCCAGAGAAGCCATCATCTGCTCGGCATTGGCACCAGCAGCAGCTCCCATGGCAGCACCGGCGGCAGCACCGGCGGCAGAAGGCCGGGGAGTGAAGGCTGCGGCGCCGTCGACCATGCCTGCGGAAGTCAGAGATCGACGCTTGATGTTTCGTCGCTTGGCGTTCATGGCAGTGCCAGGAGCACCTCGGACGGGCGACACGGAAGCCATGTCGGAGGCAACCACGCCGTTCTGCTTGAGCTTCTCAATCTCGTGCTTGGCCTGCTCCAGCTGCTCGCTCAGGGTCTTGTTGGTGTCAATGTGCACGTTGGTGGCCTCGACCTTGTCGGCAACCTCCTTGGTCTTGGTCTCGAGCTCGGTCTTGAGAGCAGCGTTGGCCTCCTCCAGCTCCGTGAGCTGGGCCACTGAAGTCTGGTACTTCTTGTCCAGAGCAGTCAGCTTCTGCTCCATGTTGGCAACCTCCTCCTGGTGCGCTCGCTCCTTCTCCTCAACAGCATTCTCCAGTTCCTCCACTCGAGAAGAGTTCTCGGTGGACTTGGCGGTGGCAGCGGCCGAACGGGCGTTGAGCATGTCCATCTCGGCGAGCAGCTTCTTGTTCTCGTCTCGCTTGGCGGTGAGGTTCTGGGTGAGCTCGACCACCTTGTTCTCGAGTCGGTACTGCACCTCCTTGAAGTGCTTCTCGGACTTGGCCTCGACCTTGAGCTGCTTGAGCTGCTGCTTGGCCTGTCGTCGTCGGATCAGCGACTGGATCAGCACGACGTTCTGCAGCTTGCCTCGGTACTCCTTTCGAGCCACGTAGCCTCGGAAGTTTCGCTGGATCGTCAGAGCAGCGCCCTTGTGAGCCACCTCCTGGATGTTTCGTCGCACCAGAGTACCTCGGAAGATAGCCTGGAGACGCACAATGCCATCTCGCTGCTGCTTGAAGTCCCGTCGGCCAGAGAATCCTCTCCAGGCAGACTGGATCTTGACGGCAGCCTGCTCCTTTCGCAGCTCCTGGAACCGCTGTCGAGCAATGTGGGCTCGGAAGAGGGTCTGGGAGGCGATGATGGACTGGCGGGTGTCGAGGTACTTCTGTCGGTAGAACCGCTTTCGCACATTCTTCTGGATGACAATAGCACACTCGTTGAGTCGGTCGGATCGCAGTCGCTCGAGGTAGGCCAGCATACCTGCTCGGAAGAAGATCTTGGTCTTACCGAGCTGGAACTTGTCCTCCTCCTTGATGGTCTTCTCGAGAATCAGGTTACACAGGTCCCGCACCTCCATGGAGGCCCACTCCGCGGAGGGGACCAGCATGTAGTATCGAGAGATGAACTCCTCGTAGGACCATCGAGAGGGGAAACCAGCACACGAGATTCGAATGGTCTCAAGCACGCCACAGGCTCGCAGCTGGGAGAGCACAATGGGGGCGGAAAACGACCAGGCGGCCTTCTCCTCGTTAGGCTTGATACATCGAATGTAGTGCACGTTGGTGGAGTTGATGGTGGTCATCAGGTCGATGAGAGAGCCCTTGAAGATTCGGCCCAGAGTGGGCTTCTTGGGGGCTCGCAGACCAGGCTTGGTGGGAGCAGCAGGCGCATTCTCAGCAGCAACGTTGGCAGCCACGTCCAGAATGTTCTTGAGGAACTCGTTCTTGGTGGCCATGAGAACCTCGAGGTGCTCGTCGGGCACGGCGTCTCGGTTCTTCTCCACAAAGCCCTCGGCCTCGTAGTCGACGTCCTGGGCGTAGTGGGCAACCACAAACGACGTGTTGCCGAACCGCGGCTTCTTGAAATGCTTGTTCTTGGGGTTGTCCAGCTGCTGGTACAGCTTGGTGCACCAGCCCTCGTCGCTTCCAGCAGGCAGTCGAGACTCTTCGTCCAGAAGAGACAGGATACCCAGCTTGGCCTCGATCAGATCGATACAGGGCTGGTTGTCGGAGAAGTCGATGAAGGTCCAGTTGATCTCCTCCTGCACGTACTCGTCCTGCTCGAGCTTGAACACGTGCTGGTTGAACTCCTGCTGCAGCTTCTCGTTGGCGTAGTTGATGCAGAACTGCTCGAACGAGTTCTTCTTGAAGTGCTCGAAACCAAAGATATCCAGCACTCCGATGAAGGTCTCCACCTGCTCCTGGATCTTGGGGTCGCACAGACCGCCGTTGAGCTCACTGACCAGCCAGTCGAACAGCGACGTGTAAATGTGCTTGGACACCGAGTCTCGCACCACCAGCGACTGCTTGTGCGTCTGGTTCGACACAATCTTGTCTGCACGCGTCACAATCTGCTTCTTGGTGATCCACTTGGCAAACAGAACGGGGTCGATCTGCAGCAGCTCGCAGGCCTTGACCAGAGAGGGCTCGTCTGACGACAGAACGGCATCCTGTCGAGTCTGGCCAATCTCAATGTTACCAATGTGCAAAATACCGGCCAGAATGTTCCACAGGCTCTGCTGCTCGGTCTGGCCGATACCAATGGTCTCGAGAGAAGATCCAGTCAGCTTGAACTCGTCGCTGTCGTCCACCCCCTCAATGATATCGTTGCCTCCCTGGTTGAGGTATCGGAAAGCCGCGACTCCACCTTCAACGCCCAGAGCCTTGGCCACCTCGGGAGAGGCGCCCTTGACCAGCTGGTAGAAGATGTGGTAGTTTCGCTCCGTGGCGGGTTGAAAGACCAGGCGCGATCGCTCCAGCAGGAACGTTCGGATTCGGGCTCCAACGATGTCGACGTCCTTGTTGAAGTTGATCTCCAGGTACTTTCCGAATCGCGACGAGTTGTCGTTTCGGGTGGTTTTGGCGTTACCGAAGGCCTCCATGATGGGGTTGGTGGCCAAAATCTGCTCTTCGACGTGAGACAGCGAGTCGCCCTGGGACACGTCACGTTTCCGCGGTGCCAAGGGATCTTCAACTGTGGCGAAGTACCGCATGATGTACTTTGCAGACACGGTCTTTCCTGCTCCGGACTCTCCAGACACCACAATGGTCTGGTCCTTCTTGTCTCGCAGCATACATCGGTAGGCGTCCTCGGCGATGGCGAACAGATGGGGTTCGAGCTCGCCTCGGGGCTTACCGGCATACGCCTGGATGATATCCGGGGTGTAGAGGTTGTCGACCCGCTGGAAGGGGTTGGTGGCGATAAGCACGATACCCGAGTAGGTGTAGATGTTGAGCATCTGGTACCGGGTTCGGATCGCGTGCAGCACACTGGGCTCGTTGAGGTAGGACAGCGAGGTCAGGTCTTCGGTGGACTCGAGAATGGGGGGATTTCGCAGAGGCAGCTGGGGGAGCTCCGATGCCGACTTGAGCACGGCAACGGTGGTCTCCACGGACTTGTCCTCGCCGTTCTCCAGCGTCAGGTTGATGGTCACCTTGTCGCCGTCCGTCTTCTGGTCGACCACCTCAGCACCCACCCATCCTTCTTTTTCGTCTCGGATCCAGCAGCGGCTGTGTTAGCATTGTCATGTAGTGGTACAAGATTTAGGGGTCATCATGAGGCTCGTGTCAGGGCGAGGACAAAACAGCCGAAAAAACGCGAAATGAAGCCCGTTTTCGTTTCCCGCCGTTCTATCGCCTCCCCGGCTCCTTGCTCTCCGTCTTACTCACATTCCGGGCTCGTAACTGATGGCCATGAGCGCGTCGATCCGTGTATGGATAGTGGTGTGGTTTGGTGTGTGGGGAGTTGTTTGTGTAGTTGATCAATAAGCCGAGCGGAGGGGCAAGAAAAACACGTAGGGCCCCGGGTTGTGTGGGGTTTCCAAGAGGCGGCACAAAAAATCGAAACCGGGTGGATTTGGTACAAGTAGCGTAGTGTCGATACTAAACACCCTTTCTCCTGTTTGATGTGTTGGAAGGAAAGTCAAACTCTGGGAGCCAGTGCTAACCTGCAAGTAAACCGGCGAAACACAAGACAGCAGCAGCAGCAGCAGCGGCGGAGTCAAAGCCATCTACAAGTAGCCTAAGATAGTGTTGGTGTAGTAATACAAATATCTACGGTGTTGAGACACCTTGAAGTCGGTTCTTGTTCCTCCATCGTATTGTCGTATCTCCAATCTACAACCCCCACTACCTGGTCGCTACCGATACCGCGTTTTGTCACACGCAATCTCCGAAATGTCTCATTCAGTCAGTATTACCACAATCACTGGTATTACTGTACACGCACCAGTCCGTCGTTTCTTTTAACAGTCTCGGACTCCACGTGTTATTATGGGGCCGTCAGCTTCTTGTCCTCGTGGGCCCCCGTGATTTTACCTCCCCGTCCTACGTGTCCAAAATAATGCGCCCCTGCACATTCCGGAAGAAGGGGCTGAAACAGGTGTGACCGATAAACGAAGCGAGATTGAAATGAGAAAAATGCGTAAATAAAGAACGGGACGAAATTAGAGCGGATTGGACGGGCGCGAAAAAGTTAGAGACAATGAGGACGCCAATCTGACACTCCAAATGGAGCTACAAGGGCAAGTAGTGCAAGTACGACCGAGTCCAGCCTCTACAAAACGGCTCTGTGCTGTCCTCCCCCGCTACGCAAAAACACGCATTCTTGAGCTGCAGAACCCACCGTTAAAATGCGTATTGCTTAAGCTAAAAACAGGGGGCTCAGGGGCTCAACATGTGATCATGGTGCTGCTAGCCGATCGCCGAAAACAGAAAACCACTTGGAGCTGTTTCGAGACGAGATAAACAATCGTGTCTAAGACGACACTATTAATAATTTAGCCCGGCACGGGGGGGTTGGCATGTGAAAAGCTAAACGGTTGCCCGGGTGACACCTCTACACAACGCGCGGCCTAAACGTTAAGGTTTGTGGTCACGTGCACAAAATTCAAAAGAGGACTTTGAGGTTAGGGTGGATGAGACGAGACGAGACGAGGCGAAACGAAACGAAACGAAAACCGAAACTTGATCTTACTAATCAAACTTGACTACGATACATACGCATACGAACCCGATTGTGTTCACTAAGCTCGTACCTGGTAGCTACTCCTCCGAAATGGAAATGTCAATTCATGCATAAATTATCGTTATCTAACCGTGTCTACTCCGTTCGCTGCTCGCTGAGAGCGGTCTTCTTCTTCTCCATGACCTCAAGGGAATGCTGGTGAAGGTTGTGAAGCACGAATCCGAGACCAGCCCAGGCGGCGCCGGAGAGAACGTATCCGAGAGGGTAGTAGCCGGCGGGCTTGAGTCGGATCTTGTTGGAGAGGAACTTGGTAGCAAATCCTGAGTTAGTATGACGTCGTAATGTTGATGTGTGAGACCAACGACATGTCCACCGCTGTTTTTCCAGATTTGTGACGGTTCAAGACCGAATTGAAGAGCTCGGCAACAGCAGCATGATTCGGAATCATCAGTGCAATTGATCGGTGCTGGTGATTCGTCAATTCGGGTCAAATCCGGTCAAACATGGTGCAAGTCTCGTTGTGTCGTTCAAAGTCGTCTGTTAAGGCACAAAATCAGGTTGTCGAAGAGGCGGAAATTGCCGGAGGACAATCTCATCGCGCATTGTAATACTCACCAAGACCGGATGCACCGACTAGCGAAGTAAACAGAGCCATTTTTGTGGTTTTGATGTGTGCTCCAGAGATGACTTTGATGATGCAATATGATTTTGGAGGTTGCAATTTGCGGAGCTGTGATTCGTTGGGAAAGCCGGGTAACTTTAATTAGCAAATGTGGTTGTCGGTTCGAGTTGCGGTTGGGACATCACTACCGCCCCATTTGAAATGTGGAACCCTAATATATGCAAAAAAATCTAGTCTGAATGACTATAGCTGGAGATATCACCAATCCACCACAGCTCTCTCGCCATGTCAGAACTTACACCCGCTCAGCTCAAGGCGCAGAAGAAGGCCGCCAAGGCCGCCAAGCGTGCAGCTTCCAAGGAGGCCTCCGGTCAGGCTCCTACTCGAGATCCACGAGAGGCCAAGAAGGAACAGCAGCAGGCCGCATCCAAGGAGGGAGGCTCGTCTTCTAACAACAGCAACAACAACAATAATACACAAGGCGGAAGCAATCACCAATCGTCCGCGTCTGCATCGTCCAAGGAGGATCGTACTCGGGTTTCTAGACCCGCTCTGTTTGGACATTTGGAGAAGGCCGGAAAGGTGACGGCAGCAGACGCTGGCAAGGATGTGCATCCCGAAGTGATCACTCTGGCGCTGCGGTACTCGTCATACCAGATTGTGGGTTCGTCTGATCGAGCCCGAACTCTTCTGCAGGCCTTCCAGCGGGTCATTGCCGATTACGAGACTCCTGAAGGAACCACTCTGTCTCGAAACCTCACTACACATCTTGGCCACCAGATTGATTTCGTCATTTCCGCGCGACCGCTATCTGTGTCCATGGGTAACGCCATTCGATGGCTCAAGCAGGAGATCTCCGTGGTGAGCATTGACATGTCCGATCAGGCTGCCAAGGAGATGCTGGTGGAGAAAATTGATGAATACATTAAGGAGAAGATCGACGTGAGTGGTCTCGTCATTGTGGAGAGCGCCGTCAACGACATTGCTGACGGCGACACCGTCCTCACATTTGCACATTCCGAGGTGGTGGAAAACACCTTCATTGCCGCCCACCAGGCAGGAAAGCGGTTCAAGATCATTGTGGTCGACTCGCGACCTCTGCATGAGGGCCGAAAGCTGGCTCGAGATCTGTCTGCCCGGGGCATTGAGTGTGTTTACATTCTGGTTTCGGCTCTGGCCCATGTTCTGGACGACGTGTCTCGAGTCTTCCTGGGAGCTCATGCCATGCTTTCTAACGGAGCTCTGCTTTCGCGTGTGGGCTCTGCTCTTATCGCCACTGCTGCCAAGCGAAAGAACATTCCCGTGATTGTTCTGTGTGAGTCCATGAAGTTCTCCGACCGAGTCCAGCTGGATTCCGTCACTCTCAACGAGCTGGCCTTCCCCGAGATGCTCGCCAACACCTACATTAGCGACAAGAAGAAGCTGCCTGAAGACGAGTCCAAGACTTCTCTCAAGTATCTCAACCTGTGCTACGATCTGACCCCCGCCGCAAATCTCACCAAGATTATCACCGAGCTGGGTCATCTGCCTCCCTCGGCCGTTCCCGTCATTATGCGAGAATACAAGTCCGCTTACACCATGTAAGAGGGCGGCTTAGAGACGATGCTTGTATCATAGAGGGGAAGGTGGAGGAGACGGTGGAAGATGGAGGGGGAGACAAAAGGATAGAAACAATAAAACATTGCAGTTAATGGAGATATTCAAGGGCATAGATAGCGAAGTGCAAGGGGTCTGATAGCCAGTACATGTAGTATTGTAGTTGGAGAATGCTTTCGAAAATGAACCAGGATTGACAAAGCAGGTACAAGTACAGTACCATTTACTCGTCTGTCGCTGCGTATGTACAGGTACGAAACAGTGGCTTATCTACATACAAGTAGAAGGGGGTGAGGGTAGCTCTCGAGCCACCAATCGAGAGCTCACAGCACATTGAATACTCACTCCACTGTCTCACACGCGCCAGATAAGAACTGTATTCACTCTTTGTTCCAGACACTATCTGACTAGAATCATACACCCAAGTCTACAGGTACGCCTAGTATGGCAAGTAAAATCACTTAAACTGTGTCGAATATGTACATTAAATAGAGATGCTAGATGAGGGTTTTGCTGGATCTGTTGTTAGCATGGATGTAGGGGAATGTGTGGCTTGGGGGAAAACGAGCAGTGAGGTTTTTAGTGATCAGGAATGTCATCCTGGGGTGTCAAATGACAGCTTGAGACAGCTTGAGACGATTTGCGGGCTGCGTAACTCTGGTTTGTGCACATTTCGTTTCCTCAAGTCGTCACCAACGCTTTTCCTGAGTCTAGAAGCAGATAAGGCCAATAAAAGCCGAGTGGCTCGTTTGTCAGCCAAACCACTTGCCTCTTGGTTGTAGCTACCAGTCTCTGAGCAGCCCACTTAACGGCTCATTCCACAACCTGTTCTTCTGCGCGTTCAGGAGCAACGTCCTTATCATACTCACTTCTCATTCAGCTTGACGCAAAAGGTTCGAATCAAACGGGGATCGGCCTGGACGGCTCGCATGATTTCGCCCTGGGCTCCGGGAGAACAGTCGAACTTCATGTAGAAGTAGTCGCCGACCACATAGCTCTTCTGCTGGGCCTTCATGATCTGGGGCAGAGGCTTGAATCGCCAGCACTCAATGAGACGGACCACGCCTCTGTTGCCGATGATCATTCGGCCGATCTGGGTGACGGCCTGCTTGGCGGCCGCGTGTGCCGGAGTCACCGATGCGATTCCAACGAGTTCGTAGAGCATTTCAAATACTGTTGTGGGAGGGGTAGTTGGGATGCGATGACGTCGTGTGAGGGATGAAGGTTGAAAATGTTACTGGATGCTGCAACCTTAATTTGCACCTCCGTTCATAAAGTGCTCTCTAAGAGAGCCGAAATAAGGAGGTGGGAAGAATATGTGGGGACGAGACGCGGAGGTGGTAAGAGGAGGATGGGGTTGCTTTTGAGGTGGTAAGAAGATATCAGATTTCTTGTGTCTGTGTAACTAGTCGATATCGGTCTGTGGTGGCCGTAATAGTTACTCATGTAAAAGTCACGTGCAACATGCAGCAGTGAGAGCAGGTCGGTAATTACCTGAGAGGACAATACGAGTCCTTGATATGAGAGTGAGAATTGTTAGATGAGTCAAAGTGATAGCTGGGGCTTTACCAGAGTTGCTTGATGCCTTGTAGCTGATTAAGTACAATTACAGTAGTGTTTTGAAGATTTAATGAGGGTGATTTAGGAGACATGCTGGATGTGAATGAGTGAGGAGATTGATAGAGTGATTCAAAAGAAGTACAAGTACAGTGAAGTTTAGAGATGATGTGTTGCTGCTCTCAATGACAGGATTGTATGTTAATCGCGACACTAACGTTCGCTTTGGTATCACGTTTCACTGATTGGTGTGCTCTCTTGTAAAATGCTGAACGCTTTTTCCAAACTCTCAACACACAACACCCTCCCCCAAATCATCGTGATGGCATCATCTCCTGTCTCTGTCATTAAATGCACCATTGTTGCACTTGATTAGTTGGTCAATACTGTACAAACAACTGGTTAAGACACTTCCCATGGCGCTGGCACATCTCGGAAATGAACCGCTAGCTGACTTTTTTCCTCAACTAATTCCCAATTAACCCTCCCATTTTTGTCCCCAGTTCACACTCCTGCTCACAGCCACACTGTACAGTCTCTAATAGCTACCCTACATCTGTTCAGACAGTATCACCTTGCGCACACACTGTATCTTGCACAACCCGCTTCTCCGCATCAGACATCCGTGCGGCTGTGTTATTGGTATGTGGGGTGAAGAATTGGTGGAGAGGGTCCTAGCTATTGTTGTAAGGGGTTCTATTCGTATGGTGTTATGTAATCAAAATCGGATACCGGCTACTCCTGCGCACCCCGCACCTATACTCAGTGTTGTCAATGTTTTCAGCACTGAGTAACACATGGCTGCGTAGCACATGGCTGTGAACCATTATCGTCATTTTCGTTAAGGCGGTTGTCTTATTAGCCCAAGGTTTAGTTGCTGGTCTGGAAACAAGACGAATTGAGAGCAATTCGAAATCAATATATACACGAGAAATGGAGCTAGACGGCTACAAATTGAATTGAATGTGCCCCTCGTTGTTTCTGCTTTAATCACCCCCGTATCTCATCCCCACAGATCGCTACAACCGCACTTACCCTACCTTCACTGAGTCAAACCGAGTCACCCCCAAACCACCTAACTTAACTGTGGCCTTACCCCAGACTGTAGACATATTCCTGTACCACCACCAGTCCACACAACACAACACAATGCTTCGAACTCTGGCCCGATCTTCCGTGCGATTCGCTCCCCGAGCCACCATGGCCCCCACCATGGCTCCTCTGACCATGATGCGACTCAACCACACTCTTATCAAGGGCTCCATCCCCGACAAGTACTCCGACAAGTACACCCTCAAGTTCACCGAGGATCACGACTGGGTTGCCTTCCACAAGGACGGAACCGCCTTCATCGGTATCACCAAGTACGCCGCCGAGGCTCTTGGAGACGCCACCTTTGTCGAGGTCGAGGAGGCCGGCAGCGAGATCGAGAAGGACGATGCCTTTGGAAACGTCGAGTCCGTCAAGGCCACCAACGATATCATTGCTCCCTTTGACTTTGAGGTGGTCGAGTCCAACTTTGACGTTGCCGACACTCCTTCTCTCATCAACAAGGAGCCCAACGGAAACGGCTACCTGGCCAAGGTCAAGCCCACCGAGGGAGCCGAGGAGACCGACGGTCTGCTCTCTGCCGAGGAGTACGACGAGTTCCTCAAGAACGCCCACTAATCGACTGCCGACGTTAACCAGGAAATATATAGAGTAAATATGCAGGTTGTGATCTAAACCTGTTCACGGCTATCGCGTGTTTTTCATTTTTTCGTTTTGTCTAATTACTGTACGGAGGACCAAGTCCTAGTGGCTTACATTACAGAAGTGAGCAAAGCGCAGGATTGGTAAGCCCTATGCAAAGGAGACCTCACCGGTACGAGGCACCATGCAAGCGGAACAGCCTACTTTGGGCACGTTGTCATCCTCGCAAAAGTAAGAAATGTATATGAGGTGCATAATTAGTGGAGCCGCAGAAAGATATGTCGGTATATGTCCACACGGCGAGGGCCCACACGGCTTGGCGAAACAAACCTGCAACGTGCCTGCAATGCAGTGAAAATGTATCGTCCGGGTGTACGAGGATGGGCATCCGTGAGAGAGCAGCCTGGCGAGGTCAATTGTGCCAGGAACAGTATCTAAGGGTCGTCCACTCAAGAGCCATCTTTTGCTTGCTTAGCTGGGTATAGGTTTAACCTCATATAGCCCGTTAGATAGTTGCTAAAGCTCCCAAAAGTGAACCCCCCACGTCTTTCTGGTTAGCAATCCTCCAAAGTTAATGTGCCAACGTCCAAGGAAGCAGCTGAGCGTTTTAGCGGGTGTCAGGCGATCTAACTGGTATCCAATGTCGTATCTGGTATCTTTCATGGCCCGATCGTGGCCAATTGAGGGGGGACTGTGAATCTGAGACAAGCGGTGCCTTTTGAACAACTTTCTAGGACCCCACGGGATTCTGTCTCACATTCTCCACTGCCCCGACAGGTTCCTTTCCTCCATCTCTCCTGCAAAGCAACCTTGGTGGGAAACTCTGAATGTAGTATAAAGATATCGGACTAGGACGGTCGATGAGGTCTCTCTGAACAAGTAATTCCTCTGAACACACAATGCTTCGACGAATCACTCTCAACCAGTTCAAGGGCGGCCTGCGACGGCTGTCCACCCTGACCCCCGTCAAGAACGAGCCCCTGACCTTGCCCAACGGCGCCAAGTACGAGCAGCCCGTCGGTCTGTTCATCAACGGTGAGTTCGTCAAGTCCCAGTCCGGCAAGCGATTCGAGACCGAGAACCCCACCACCGAGACCCCATCACCTCCGTCTACGAGGCCAGCGAGGTCGATGCCAACGCTGCCGTCGAGGCCGCCAAGCAGGCCTTCAAGAACTGGGGCTTTAAGACCCCTCCCTCCGAGCGAGGCGTCCTCCTCAACAAGCTCGCCGACCTGGTGGAGCGAGATCTCGATCTGATTGCCGCCATTGAGACCACCGACAACGGTAAGGTCTTTGCTCAGGCCCAGGGAGACGTGTCTCTGGTCGTCAAGGTCCTGCGATACTACGCCGGCTTTGCCGACAAGATCTCCGGAGACCTCATCCAGTCCAACGACGGCTTCTTCAACTACACCCGAAAGGAGCCTCTCGGAGTGTGTGGCCAGATCATCCCCTGGAACTTCCCTCTTCTCATGTGGGCCTGGAAGATTGCCCCCGCTCTGACCACCGGTAACACCGTTGTTCTCAAGACCGCCGAGTCCACTCCTCTGTCTGCTCTGTACGCCTGTAAGCTCGCCCAGGAGGCTGGTTTCCCCAAGGGTGTTCTTAACGTCATCTCCGGTTTCGGCCCCGTCAGAGGTGTTCTTTCTGCCCACCAGGACATCAAGAAGATCGCCTTCACCGGCTCCACCGCCACCGGTAAGATGGTTGCCAAGACCGCCCTGACCTCCAACCTCAAGAAGACCACCATGGAGCTCGGAGGCAAGTCCCCCAACATCATCTTCGACGATGCCAACCTCGAGGACGCTCTTTCTGCTGCCGCTCTCGGTATCTTCTTCAACTCCGGAGAGGTCTGCTGCGCCGGTTCTCGACTCTTTGTCCAGGCCGGTGTCTACGACAAGGTTGTCGAGGCCTTCAAGAAGAAGGCTGAGTCCGTCAAGGTCGGCGACCCCTTCGACCCCAACTCCCTGCAGGGCCCTCAGCAGAACAAGAACCAGTTCAAGAAGATTCTTGGTTACATTGAGCAGGGCCAGAAGGAAGGTGCTCACCTTCTGTGTGGAGGATCTGCCCAGGCCGGTCCTGGCAAGGGATACTTCATCCAGCCCACCGTTTTCACCGACGTGAACAACGACATGTCCATCGTCCGAGAGGAGATCTTCGGTCCCGTTCTGACCATCACCAAGTTCAACACCGTTGACGACGTGATTGAGATGGCCAACGACTCCGAGTACGGTCTTGCCGCCGGTATCCACACCACTGATATCAACAAGGCCCACTATGTTGCCGAGAACATTGCCTCCGGTACCATCTGGGTCAACTGCTACAACGCCTTCCACGAGGCCGTTCCCTTCGGTGGATACAAGCAGTCTGGTTTCGGTAAGGAGATGGGTCGAGATGGTCTTGAGAACTACCTCCAGACCAAGGCTGTTCGAGTCAAGCTTGACGAGCGAAAGTGGGCTAACAAGCAGTAATTTGCTTTTGCGTAGCTCCGTATATAGATGATTATGATGATAGAAATGGAGAGTTGTGGAGAGGGAGCTGTGACGACAGTGACCGCGCAGAAGACAGATTCTTCGTCCAAAGACCTGTCCAGTAGGATAAGCAGGCATTCGTCATGCCCTGGTATCACCCCATTCATCCAAACTGAGTTGCGGGCTTTAACACTACCTTTAGCTAGCTTGCGAGATTCATTCCTTAGCGTCCAAGGGTATCGACGATAAGCTCTCGTGTACCGTTAGCGGGATGTCGATCATGTGACTGGTAGCGTGGGGTATGAAGGGTCGGAAGTTATCATAGGTGTGGTCATCATGTGGGTGATGTTGGAGGGTGACATTTCTCCAGGAAAGAGAGGGATAAAATTGTTGCTTCACGACATCCGAAAATGTGCCGAAAGATACCGCTTCATAACCACATCATTCACTGTTGTGTGCATGGTTGGGTACATGTCGCAGAATCTGGAGTAATGCTTATCGATCTTCCTTTATTGTCGGGTCCTCATGATTGCAACAGGTGGTCATTCTTTTGGTGGTTAGCGTAGTTGTAGAATGTGTTGACAGACAACAATGTCAGTCCATATGCAGTATGTTGTGCACACGCCTACATGGGGTAATACGCACTTACGCACATGACTTCCCCACATATTCAACATTCACTCATACTGTAACATAATTACATTGAAATAAAACCCATCGATACTTTTACAAAACGACTGACATTGGATTGCCACAACAGCTCTTTCACTGCTGCCAAAGCTGCTGACATCCTCTCGACGCTAGATCGCCTGCTTTGACTTTGTCATCATGCTACCACGGATACTGGCCACGACTCTCACTCTCCTGTTCTTTCTCGTTACACAAACACAGGCCATTTCGCAAGCCACCTACGACCTGCTGGCGTTCTACTCCCAGCTGTCGGACATTGCATATTGCGTACAGACGGTGCGAGGCCCGACCCAGCTCCGACACCCGTTCAAATGTGGAGAACAGTGCCGAAAGACCCAGTTTGAAGGACTCGAGGTGATCCACACGTTTGTGCACAAACCAGCAAGCCCGGCTCTGACGGGCTACATGGCGGTGGATCACACGAATCAGACCAAATACGTGGTTTTTCGGGGCACAAACTCGCTGGAAGACTCCATGCTGGATTTGTCTTTTGGCCATGAACCATCCGCTAGCCCTTCTTTTCTCCAAGGCACCTGCCCTGATTGCAAGGTTCAGGGAGCCATCCTGAAGGCCTACGAAGCCTTCTGGGCAGAAAACTGCGACGAAATCTCGGACTTTCTCTACGAGGACTACCCCCATTACTCACTGTCTCTGACTGGACATTCACTGGGAGGGGTGGCAGCTGCTCTGCTGGCCACAGATATCAAGCTGCAGGGCCTGGACCCGCTTCTCATCAACTTTGGCCAGCCGCAATACGCAAACTTGGCTTATGCACAGCTGGTGGACTCCTTGTTCTTCCCCCAGACAAACAAAGAAGTCATCGATCCTCTTTATGACTCGCCCCAACGGCGCCTATACCGGGTCACGCACTGGAACGATCTCTTTGTGTCTCTGCCCGGCCAGCGTGGCTTTTCCCACTCTCTGGGTGAAGTGTACATCTCTTACCCATGGGTGAAGCCGCCAAGGCGAACGATACGCTACTGTGAGGGTCCCCAGTCGGAGTACTGTCATGGAGGAGACTACAATCCTCTTGAGCGAGCAAATTTCCTCAAAAATCACCTAGCCTATTTCGGTTGGATAGGCTATTGCCCTTATCTATAACCGACTGTACTGTATAACGAATGAATTGATGAACCACTAAGGAGGCGCCTGTTCGTCCTGGGTTTAATTACGCCATGATCTACAGAAAGACGGCATACGGATAGCGGCAGACAAAGCGTGATTCGCAGGCGGTTGTGTCAACCTGAGCAGAGTTCGCTCGTGCGAGTGTGTACTTCCCTTGTAGGTCTTGCCGTATTCAAAAGATGGGCTTCGTTTCTGTGTCAGATAGCAGCGCCGCTTGAAGATGCGGTAGCTCCAGAGCTTCAACGGTTATCAGCGTTTCTATCGCTTGGTCGGCTTATTGAAGATGACAAATCGTCGACCAATCTGGCTTGACCAAAGGGGCTAGATAACGAGTACAATAGGCGAAACAGCCACTGTGACACACTTGTTTCATCTGTCTACCCCGGCTTGGCGGGATATTCAGGGCTACAGTGCCAGTTTTTTCCATCGATGTCACACGGCGCCAAGACGACTAGGGGAAGTGCCGTGCAGTGATAAAGACAAGGGCTGTCAAAGGTTGACCCTGCCAAGCTCCTGCAAGGTCTCGCTATCGAACTCTGTTGGCTGGATGGATGGAGATAACGGTGTCAAACTGTCAGCGAGACCGTCTCTACATATATAGTCGGTCAATTGGAGCTGGTTCGTTCTCTAAATTGCGTTGAAAGAGCCGTCTAAAACAATGCCCGAGAAAAACATTGACCATCCCAAAGTTGAGGAGACTCATGGAGAAGTTGAGGAGATTCAATACGATGTTCCTGAGCTTCATATCCCAACCACCAACGAGCTCCTGGACTCTACCGAGCCCTTCCAGATCTACTACCATTATGCCGCCATTCAGAGAGCCAGAGAAGACGCTCTTCCTCACTCCAGATTCAGATCAATCTTTGACAAGTACACCCGAAAGTCCGACAAGAAAACCTACCCCGAAGAGTTTCCTGGTGATGACACCCATTCGGATGGTACTGGTGTCAGTGACATTGATGCTGAAAAACACGCGGCTCATTCTGAAGGAGGAATCATCAGCCAAATTCCAGGTGCCAGCAAGGAGCTCGCCATCGCCAACATGTCTGCTCGAACTGCAACATGGATGTCTGTTTTCTTTCTGACTACAACAGACATTCTCGGACCCTCCTCAGCCCCCTGGGCCATTTCGCAGCTGGGCTGGTTCCCAGGTATCATGCTCTTCAGTGTCCTGGGAGGTGCTGCTGTCTACACCGGTTGGCTCATTTACCGAATGTTTTTGAAACTCGACTCTCCTGAGTTCCCCATGAAAACCTTTGGAGACCTCGCTCTTCGTGTCTATGGAAAGGGCTTCAGATGGGGAATCGATTTCCTTCAAAGTATTCAGCTGCTGTGTAACGTGGCCGTCATCATTCTAGGTAACGGGCAGGGATTGTCTCAGATCTACAGCCCTCTGTGTTTCTCAGTCTGGTGTATCATCTTCATGATCGCAGGTATGCTGCTGGGTCAAATCAAGCGTCTGTCCAACTTCTCCTACGTTGCCAACGCCGCCATCTGGATGAACCTCTTTGTCGTTTTTGCTACCATGGGAATTGCTGCTACCAAGCCTCCCAACTACGTTGGTGGTGCTCAGCAGAACAACTTGCCCAACTCCACGGACCCCGTGCGAACTAGAGCAATTGAGCAGTACCCTTTCCAGGACCAATTGGGTGCAGTCATGAACATTGTCTACTCCTACGGAGGAGCCATGGTCTTTGTAGAGTTTCTGTCAGAGATGCGAAAGCCTCGAGAGTTCCTCAAGGGCATGTTGTCTGCCCAGGGAGTCATTTTTGTCTGCTACCTGCTCTACGGGCTGCTGGTCTACGCCTACCAGGGCCAGTACACGGTCAACCCCGGTAACCAGGGTCTGGGCTCGAAAAACTGGCAGATTGCAGTCAATGTCATCAGTGTGGTGTCGTCTCTGATTGCTGCTGGTCTGTATGGTAATGTCGGAATCAAGGTGGTATACATCACCATCATTCGACGAGCCGTTCCTGCTCTTCCTGGACTTGATGACGGCATCAAGGGCAGAATTGCCTGGGCTCTCATGGTGTTCATCTACTGGGCGGTTGCCTTTGTGATTGCCTCAGCCATCCCCCAATTCTCGTCTCTGACCGCGCTGGTTGGAGCTGCCTGTATTCTTCAGTTCTCCTACACCTTCCCTCCACTCATGTACATGGGCTTGACCATTCGAGAGGAGGCCAGCAAGATGGACACGGTGGACTTTGAAAACCGGGTTGTTACCAAGTACGACTCGTGGAAGAGCTTGGCGCGGTGGAAGCGAGGCATCATGTCTCGACCGTGGTGGGTGCTAGTCAACTTTGTGCTTTTCCTGGCGTCTCTGGCCACCGCCATTCTTGGAATCTACTCGTCCATCTACTCCTTGGTACAAGCCTTTAATGCTCCTGGAGCTGCCACTGTCTCTTTCGGATGCAAGCCTCCTGTTGCCTAATTGGACGAGTGGCAGTACCAGGGTACGATAGGCAACCAGCGACCACGAACCACTTGTACTGACGCCAAATATAGCTTCTCCTGTAATGTCTTTGTATTAAAAATAATCTGTGACCTCCGTGCTTTCTGTCGGTTGTTTTGTATTGTCCGTAGCCGACCCTTTTTTTTTTCCTGTAAAATGGACCTTACAGACGCACCCCATAATGGCTGTGCTTTGTGCGACTGCATATTAAGAACGGAGGTGAAAAACTACACTAATGGTTTAACTGCTGCTATAATTCTTGTTTCGGGCTCGGAAAGCTGCCAGAAACATGAATTCAGAAGCCCCGAGTCGACATTTTCTCTTGTATTACACCCTGGACCTCCTCGCTCCACTTTGACAGCCATTAAACACTTATTTCTTAACCCCGAAAGCCGAAGCATTCCAACTTTATGCAGAATACACCTTGACGGCTCACAGCTTCCTCCGTTGTTAGCACCCAGCACAAAGACCCCGTGCCTTTTTGCCAAGAGATGTCCACAGCCACGTTGGCTTCATTTATATATAATGCCAGCTGTCAGCCGGCTCGCGTCATGAGCTTCATCACCGGAAAAAATCGCCGCTACACCTCTCCATATCGACATGTTAAGCCCCAGCTATGAAAACCGTTATCGGTGTTTAATTTTATAGCCGAGCCAGAGCTATCAACGAAGATGGTGTTACTACGACAACGGCGACGACGGCGGACTCCGACACCGAAACTCGACGCAAGAATTCAACGCAACAAAAGGTCATCAGAAACCAGCAAAAGATGAGCAACCAAAAACCGACCATATGACAATCACGTGACTCCGTTTGGACTCCTCATCGTCTATTTCTTCTACCGATACCCAAAGACTAGACACCCCCTAATTTTACCCTACAGTTGAGATAAGATTGATCTAATTACGGTCGATAAGATACCAATGTCGAGCCTGAATCTGACTAAGCACAAGAGCAAACTTTTCTCTTGGGGCCCAGACACGTTATCGCCTGCTCTGATACGGTCTCAGCGTTTACCCTCAGTGTCTAAATGAAACTCTGGAAACTCTGGAAGCGTGGCGGAGCACGCAAGGCACTAAATCTGAGATGGTTCTCAGTACATGCCCTCTGAGCTTGAGGCTGGCTATTTTAGGGCTGGCATTTTAGGGCTGGCAGGCAGGCATCCATGTTGTGCGTGCGCTGGGATATTCAAGTGGACCCATGTTATTGTTATGTGAACTCTCCCGCACAAATTCCGGAGATACCATACCGCCCCCCTCCTTGTAAGTTCAGCCACGGCGCGCGTTAGTCCCATGGTGGGCCTGCTGATACGTCTCCAGGCAGCCTGAAAAACGGCACTACTGATGTGGGAGGGGGACTCGGCTGAGATCAGGCAAGAGGAGGTGGTGGAGGGGAACACTCTATTGGCTTAGTCAGACCATCGGTCGACCGGCTGGTCGCCCTAGCAACGGCCCCAAAGTTTGTTGGCACACAAGGTGACTCTATCCAATTGCCAATTACCTCCAGTGGCAGTCCCTCTGCGGGTACCTGCTGCACGGGCTACAGTGAGCTCCTTGTTGGAACGCGAGGTGTGCAGGGTCCATCCCTCCGATGTGGACGTGTTCGACGGAGCTTCTGGACTCATCGCGTACCTTGAGCACTTAAGGTATAGGGCCGGCGTCGTCGTGTTGACGGGGTGGCTTGAGAATGTGGAATTTTGCATGCAGAGTTTGTTTGTCGCAACTGAATTGTAAATCTCATGACCTTTTTTTGCGGGTGTAAACAGAGTCTAGTCGGGGTGTGCGTGGATTGGAGTGGAGTCAGGGGCTGGAGAAAAAACATCGCCAGATTCTCCTTGGTGGTGGTTTGTGTCTTGGCTTCTGGTTGCTTTGAGTCGGAGATCCCGGAGATACTTTCAGGTGGTGCTGGTGAGGCACTTCTACGAGTGATTACACTTTTAGGGGTGCTACTGGTGATACAGGCTAAGAATGTTCCAAAAAAATCTCATATGCGTTCGTTCATTTCATTAATGCTTCTATTAGTTGGGATGCTTATGCGGCGACAGGAGGGACAGGGCCAGTGGATCGGTCAGATCGATCCGAGTCCATGGAACGTTTCTGTTTTCGTTCCTCTCGCTTTTTTGCCTTCTCCTTCGCTGCGGCGGCCCTCGATCGGGTCCACACCTCAGATATGCTGATATGAGTAACTTCCAGAACGGCTCTGACGCCGCCCAGATGATGGCATCCTGAAGGATAGAGGAGATAGAGAGGGCCACGGAGGTTGTCGTCGGGCTTGAACTTCTCGTGGAATGCTTGCTTACCGTTAAGGGCGAGAGCCTTGCAGGTAGTCTTGTATAGCGAGCGCGTCGACTCCTGGATGATCTTGTTCATGCCAGAGAGCTCGCCCATCTCTTCTCGAGGGGCAAGGCCAAAAGTGAGGTACTCAAGGCCTTCCTCCTTGAGAATTCGGGTCGCGTTAGTGGTGAGAAATTCGGTGGTGCCCTGGCCGGCGTCTTCTCGAGCGATACAAGGCTCGATCAGGTAGCCCTTGTGGCCGCCGACCTGCATCAGACAGGCCCAGGAGTTGGGCTTGCCGTCGGGACCAAGTGTGTAGAGATGTCGGGAGGTTCGCAGAGCGAAGGGGTTGAGAACCGTCGAGTAGGCCTGGGGCAGATGTCGGTCCACTCGGGACTGTCGCCAGTCGGCGTAGACCTGCATGAGATCTCGCTCCAGCTGGGGGTCGATGCCGTCCTTGGGCGAGTACACCTTGAGGCTGACGCCCTCCTTCTGCAGGTTTCGGTTCCATCGGTTGATGGTTCGTCCAAAGCCGGGGTTGGTCTGGGGGTTGATGACGTGCTCGACGCCAAACTCCATGAGACCCCACTTGGCCTCTCGTCCATGGTCAGCCATTTCGGGGCCGGCGCCAACAATGGCGGTCTTCCAGCCCTGCACTCGGCAGTGTTTTCGGAAGTTCTGGAACACGCCAGGCATGTGTTCGGCGGCACAGAGAGGGTCTCCGTAGACCACGGCGACCTTTTGTGCGACCTTGAAGCAGATGACGGAGTCGCGGTCCGGGGGGATGTAGAGAGAATATGACTTGTCGAGCATGGCGGCGTGGGTGGGTCGGCCATGGAGCGCCAGAAGACGCTCGAGGGTCTCGGGAACGCCGTCGCACTCAATGTTGTAGACGTTGTTCATGGGGGTTTGTGGCGCGAATCCGAGCGATGTGGCCCAGCTCTTTCGGGCCGGCGGCTGGTTCTTTTGAAGTCGGGCAAACTGGGGCTCTCGAGTGGCGCCCGGTTCTCTGTTGATGGAGTAGGAGTATTCCTTTTCTAGTTCGTTTTCGTCGTTGAGAGTCGCGGCGGAGTCGGAAGAGCCCGAGTTGGACAGACGGGGATGCTGGCCGGTCAGCGGAAGATCCTTGTCATCGTATTCGGCGTGGCGTCGCAGGCAGCAGTTGAACCACATTGTTGTTTTCTGTTCAAGAGATGTGTATGGAAATGTGGGAGAGTAGACTGGGAGTGATGGTGAGTCGATGCTGGAGAGCCCAAAAGTCAGGGGAAAGACAGGCACAGATATACAAAATGTGAATTAGGCACGGTCCGCAAAAACTAGAACTTCGAAAACCTAGGCATATTAATTACCGGCGTTTACACCTGAGCTTGGGTCTCTTTGGCTCAACCTCAGACAAAGAAAGCTGCGTTGCTGGACAAGATTAAGCCTTTGTCTCTCGGACCTCTCTAGACCGGAGCTCCAAGAATTTACTTCCACAAAATGCAGTAGCGGCACGGTGATAAGAGCTAAACAATTCTAAGCCCGACAAAGTCGCTTGGCTCCAAAGAAAAGACAACAAAAAGCGCCAAGACGTTTCTGCGCTCACCAGCCTTGGCGCTCACGAGATGGATGCCAAGAAAGCCAAAGGAGCTGATATTCGCGCAGGGCAGGTGGAGAGCACGGAACGGATCTCTCCCTGAAGATGGAGTGGGCCACCCACAAGGACAAGCTCCTTTAGCTACACTGACACAGCCCACAAATGACGGTCCACACAAGCACTTTTTCAGTTCTCCCAAATGACCCACCCACGTCAAGACGTTGGCTCTCACGCGAATCAGGCTTTGCTTTTTCGTTTCACGCCTCTCTACGCCCGTCAGAATGCTCTTACAAGCGTCGACTCCCTGGCAGAGGCTGTCGCCTTTGCTTTGTCTCCGAAATCTCCAAGCCAAAAAGCCCGCTTGTTTCTGCCTTGTGGTCCAACTCTAAGGGCCAACTTTGCGTTCTTCGCCCCGGGCTTTTACGACTTTGAGTTATTTTTCCCTCTTGAGCCTTCATTCCTGGATGGTGCCAAAAACCACAAAATGGAAAGCAAACCCTGGAGAAGGTGTATATCGTTATATACCTTTGCCTCAGAATCCACCCCCCCTCCGCCAGCCAAAGCCAGTTTGCACATGTTACACGCATCATCCCCTTGACTTCTGGCTGGCTCGGTTTCGCGTCTATTTTGAATTAATACTGAGCTGGTGCTGCTGGCTGCGGAATATGGGGTGTGGCTTGCCCAGGGACGTTACGGATCGCAGCCCGGGCCTCTCCCTTCGTCGTTCATCGGTCACGGTGCGTGAGCCAAGTAGGTCGTGCAGGGCCAAGACGTCAGAAAATCGCGCCTGCATAAATCTGTCATTGGCGGATCGGAGATAGACTTCCCTTCCGGCTTAACTCCGTGTGACTCAGCCGGACCGCAAACGACTCATGTCATCCCGCCTTCCGAATGTATGTACACACATGTAAGGGAACAGGTCCAAAGCTGCTCTCGAACTGACGTGTGGCGGCAGAGATACACTGAGCGATTCCGAGCACCGTCCAGGATGACGGATGTTTAGACTAACCAGACATCCGGCTGTGATGAGCCGCATACCAGCCTCGCCGCAAGTGGACGGATGGTGATGCAGCTCAGGTATAGATGAGATATATAGCGGTGTAAATACTTGTATATGTTTAGTGCGGACATTTCGGTCTCGTGATGGTCTTCTGTTTCAGACTGAGAATTGACTATCATTTTGGGTGTCGTTTTGGCTATTCGCGTCTTAGTTGTCATTGTTGGATCCACGTCTCTCCATTCTGGCTGGTACCCTGAGATAATCAGTTCAGCCTCGAGCTGGGGGATCAACTGATAATAATACTGTCGATTTTTCGGAAATAAAGCGTGTTGCACTTGGGATTTGGGCGAAAATCGCAAAAGTGGAAAATGCCAAGACCTGGGCAAAAGGGACACATGGAACAAGCCCTTTCTCCGGGCTTATTTCAAATGCCAGAGCCAACGGCACTACATGTCTCAGGCACGATTGGTGCACATGACGCCGCTTGCCTCTTGGCCCTCCTCTGGTTCTCCAAGTTGTCCACGACCTTCACCTCCCCTATATGTACATTTTCCAGCGTTGAAACCATCTTTGAAACAAGCCATCCCCACTCTCCATTTTAGCCGACTCTAACAATAGAGGGCAGTGCTTCGTGGACCAGCAGAGTTCACACCCTCCCCGACTCTGACTTTCACTTTGCACGGTCTATCTGGGATTGACTTTTAGTTATATATAACTGGTTAGTAATCGAGGGGGCTCTTTGACTTTGCCAAGCCTCGCACTCGACCCATCGTACCTCTTTAACGCCTGCCTCCCAGGTGCAAGCAAACGAGTCACATGGAGCAACTTGACAGGTACAGTAACAGCTGTTGGCGATACTGACGGATCAGCTGGCGATGTCTGCTAAATGATGGTTCGGTAGATCAAGGCAATACGTCGCCGTACGCGTACACACAGCTGCACAAGTGGAGCCAAAGTTGCATGAGGGTTGTGTTGAATGCACAAAAACACAGAATGCAGGACGGTGTTTATTTATTACCCACAAGCCAGTAGGATGGACTCGCGGATGGAACTCACCGAGCGTCGGTCACCAACAGCCTTATGGAAGCACGCTCTTTGTTGGCCCCTGGCCTTGGGGGCGTGTATGTATGTGCACTTGTACCTGAAAATTCCTGCGAGTCCCCTCATATGACCCTTTGATGACTTCTCCGCAGAGGAGCGGGAAATCGACTTCGATACCACGCTTGTTCGTTCGTACATAATTGCTCGTGGCAGCCAAGGGCTCCCCTGTTTGGCTCAGACTGGGTTTTATTAGTACCCCCAGGCTAGACCCTCTAGACTCATGTGATTCTGTACATTGTCCAGCAGTATCACGCCATCTGCTACAAGTGTACATGACTCCATATGATGTACAGTTGGAGGAGCATTCCTCGTAATAGAGAGTAAACAACACAAGACTGAGAGAGTGCTCCACGCAGCTCCCCCAAATATGTTCAATAATGTTATAGACAAACGTTTCAGCTGGACTCGTCCGCTTGGGGCCAAAGGTTTCTGTATTTGGCTTTGGATTGGGCTAGTCTTGCCACCAAGAGAGAGCGGAGAGCAGCAAAAGTGCAACCTATCGACAACCCCTCATGTTTCGCTTCTGTCGAGTAGTACCTGCGGATTACACCATGGGACTGTCTCTCCTCTTTACCCCCGCTCTCCACTCATCCCTTCTGCCGTTCACCTCTATTCACGTTACCCCTTGTAGACGTGTAAATGACAGCTGGGGGCTATTTTTGGCTACGACACGCCAACTACAGGCCCCAGCTGGTGCCACCATGGAACCTTTAGGCGATCGTCAGGGACCTTGTCGTCGCCCAGCCTATCAGACGCTCGCCGTGATCTGGCTTCTGGGGATGAAGATCCCAGGTTAAGAAAGCGAAAAAGTATAGAGAGGACAAGGCCAAAACGCAAAGTGGAGCTGCCTCCATTTGACAGAAAAATCAAAGTGACAGGCAGAGGAATATGGCCTGTTGACAACAAGCGACTGGTGGGGCACAAAGCTGTCACAAGCTGCACCTCCCGTGCCTCTCTCGGCGATAGACTCCTTCGTATCTGCAAAAGTGATGGTGCCAAGACCTGTCGAGCAACGCTTGTGGGGGATCGAGAGAGAGCAGCCAAGTGAACGAGTAATTAAGTCAAGCAAAACATCGCCATGCTGAATAAGATCGTATTCGCGCTTCAGCTTGGCGTGCTCCTTAGCATGTCGGGAACCACGTTTCATAACGGTTTGTGCGCACGGCACGATTGACACGACTCCGGCGCAGTCAACAACTTCGCCCCCAATCAGCGCGCCGCACGCCGTGGATAAACCCACAGAATTATGCGTGCTTGTACGAGTAGAGTCAGGCTCTCGGGGCGTAGCCGTGTGATGGAAGCGCCCATTAGGATTTGGCCAAAGCTACCGTTCACTGCCCTGTGACGGGGTGTGCTGTTGCTTCTGCTTTGTCCTCAATGAATGAGGATTAGGACGAGACATGCCAAGACTGGAGCGTTGTATTACTGTGAGAGAATTACTACAGGCAATTCAGTCTCTGCCCGTTGCGCTTGTTGTGCCTGTTGGATGACTGTTTCCGTCCAGCCCCCCTCCATAATTCAAAGTCCTGACACAACGTCTCCACTTTTCTCGGATCAGCTGTCTCCACTATGATCTAACCGTGGTTCGCTCATTAGCGCTACTTAAGCAGCCACTAAAAATGACACATGGCGCGAACTACTGTACGAGACTGAGGGGCGTTCCCCAGATACGTTAAGTGGTTGTCTCTCGGGCTCTTGTTTCATAGCTGAAGCAGTGCCAATCAATGGTTCGTATAGCTGCTTCATTTACCCGATCTTGCTGCTGCGGCTCGATCTTCACACAGACTGGACGCAGATACAGACAGGACGTACTGTGCCTTGCTCGGTGCCTATTGGATGCGGGTCTCCATAATCTGACTCAACTCCGCTAAAAGAGAGAGAGAGTCACCTGTGATCCTCTCTGTTGACTCCTTTGCAAACACATGCTTCCGCGTCTGCTTTTTCCACATGCGAAAGCTTTAATCGGGTCTCTAAACATAGCTCTATCTGTAGCCTCTGAGATATCAGATGCTAGAGACTGCTCGTCGGACAAAGACTTGTTGGACGGCTGTGCACGCCATTCTTTTATTACACACGTGTTTTCTGTTTGTTGCAAGTCGGACAACGCTTGCTTGTGGATCTATCTTGATACGGTCGACGACTGCGCCTCAATCCACTCAGTTGAACGTATCATTCGCGGAAAATTGCACAGCCTGAAACGATAGTTGTAGCCGCCTTCGTAATGAACGTTCCCAGCAGGCCCCCCAGTATCGTTTCATGCTCTTGCCACTCAGTGGAACCTCTGAAACCATCCCTTCAGGCTTAAGCGTCTTTTGCTCGCACTACAGTCAACTAAGAAAGCCAAATCCCTCAGGGGATTACTTGGGAATGGTGCGGCTACACCCTTAAGGGGCGTGACGCGTTATTCCCTTGCCTACGCGTATTTTTAGTCCGGTTTCTGTTTGACTGAAGGAGTGGGTGCTATTATTGCTCACCCCTTGCCTTGGAGCTATTTACGATGTACTGTACTCGTACTCCGTACATCTATTGTACCAAGCGTACCTACAGTTCTTCTATAGCCCCGAAAAAAAGAACTCAGCCGCATGTGTTGGACGCGGCTTATCTCCGTCGCTTCGAGCCGCTTGAGGCCAGCTGGTAGCCGCTCTGTCGGCTCTCCGTCAGCTTGCTTTTTCAGTCGCAATAACCGCTTCTGAGTTCGAGTATTTTTAGCCCGTCCAACAATCGCCATTGCCCACCGTCAACTGAGCACCACGCACTTTAATGCGGATGAATTCCGTAAAAGAAGGCGCTACCAAACCGTATCGGGAATTGAGAGCACTCGGAGCGGCGTACAGGCTAAAAGGCAGAAGTGTCCAGCCCCGTCTTGGCGCTCTTGGCAGTCCTCGACACTTTCTTCGCCTCTATCTCCGTGGTATGAACGCTATGGGGAGAGAAAGTGAAAAGTCAGCATGGTTTGTCAAAGCCTCACAACGGCCGCATCGAGGAATTTGACTTCTTGGTTGAGCGATTAGAGGAGCCATGTTCTAGAACGTTTGGACCATAGTGGACATTCTACAGTATACGAGTCCCACTCAACAGGTGTAACCAAGTGATACAAAATATTTTCATGTTTTCAAACCGACTTGCTCCCAGCAACACCTGAATACTCCACTCGTACCACCCGAGTGCACCACCACACCCTGCCCTTATCCCATCAACACCACCTGGTCTGTCTAGCCCACCTCGAGCTGCTTTCTTATTCCTAATTGACGCAACTCTGACGATAGCTACTCGGCGCACGGCGGTTTAATGCACGTACGGAGAAAGCCTCACGTATCGAACACTATCGAATGGAAAACCACACGGCTCGATGACGGAAGATGTGACGATAAAGCCATTATTACGTGCCATCCGAGCATCTTTGCCACCGCTTTCTCTCGATCGATTTGCGGGCAAACTAGTCAAGTAATTGGGTTAGCATTTTAACATAAAAGTGTGTCATTCCCGAGAGGACTCTACAAGAAGGCCAATATAGACCAAGCAATTGCCGTGTTCGAATGCTTCGTCGATGGAGTCAGAAGCAACGCCTGTAGTGAGCAAAAATCGTTGTCGATAGCACGTCTTTGCTTGGTATTTGTGTACTACATCCTTCCAAAATGCTGCAAAAACCTTATTATGACGGCTCACGTGACTTGAATATCTCCTAGTATCCTCAACTCTTAGCGTTTTTTCAACTTTTCCGATATAGTGTAGGGGCTATCACATCACGCTCTCATTTCTGAGCACCGTGGAGACCGGGGTTCGATTCCCCGTATCGGAGTCTTGGTTACGGCCATATCCTGGTGAAAATACGGCTTCCCGTCCGATCAGCCATAGTCAAGCACCAGAGAGCCTAGTTAGTATTGTAGTGGGAGACCATACGAGAATCCTGGGTGCTGTAATCTTTTGCCAATCGTCAAGTTCGACTGTTATCACAGTTTTTTTTTGAATACTGCGGAATGCCTTCTTCCTTCGTTATCCGTTCCGCCACTTCCACTATCTAACTCGGCGGCAATTGTAGCCCTGGGTGAGTTAGTGTTCACGTGACCTTCTTGGCAATCTACAAGCTAGTCGGTCGCCACAGCAACCCTAATCCACCGACATCTCACCACAACAGGGCCATCCAGACCCATCACCACGACCATGCAAGTATTCGAGTGGGCTTTCGGCAAGCGGCAGACGCCCCAAGAGAAGCTGCGCAAGCACCAGCGAGCTCTGGAGCGAACGCAGCGGGAGCTGGACCGAGAGCGAGTCAAGCTCGAGGGCCAGGAGAAGAAGCTGATTGCAGACATCAAAAAGTCGGCCAAGGCCGGCCAGACGGGCGCGTGCAAGGTCATGGCCAAGGACCTGGTGCGAACGCGGTCATACATCCAGAAGTTCTACCAGATGAAGACCCAGCTGCAGGCCATCTCGCTACGTATCCAGACGGTGCGATCCAACGAGCAGATGATGCAGAGCATGAAGGGAGCCACGCGGCTGCTGCAGGGCATGAACAAGTCGATGAACCTGCCCCAGCTGACCCGGATCGCCATGGAGTTTGAGCGGGAGAACGACATTATGGACCAGCGTCAGGAGATGATGGACGACTCCATTGACGACGCCATGGAGGACGACGAGGTGGAGAGCGAGGACATCGTCAACCAGGTGCTGGACGAGATTGGAATCGATCTTGGCCAGAGCATGGGTGCCGTTCCCGACGGAATCCAGGGCCAGCAGGAGCGAGTGGCTGTTGCCGAGGGAGGAGATGATGATCTCGAGGCCCGACTCGGTGCTCTGAGACGATAAGATCAGACAAGTGACCGAGCGAGCGAGCTAACGTGCAAGCCAGAAGGAGCAGCCACAGGATCTTTGTGTCGCACCGCTAACCTACATCCATATTCAATCAGTGCATGGGCCCCCGTTGTTGACAGTATACCTGGCAGTATAACTTCACCACCCACCACCACTAGCAACACGCGGCTGGAGGCACCAACACTGGACCAACAATTCCTTTTGTTCTACGATACTTGCTGTAATCAGTTATATATAATATATTACATTTTTCAAAAAACATGATTGCCATTATTGAACACTCTCTTAAACGTACCTCTTGTCCTGCAGGTACTCGTAGATCTGCTTAACGGCCTCCTCAACGGAGGTCTCGTGGCTCTTGATGTGGATCTCGGGCTTCTCGGGAGCCTCGTAGGGAGCAGAGATTCCGGTGAACTCGGGAATGGTTCCGGCTCGAGCCTTCTTGTACAGACCCTTGGGATCTCGCTGCTCGGCAACCTCGATGGGAACGTCGACGTAGACCTCAACAAAGGGCAGGTTGGAGGCCTCGTGGAGCTCTCGTGCGCTCTGTCGATCCTTCTTGTAGGGCGAGATGAAAGAGGTGAGAGTCACGGCGGTGGAGTCGGTGAAGAGCTTGGCCACCTCGGAGATTCGTCGGATGTTTTCGTTTCGGTCGGCCTCGGAGAAGCCCAGATCCTTGTTGAGGCCGAATCGCACATTGTCTCCGTCCAGTCGGTACGAGTTGATCTTGTTCTGGAGAAGGTACTGCTCGAGGGCAGTAGCAATGGTGGACTTGCCCGAGGCAGACAGTCCAGTGAACCACAGGGTGACTCCCTTCTGTCCCACAAGCTTGGCTCGCTCGTCGTGGGTGAGTCCCTCGTGCCAGGTGATGTTGGTAGCCATTGTATCTTTTGTTGTTGAGGGGGTGTTTTAGATCTCGATTGAGTTGTCACGGAAAAGAACAAAACTTGTCACTCTTTTAGCCCGGGGTATATTAAGTCAATCCTTGGATGTGGCTGGATTTAGAGTTGTTCACCATATCACGTGGAACTTGCAAGCGCACTGTGCACTGATTCTGCAATATGATGCGCGAATCTGTCCCAGTGACGCGATCGATCCACTAGTATGATTGCACGTGGATGGCCTACAACGGGTTTCGAGTCGGTTTCGAGTTCAGCAAGAAATCGAGAGTTGAAGAATCCAACTCAAAATTCTCATGGCTGGATCGCTTCCACATGAACACTCAGCATGGAGCGTTTCTTTGAGTTATCAGGACAGCAGTGGCTGGTGAGTTTTGGCTGTACTGGCTGGTGAGAGAATGGAGGTAAGCTACGAGTACTCGTACTGTTAGCAGCATTTACCAGCACCAGCCAAAATGTTCAGCACAAGCGCACAGGGCTGGGTTGGTGGCTTCAGCAATCTTACTGAAACTCGATCTTTACGTCGTCACCATACCGGCAAGAGCAGCTACAGTAGCCACAGTAAATGATTTGCATGGATTCATTAACAGCCGTTTAGAGCTGGGGAAATGCAGGTCGGCACGTGGTTGGTTCAACAAGTGCACGGCGAATGTACCGTAGGAATGCCGTCCATACACGATTGTATAACTACTCTTCATAAGGAGTCACTCTGTCGTGGAGTCATTAAGTGCAAAGCAAGACGGGATGTACTGTTAGTGAAACACATCGACCCCTCAGTACCCTTTG
The DNA here is from genome assembly GCA_900519085.1 of Yarrowia deformans. Taxonomy (NCBI): domain Eukaryota; kingdom Fungi; phylum Ascomycota; class Dipodascomycetes; order Dipodascales; genus Yarrowia; species Yarrowia deformans. Next base: position 895,876 of record ULGY01000004.1, on the reverse strand, counting down.
CCAGGCTATTCTTGTCCAAGTAGTCTGAGGGAAGAGCTCTGATGACGGCGAACCCCACTCTGGCTGTTCCCCCCACTATAACACCCATGTCTTGACCGTGAGTTCGCCAATCTCAGAAAGTTGAGACATTGGAGCCCCACAGACACTAGAATACTTGAGCAGGCCTTGTTGCAGTCCAAGAACGCTGGGCTATGGTTCACAGAAAGACTACTGTAGTCAAGGTGATGACCGACAATGCAAATTTAGAATCAGTCGAGCGAGTATGTCACTATACGTTATCGAGCATATCCTGCCGAGAGAGTCTCCATTTCCTCGGACTTGCACTTAAAGACCTCTCTCTCTTCTGTCGAGTGAATTCTCTTCTCCACTCTGAAATAATATGGAGATACTAACCTTCTGAACATACTAAGACCTATCGGCAGCAAAGTTGACTGGATTATAACACCATGGTTTGATATACCCAGACGGCACCCAGTTATTGGTCTCGGATACAGTTTCATCTTCATATATTCCGTTGAGCCAACTGCAGATAACCTCTCGAAGTCATTTCCCCAAAAGCTCCAAAATCATCTGATCCCAGCTATGTTGAGAAATACACTGCTCTCTGCCTTGTCATATCTCCCACTGTCCAATCCAATCACGGGAACACCGGAAATATTGTTAGAGAATGCAGTGATGCCATGTACACTCCTCGTCTTCTGCAGATTCGAATGATTCAGAATGATCGTCGAAACGCTACTATCGTCTCACTTAACTGATGTCCACCGTGTCTTGCACTTTTTGCCAAATAGACGCCAGTCTCGTCCACTTTTCCCCTTGAGAAACTCAGTAGTATACTGGCAAACATGAATCTGGCCGTTTCCCAAACTCCTACCGTCCTCTCCAGACCATTCCATAGAAACTAGACTGAGAATTTCGACGCCGTGGAGCGTGGTAATCACGTGATTGTCCAGATCAAGCAGCATCACAGCAACTTCTAAGAATGTCTTCCTCCTCAGAATGGCGTACTTGCCCAAGAGGCTGTCCAGACACAGGTCGGAGACGCCGAGAGCAGATGCCGAGGGGATAGAGGAGACGGAGGTGACATGACAGGGCGGCGAGCTGACATGGTTGGAGGTCAGGTGATTCTCGCTATCGTGACTGACCCCACTCATAACCTCTGAACCCAGGCCTGAGCTGAAGTCCACAGCCACTTTCACCAGCGTGCCTTCCATGAACAGAAACATGTCGCTGGCTCGCACCATAAAGAAGTTGCTGCTGCACCCGAGCCTGGAATACATTAAAGGGCACCAGGCGTCAGGTGACAACACTTTGAAAAGCCGGTGAATCACGTGGCCCTCGAAGTCCAGAAACATGATTTCGTCCTGTTGCGTCCCCGGTAAATGGGCTATAGCAAACACAGCTCCATCGATCTGTCGAATTTCAGCTCTTCGACTTTGATAATTGAGCATGTCAGCCTGCGACGAGGGCAAGAAGAGTACTGCGGGTCTTTGAGAATCGGCTTCCATCTGAAGAAAGTACCAGCCTCCAGATTGAACGCCGACGAGACTGGCCAATAGCGTAGATCCACAGACGAGAGCGTGGACTTCGACGAGCACTTCGCCCTTGAGATCAAACTTATACTCCAGCCCAGGGGCTATGTAGGTGTATCTTGTTGACTCTCTAAAGAACTCTGGGGTTACATGCCCGATGGCTGGGAGCTCTTCTGCGCCCACTTTTCGTTTTTGCAGCGTTGGAACATCCAGCCTGTACGAGCGCGTGCCCCTCTCGAAGGTATCGGCTGGGCGGACGAGCAAAGAGTGGCCGCTTTTTTCCACACTGACAAAAAGGCCTGTGTCAAAAACGTGACATTTGGGCTTGAAGAGAAGCTCGCCCACGAGCGGCATGTCTTTGTGCATTTGCGGCCGTCGTTCGGTCTCCAAGAACGTGTGTGTTCGTGCCAGTGAGGAGATATCAATGATTTTGACGGCAGCACCGGTATGGCTTGTTTTGCGCGAGTCGCAGATCTCTGTCAGAATCTCCCTCCAACGCACATACTTCAGTTTCTGTTGCTCGCGGATCCAGGGAACGAGCTTCTTGCAGGTGAGAGAAAGAGCCCTGTCTTGTTGGAGAGCCGTCTGAACCTGGTCGTAGAGAGAAGAGCAGGTGAGACTGAGCGAGTGGAGATCGGGGTAAGAGAGGTCAGCGAGAATGTGCCTCTGCACTTCTGGCGGTAGTGTTAGCATGGCGGTATCGTACTAGAGTCTGGGTTAGATCGCGATCTTTGAATAGTCCATTGGCACTCAGCCTGAATCACTCAGCCTGTCTTCCTCCAAGACCAGGCAACACCATCAGTGTCATCTCAGTGTCACAACCACCCACCATTCACGTTTCTGTCTCTTTCCGAAAAGCTGACCTTCTTCAAGTACAAGTACAAGTACACTAACACTGGTCAAGTTCTTGTGGCAACTGATACAGCCAACCAGAAGCACCAGATGCACCCGATGCAAGTGTGTGGAGTGGAGAAACCTTAACGAGGGTGACGAGAATCAAAACATTCGACCTGGTGGCAGTCACAAGCTCCCTACAAGTGCACGTTCCGTAGCCCTTCTATATGTACTCCTTTTTTTACTCCTTTTTTCAATACATTAAGCTCCGTGCTTGTTAACCGTACATAATTACTTGACCATCGGTGGGGCTGGAAGCCCTACCGATGGAGAGCTGGCGGGACCAGAGGGTTAACGCCTAACACCGGTGGGGCTGCCGGCGATGCCGAGATGGAGTTGTACGATCGAGAGGGGTTGTGTGGCAAAGAACATTGAGTGGACCATTTGGGGAACAGATAAGGTTTGGGTCACCGGCCCTGGCAAGATATACCTGTAGCGCTTCCCGGAACTTTATCGGCGGGGATGAAATTGATAAAATAAATATAAAAAAACCAAATGCTCGGTCTCCAGAGTTAACCTTGGCCAATGTCATCGGGCCAGCATATCGCAGGTGCAGCCTGCCCCAATGGGGTTGTGTCCTCGTTCGGGCTTTCAGAACAAAACTAACCGCCTCCACCTCGCTTCATGTAACCTGGCGGTGACTTCTGTCAACGGAATTCTCGAGGAAGCCTGTGAGTGAGATACCCTTTAGAGGTTGGCTTTTCTGTTACTTCCGCAGCTTGTCCGAGAATTACGAATCTGTTTAGCCTACCTGGTTATAATCACCTCTACAGTCTCACCTTACAGTGCAGTTCCAGAGAATCTACTGTAGGCTGGTCAGGAATGTCTCCAGAAAAAGCAAAGTACGGAAGGAACTATCGTAGGACAGGAACACAGTTTGTCTTAAAGGCTTCAATCACACCATTTTGACTCAGGTCTGCAGAGCTGCATCATTGATCACGAGTTAGACTGTGAGTGCCTGAAGAAAGTGGAGTGTTTGTAGGAGAGATGGAGAGATGGGTCAAGAGCTGACGTTTCCAGATGCAAAATGAGATGGTATTATTGTTTGGGCGCGGCTAACTGATAGATAGTACATACCTGTGCCTTAGGTAGAGCAAGCAACTATACAATGACAATCTTGCACTAATGGTACGTAGAAGGGCTCACGTCAAGAGTCATCCGAGGCACATAGTACTGATAAAAACCGTTCAAAGAACTCAAAGACATTACATGCAACACAAGGGACCTCGTCATACTATAGTATATCTTAGTAATACAGATCACACCTTCTTGACCGTGTGACTGCCAACACCCAAGATTATGATAATGGGGGCAGTATGAACGAGAGTGAAATTTCGAAAAGATGGGCGGTAGATTAGATGTTAGATTAGAAGTTTTGTAATGTAGAAGCTGCTGATGTTGTCATATCACCCGATGACTTGCTGTAGATAGATCCTTCTAGACGCAACTCCACGGGATATCGAAGTGTCCACAACAAGTACATATCAAGCTAACAGATGTGCAAGGAGTTCACCAAATTAATGAGATAATGCTTTACTTGAGGAATTAGAACTCGCAGTATTACACAGAGTCACTACAACGCCACAACCACCGGTTCCCTGTCGGTGTGCTTCTTCGTCATCAACGTCTTTCTTGAGGCTTCCAACATGACAGGGCACACAAAAGAGAAATAAATTGTTGAATAGTTGATTTCAAATGATATAAAAACTTACCAGCTGACTGCGTGGCTCCTCTTTTCGCAAAAAGTGTACATCTCCACATTGGACACCAAAAGGCAACTTTTCCATTCCAGGATCTTTTGATGAAACACACGCTGTAGTGACATGTGGATGGTTTTCTGATCACAAATTTTCAATTCTCTTTATGTTGGACCCTATAACTGGCATGCTCGAGTCGACTCGAATTACTACCCTTCCTGCGAGATTCTTACAGGGCACCTTTCACCATCTCAGAGCAAAGAGACTTTAACAGATATGATTATAAGCCAAAAGGAAAGTCATTGAAGTTATAAAGTAGTTCACAACCCCACTTTTGAGCCTTTTCGCGAAAAAAAATCACACCTTTTAGATAGCAGACCCCAACTTTTCCTAAAATTTTATAGCCTGGTCGTGTGGTGTAATGGTTATCACGTCCCGCTCACACCGGGGAGGCTCGGAGTTCGATCCTCCGCATGATCATTATTTTTTGAGCTTTCTTTTTTTTCTCATCTCAACAAGATGAGGAAGGTGATCGTCGGGGAATTAACTCAAACTCTACGCTGTGGTTAGAGTCCAGCTTCTCACACGTTACAGTGGATTGTCGTTCCACCAGCCGCATGCACAGGTATCGGTGCTACGTCGGTTCAATACGTCTCTTGTAGCATTGCTGACAATGCATTAGCGTGCAAAAGATGTCGAATAACCGTTACGTTGATATACGGGTACATTACCGGTAGTGGGTGTTGTAATGCGCTCTAGAGCCAGCTGGCGCTAAGGAAGCTGGTGAAGATTTTTTCCCATTTATTTTCTGCCAAGACGCTTATTCCACCGTCTATGAATTCTAAAGAACTCGTGACTTGAAAATTTGCGTCTTTGGAAACAAAGCCTTGCGATGACGGTTGGAAATAAGCAGACGAAATAACCTCGTTTTTCGCCAGTGAGGGAATCGGGTAAGCATGGCTATTGTACGAGACTATTAGTATCATTGTAATATGTAGAGAACCGTTAGCCGGCTTTTTTCCCGTTAGCTGCCCGGTAGTCTATGTGAGCGATCATCAGCTGGTGGAGCCTTCTGGGCCATCCATGACCCGTGTCTTTCTTGTGGAGCCGCTTGGTGTACCAAAAGCCGCCGTTGGCCTATGAAAAGGCGCCCTTTGGGCTCCCCTGTCTTTCTCTGTCTTTCACACAATCTGCTAACCTGCCACCCTTCCAATATCGTTGAAGGTGACGACGGTGGTCATGCAAGTGCGCATGTCGAAAATTTTAGATGACGCCGAGACTGTCGAGAAGAGGGACGGATAGAACGGGGTAGAGACAAGATGGAAAAAAATTAAAAACACAGTAATACTCTCCAGAGTGTTCCCATCAAAACAAGACCCCATATGTCTCTGTAATTCGCGTCACACCTGACATCCATCTCTCTACCGATACGAGTTGCTCTCAATACCAAGGACCATAATCTGAGTTGAGTTTAGGGTGCATGCAATCGTTTAGGGCGTACAGTAACTTCGAGCTTAGCAAAAAAGGGAGCGCAGGGTATATAGTATCGACTTTCGCAGGTTGAACTCCTCAAGCCCACCCCGACATACCCTTCCGTCTAGTAAGAACGGGAGACATATCCATTCAACGCTGGTCGACCCTAGTTTATCCTCGTTCCCCGAGTCTGGGAAATACAGATCCAAAAAACCGCCTTAAGAGACACCAACACCTCAAGGACGACACCCTTATCAATTAATTGAAACGAACCACCGCACCAAAGAATACCTCACGATGACCGACAACTACGAGTATTCTCCCTCGGGCATGCGAGCCCGACGACCCTCCGTCGATGGAGCTTCTCAGCACTCCGACCAGGACGTGTGCTACCCTCATGACGACAACAAGGAGGGATTCGAAATCGACTTCCAGGCTCTTGACGACTTCAACGGCGAAGATGACGTGCCCTGTGGAATCGCCAACATCGACGTGGGCAGCCGAGTCATTCGAGTCGCTCCCCAGGACCACTTCGCCTTTTTCTCCACCGAGTGCGAAGAGACTATTCGAGCCAACGAGTTCTCTGAAATCTTCAAGGACGGCTGCAAGGCCAAGGAACTTTTCGATGCTCATAAGGGCACCTGGTGGCTTGACTGTTACGACCCCACCGACATGGAGATGAAGCTGCTGGCCAAGGCCTTCGGTATCCATCCCCTGACTGTGGAAGATATCCAGCACCGAGAGGCTCGAGAGAAGGTTGAGATGTTCCGAAACTACTACTTTGTGGCCTTCCATGCCTACGAGCAGGACGTCGAGTCCGACGACTTCATGGAGATGGTCCCCTTTTACCTCTGTGTGTTCCCCGAGGGAGTCATTTCCTTCCACTACTCGCCTGTTCCTCACTGTGCGACTGTTCGAAAGCGAATCCGACAGCTTAAGGACCACGTGAACGTGACCCCCGACTGGATCTGTTACGCTGTCATTGACGACATTACCGATTCTTTTGCCCCCGTCATTCGAGAGATTGAGCAGGAGGGTGAGATTGTCGAGCAGACTGTCTTTGACGCTCGAGATGACGGCTTCAGTGAAATGCTCCGACGAATTGGAAAGGCCCGAGCCAAGACTCTTTCCATGATGCGACTGCTTTCCGGAAAGGCCGACGTCGTGGGTATGTTCACCAAGCGAGTCTCTGAGGGACTGAGTGACAACGTGCCCAAGGGACACATTTCTCTCTACCTTGGAGATATCCAGGACCATATTGTGACCATGTACCAGTCTCTGATTGCTCACGAGAAGATTCTGTCGCGATCCCATCTTAACTACCTGTCTCAGCTGCAGGTGCAGTCCATTGATGCCACTCATCGAGTCACCGACACCCTGGGTAAGATCACCGTCATTGGTACCATTCTGATTCCTATGAACTTCGTCACCGGTCTGTTTGCTATGAACGTGCGAATTCCCGGAGAGTCTACCGAGGAGAACCCTGGTAACTTTGGATGGTTCTTTGGTATCCTTGGTGTTCTTCTGTGTATCATTGTCAGTGCTACCATGCTTGCCAAGTGGTACCTTGCTCACGTCGAGAAGAAGATCCGAGGAAACTTCCGAAACTCTGCTTCCGACAACTCCATTCGGTCCATGCGATCCAAGCGATCCAAGCACACCATTAACACTATTGTTTAGAATTAATTACTGCAAACGAGTGGTCAAGACCACGAGCGGACAGAAATACATCTTATTTGAATAGAATGCTCTCATGTGAGGATATACACATGCTGTAGATTATCGGTTGTAACTGTCACCCTACCATACCAAGGCAAGACAGGATACCGTTTCTTCGTAGTTGAAGAATTCCCAAAGGAGTAATTTCTTGTGCAGAAGGACCGCTTGCTCACTTTTCCCCATGCCTCTAACATGTACAGCTCAGCTGGGGGGATAAGCTTGTGCTGCATTATGCATTACACTTAAGAGCGGTACCACCAGTACACGAAAACCGTGGTGAGTGTCGACGCACCTCAGTTTGAAGTGGGACACGTTCACAGACACAGAATCCCATCTTTATATACAGTAAGTCACGTATAATTCCTCTTTTGCCACCTGTCACTAACAACTCATACGTCACAACATCGGCAATTGCCACAACGACGTACAACTCGAAGATAGAACCGGGGCGACTCCACGGCTGTCACTTATCCCTGCGACGGCTACATCTGTGAGTATACAAGGAACTTCTGGGTTGGACACAAAGGGGGGCGGGCTATATCACATCATTTATTCAAAAAAGTCTAGCTTCGACAATCAACAATCGTCCTATTATATACATTACTCCTTGGGAAGCTTGCCCTCGGCTCGGAGCTTGGCCTGAACAGCAATCTTGGCCTCCTCGGCGTCGAGCTGCTCAACAGTCTTGCCATCAACAGTGGGCTCCTTGTCATGGATACCTTCTCGGACCTCCTCAGAGTAAGTAGGGGCAGGATTGTTTCGGGCGGCAGCGACCTTCTCAGCGGCGGCCTTGGCCTCGGGAGACATACCGTTGTCCTTGATGGGGGCAGACTCCTTGTGAGCCTTAGCCTCTCGAGCAGTCTCAGCGTTCTCAGCATTCAGCTGCTCAACGGTCTTTCCGTCGACAGTAGGCTCCTGGTCATGGATGCCCTCTCGAACCTCCTCAGAGTAAGTGGGGGCAGGGTCGTTTCGAGCAGCGGCAACCTTCTCAGCGGCAGCCTTGGCCTCGGGGGACATTCCGCCGGTGCCGGGGGCAGCAGCCTTCTTATGGGCCTGGGCCTCCTGGCCGATCTTGGCCTCCTCGGCGTCCAGCTGCTCCACGGTCTTACCGTTGACAAGGGGCTCCTTGTCGTAGATGCCCTCACGGACCTCTTCGGAGTAAGTAGGGGCGGGGTCGTTTCGAGCAGCAGCGACCTTTTCGGCGGCAGCCTTGGCCTCAGGAGACATGGTCTCAAAGTCCTTAGCCTGGCCGTTGTAAGGGTGCTGCTTGGCATCCTTGCCGATCTTGGCCTCCTCGGCGTCGAGCTGTTGGACAGTCTTGCCGTCAACGGTGGGCTCCTTATCGTAGATTCCCTCTCGGACCTCCTCAGAGTAAGTAGGGGCAGGATCGTTTCGGGCAGCGGCAACCTTGTCAGCAGCGGCCTTGGCCTCAGGGGACATGCCACCGGTGTTGGGGGCAGCAGCCTTCTTGTGTGCCTTAGCCTCACGGGCTGTCTCAGCATTCTCAGCGTTGAGCTGCTCGACAGTCTTGCCGTCGACAGTAGGCTCCTGGTCGTGAATACCCTCTCGAACCTCCTCAGAGTAGGTGGGGTCGGCGTTGTTTCGGGCATCGGCGACCTTCTTGGCAGCCTCCTTGGCCTCGGCAGACATGCCGTCATCCTTGATAGGAGCGGAGGCCTTGTGGGCCTTAGCCTCACGGGCAGTCTCAGCGTTCTCAGCATTCAGCTGCTCAACGGTCTTGCCGTCGACAGTAGGCTCCTGGTCGTGAATACCCTCTCGAACCTCCTCAGAGTAGGTGGGGTCGGCGTTGTTTCGGGCATCGGCGACCTTCTTGGCAGCCTCCTCGGCCTCGGCCGACATGCCATCATCCTTTCGAGAGTTAGCGTAGAAGTTGATCTTGTCCTCAACAGCCTTCTTGTCAATGTTCTCCTTCTCGAGAAGAGCAAGGTAGGCCTTGAGCTGCTTGGCGAGAACCTGAGTGTCAATGTTCCAGTCGTTGGTGGGGGAGCTCAGGGAGTCCAGAGTGATCTTGGCGTCCAGGTACATGTCGTTGGCGACAGCCTCAGGCACGTTCTTGAGTCCCTTGGCAACGGTGTTCTCAAGAGTCTTGGTAGCGCTGGCGACGAAGTTCTTGAACAGAATTCGGCTTCGCAGGGCAGCCTCAGTGGCGCCCTCTCGCTTGGCGGTCATGTCGGGATCAATCTTGTACTTTCGGACCTGCTGGACAATTTCCTGGGGGAAGTCAGATGCCAGGCCGGTGGAGGCGAGGTAGTAGATGAAGAGGAGTTCGACGGGGAGCTCGGCGTGACCAGCCTTGGTAACATCGATCTTGTAGACTCGTCGCAGACCCTGCATGGTGTCTCGGAGACCCTTGGTCTTGTTCTTGGTTCGGTAGAGAACCTTGGATCGAAGAGTGCCGACTCGGGCACTCTCCTGGAGCAGGTACTCGGCGATAATGGGGTCTCGGAGCATGGACTCGGCCTTGGCAAATCCTCCAATCTCGATGTACTTGTTGTAGAGAGCCAGGAGCTGACCGGGGTTGGTCTCCTCGGGAGCGTAGATGATGGCGTCATGGAGGAACTCACGGACAGCATACAGGTCCTCGAGGGTCTGGGCGTTGCTGATCAAGGTAGAGATGATACTGGAGGTGATGGCCATGGTTCGAGGGGGCAGGGGGCTGGCGGGCTCTCCATTGGGGTAGAAGACGTTGAGCTCTTCCAGAAGGTCCGAGTTCTTCTGTCGGAAAATGAGAGGTCGCAAGTTCTTGGGGATCTTGAGGTAGTGGAGGTTGGCCTTGGCACTCTTGACAAAATCAAGGTACTTGTCTCTAGACAGGCTGGCAGGAGCCGGGGTAGAGCAGAAGAGGGTAGCGTAGCCGGTGTCGAGAGGCAGAGAGGCGGCCTTTCGGGGCAGAGTCACGGAGGGCTCGCTTCGGGGCTTGTTTCGCCATCGAATCTGAATGTGCTCCTCCTGAGCAAACTTGGGGACGAACTTTCGGCCGGTCAGAGAGGTGGTTTCCAGCTCATTGGCGTCGGCATATCGGGCGATGGCGGACGACTGGAGGCCTCGGGAGGCGAGGGGGGTAATTGCCTGTGTCTGGCGAACACAGACCTTGGAAATGAGCTGTGCTCGGGTGATTCTCAACATCTTGGTGTGTAGTCAAGGGAGTGGTAAAAGAGCAAAAAAGTTTATCCGTTTTATATGCATGATCCCTCAAGGCGTGAAATTGGGGGATTGGTGTAATTATTACCACCCACCACCAATCTTAGCTTTGGGAAGCTTAACACTGATCACAACCCAGGGCACCAATTACGAATCGCCAAAAGTGAGGCGTTGTCTGAGATAATTAGGCCGATCCATATCTGCTGAGACAGGAGACTCCAACACGAAAAAAGAACCCCACTACGTTCTCCATTGTTCGCGGTCTCAAAGACGAATGTACGCATATTCGGTTCTTCATCCTGCCAGCTCCATCACCGGGGCTGTATGGTCCAAGATTGATGCTACCGGGCAGCAGAGGCTGGTGGTGGCCAAGACAAGGAGCCTGGAAGTTTACGCGGTCGATGACGAGCTCACCAAACTATACGCCGTGGATCTGGGCAGTGCCATTTTGGGCATCACTGCAGACGAGTCCCTAGTCCCCAGCAAGGTCATTACGCTGTTGGAGGACGGATCTGTTTACTCCTGGCAATGGAAATACGTCGGCGATAAGCTTACCCATACGGGCACGTGCCTTGTCAAAGCGTTCAACAAGTATGAGGGCCAGAGCATGGTCACTAGAGGAAGCACCACGGTGGTATCTGCCACCAACGGAGGACCGCAGCTATGGATCACTCCCAAGAGTTCCAGCGCTCTCAAGGTGTCGCTGGGATACGGAGGAGTGGGTCTGTCGGTGAGCAATGCCTTTGTGGCCGACGGAGTCTTGGCTATTCTGTACAGAGACTCTCTCAACAACGTCGGCATGGCCTACGTCAACGAAAAGATCAAGGGTACCACCGAGATTGGCAGTGCTTCTGGTTCCGATTTCTCCATTACTGATAGCGCATCTCTACTAGTATCTGTGACTCTCCCTTGCAACGGTGTGCTGGTCGTATCCGATGTTAGTGTGCTGTATTACCCTCCGTTTACTAAAAAGGTACCAGGCACCTACAAGATCCCTGACGACCAGTTGTTGAGAGCCGATTTTCCTCGAAGCCTCATCATATCCGCTGCTTCCAAGATGCAGGACGGTGTGGTTGTCCTTTCTTCCGATGTTGGAGATGTCCTCGTTGTGACGCTTTCCAACGACGGCTCTTCGTTAGACGTTGTCTTGGTCGACAAACCAGCAGAATCGGCCCTGCAGTTTCCTCCGACTTCTCTGGTCCGTATGGACGGTGGAATGTTCTTTGCCGCTTCACACCATGACAACTCTGTGGTCTTCAAAATGAACAATGTCGACAAGTCTACTGGTGGAAACAAGAGACGCAAGGTCTGGAGTTATGCAGAACTCAACATTGTTTCGAATATTGCACCCATCAATGACATTACCCTGAAACCTGGTCCACTCCAACAGCTCATCGTCTATGCTGCTTGCGGAGGATACACATCTGGCAGCGTCTCAAAGCTGTACCATTGTGTTGACCCCCTGATTGAGGAGGAGATTCCCCTGGGTGATGGTGCTGACCAGGTCTGGTGGTTCGACAATGACTTGGCTCTTTTTGTCAAGTACATGACGCATTGTGCAGTTCTGCGTCTGGAAAAGGGATCTCTCGTTGAGCTGGACAATGGCGCTGTCAGGAACGAGTATGGGTTCGTACTCGAGGAGGCTCTCTGGTTGGGTGAGTTCAATGGAGCAGACGTCCAAGTCACTTCTTCAGGAATAAGAACCAAGGGCGTCCACTTGGAGATCCCTGTCATTTCCGCGTCTTTCTCGAATGGTGCACTCATGGTGGCTTCTGAAAAGGAGTTATACATTCTCGAGTCACTTGCTAGCTTGCCGGAACCTGTCACCTTGACCTCTTCCCCCTGGTGCTACGCAAAGAATGGAGACAAGGTATACGTGTCTTACCTCAATGGTGGAACATTTGAGCTCAATAACAACCAGGAGGTTTCTACGGACCCTGCGTCCTCGATTGTTGTGGTGGATGGACACACAGTTTTGGGATACCCAGATGGACAAGTACGAATTTTGGAGGCTGATTTCGTGCGCCGACTAGGCATTGCACCAGTCAAGTTGCTGCCTCTTTGGGATGGACGCATCGTGGCCTACAGTTCTGACGGACTGGGAGTTGTTGATCTCAACACCATTGGCGATTCATGCATGGTTCCATTCATTGAAGGAACCATTCCTCTGAGCGTATCTGCATTGGCTTTCAGAAAACGAATCTCTTACATTGTCGCTGGAGACATGTATGTCGCCGAGCTACCAGACCCATCTTTCGGTCTTGTCAGTGAGCAGTTCAATGCTCTGGTTCGACGAATCTGTCTGGTTGATGACAAGGTGGTTGTTGCTATGGCGGAGAGAGATATTGATGAGAGTGGAGCAGAATCCGTGTCGTACCGCGTGGCCCTTTTGTCTCATGAGCTCAAGGTCTTGGACATCTTCGACCTGAAACCCTTTGAGTCCCTCGAGTCGCTGATCTCGCATGGCTCCAAGATCTACGTTGGATCGGGTATTGACGACAAGGACAGTCCTACTGAGGGCCGGGTCATTGTGTTTTCTGTCGTCGACAACAAGCTGAAGGTTGAGTCAGAGAAGCAGGTGCCTGGATGTGCTTACTCTCTGAGTGTGCTCCAAAGAGAGACTGCCAAGGGTAAGGGAAAGCTCCATATTGTTGTGGGCTGTAATGCTGTGTTAGACGACTGTGATCTTGAGAGCCTCGAGCTGCTGGACCAGACTAAGACGCCTACCATTGCTCTCAAGTCCTCGTCACTCGGTGATGACATTGTGGTGGGTGATCTGGTCTACGGCTACAGTGTATACAAGCTGGGCAAAAAGCTAGAACCTCTGGAGATCAAGTCCTCGGAGCCTATGTTCACTTCTGCTGTGGAGCTCTTGCCTGGTCCTCGCGCAGTCTACTCTCGATCGGACGGCACTGTTGGCATCAACGATGGTGAGGAGGTGACTGAACACAAGTTCCCCGACAAGATGATGAATGCAATCAAGCGAGTCCCCGAAGAGGCATTTGTTGCCCACGGAGAAGGAAAGGGGCTGGCTGTCTGTGCTGGTGTTGAGGGAGGTCTCTATCTGATTTCTGAGATCCGGGAGGACGATGAAGACTACACATTAGAGGCGCATGGAGAAACTCCAGCTGCTGGAGAGTGTGGTTTCTATCATAGAGTCTAGTCTAGCAAAATTAATTTATTGGCATTCTTCTTGGACACCTGCAAAAAGTGTCCGTTGCTGTAGATACAGGAACGCCCATCAGAACTGTATTCTCATTTCCGCATGTGGCCCCCCTGCAACCCGTTCTGCAACCCTATCACAACAATGAATGGTATAATTAATTGTGGATGGTATTTAATAAAAGGTGTGTGGAACAATATGGGACGTTAGATTTGGTGAAAACAGAGCGGGGTTAATTGCACTGACCAAATATCACGGTCACTCCCGTCTCTCCTCCCCTATCTCAGCTGTATATCGCTCATATTTGTTTTTTCCTCAAGGTTCAAGAAAAGAGGGCTGTGTTTACTTCCAAGTAAAAGCCTTCTGGAAGCCCCCCCCTCCAAGCACCTTATTGTCAACTAACTATTGTTTTAGCGTTGTTTGGTTAGCCTGCAGTTGAGCCCGCATTAACTCAATATCGCGTCTTGTGTTGACGCGCAGATCAACAGGGAAATCTGATCTCTTGTTCAAGAGTCTCTCGCTTGCACCCGCTTGCTCTTTGCTACGCCCGCCCTCTCACCCCATCTCATGGCATACTCTTCGTCGACCTCTGTCAACGACATCTACCTGCAAGACTTCGGGCAGAGACAGAGCTCGTCCTCGGTCCTAGACCGCTCCGCTAGCCGAAATGGGCACTTGACTCCTTCGCCTACCAGTCAAGCGGTCTACTCACAAAACACCGCCGCCATGTCCCCCCAATCGGCCACGTCGGACATCCCCTTGAACGGGTACATGGAGCGAAAGGAGTTTGCAAAGGAAACGAAAAATCGAAGCATCCCTAACGACATCGCACACAGATTTGTGGCAGCGATAGCGGCAGCGTTCTTCCTCTGCGTGGTCATGACCTGTGCGCTCTTCTCGTACTTCGTGAGAACCCGTACACCTGCCCGACTCCCAGAGATCCAGCGTCGAAGAGATCAAACCACCACCAAGAACGATAAACGTCTCACTATGGACCTCGCTTACTACGCTAACCTTCTGGGATATGTGATGGACGAATACGAGGTCACCACAAGCGACGGGTTCATTCTGGATCTCAAACGGCTGCATAAACAGGGCCAGGAACCCTCCGGCGAGCCCATTCTTATGGTTCATGGTCTGCTTCAGTCGTCAGCGGCTTATCTCACGTCTGGTAAAGACTCTATCGCGGCCTACTTTGTGGAACAGGGGTACGACGTGTGGCTAGGAGACAACCGATGTGGTTTCAAGCCCAAACACACCAAGTTCAAGAAAAGTGACTCGCGAATGTGGCATTGGGACATCACAGAGATGGGAACCGAAGATTTACCTGCTCTGGTGAACTACGTTCTCAAAGTCACCGGACAAGAAGAACTCATCTACTTTGGCCATTCTCAGGGAACGACACAGGCGTTTTTGGGCATGTCCCGAGACTTTTACCCTGCCCTAGGACACAAGATCAAACTGTTCGTTGCATTGGCTCCTGCGGTGTATGCTGGTCCTCTTATTGACCGTTGGTACTTTCAGTACTGTCGCGACATGTCTTTTGGGCGGTGGAAGTGGTCGTTTGGAATCCATTCGTTCATCCCCTTGATGAACACCATGCATGCCATTTTCCCCAAAAAGCTCTATGGTTTCTTTGGCTACATTATGTTCAACTACATGTTTGACTGGACCGACGAGTGGTGGGACCGGAATCTGCGGAATCGGCAGTTTCTCTACTCGCCCACATTTGTGTCTTCGGA
Source organism: Yarrowia deformans (assembly GCA_900519085.1). Classification (NCBI taxonomy): domain Eukaryota; kingdom Fungi; phylum Ascomycota; class Dipodascomycetes; order Dipodascales; genus Yarrowia; species Yarrowia deformans. The sequence continues at coordinate 880,494 of ULGY01000004.1, read as the reverse complement.
GTTGATGCAGTGGTGGCTTGGTCCAAACCACTTTTCCAAGTACCGAGGAATCTTGCCAGACAAGGCCGGAGTCAAGTGGTACGATCGAAACTTCCCCAAGCTGGTGCTGGTGATTCCCACCAACGATATGCTGGTGGACGCGGAGAAGATCTACGAGCGGATCACCCAGGTGGAGACGGACGTGACTCTGGTGGACACTATTCGGGTTGCCGATTATTCGCATCTGGACGTTCTATGGGCCATGGATGTGGTGGACAAGGTGTGTAAGCCTGTGCATGAAATCATCAAGAGCCAGGAGATGGAGAAGTCGGAGTTGCCGGAGATCCGGCTGACATCGTGATGATGATGCGGTGGTGGAGACATTTCAGCAACATTGTATTTATATTCAGGTAATAATTAATGGGCAGGTTATTGGTAGGAGCTGTGAGTGGGTCTACGGTTGAAGCGGTACGAGTACGATAGTATGAACGGTATGTACCGGTCTCTGTCATGTGAAAGGAAGCACTCGCCTTTACACTTGACTGCAGGTTCGATCATACAGTCCCTGGTGTTTTTTACTGTGCTATTTATTTATTCTTCAGGTGGCTACTGGTACCAGATATGTACTGGTACTTTTTACTTCATTTCAATGAAAGACAATGGTCAGATTCGTGCTATATAGATAGACGTCTAGGTCTGTTTCAGGTATCTGGGTTAGAATTGGTTCAGGAAACGCCTTGGGCATTCTTGTAATAACATCAGCGATCTTGGTGATAAAAATCGTCTTCAGGGGTACAGAAAGTAGCATAAAGTTATCATCACAGGAGGAGGATAGCCCACGAGAATACTCACCATTTGTATCCAGTAGAGAGTTGTCTGGTTGGTTCTGTATGTTAGTAGGTCTCGAGTTGTTTTGGAGTCGTCAGCAGTCGATTGATTCAGTCGTATTGTGACGTGGCAGGAGTCGAAGGGGTATCACCAGCTCGTAGAGAGAGAACAACGATAAAGTCGTTGCATTTCAACCTTTGTTAGAATGGCTCGAATTGTTTCACTGACAATGAACGAGGAGTCAGACGAGAATAAAGCATATCAGTTCGGCCATCTGCTTGTAGAAACTAGGCATGTCTCAACAGTATGACTTCTCAATCGCAAATTATATCATCATGAAATCTTCTTTCATAAGGAACTCACTCTTTGTCGGCTGCTTTGGTGTCGTGGTTTGCTGTTTTGTGTGTGTTGTATATATAACAGCACACTTTCTATGGAGGGAGCTTCTATAGTGTGCTGGGAGTTGATATTTAGAGTTTCTAGTTCTACCCGTTTGGGACAGTTTTAAGTTGTGACTGTACCCTAGTTTGTATCACATGACCACTCAGACTCCCTTTCGTCCCAAATCTAATTGTGCCACTCACATCTGGCTTTTGAATTTTTACCAAGTCTTACACATCGACACATACAGACATCAACAATGACCGAAGTGAAGAGCGTTAACTGGCGACTGGTCGAGGCTGGCCGAATTGTCCTCATCAACCGATCTGACAACAAGTCCACTCAGGGCAAGCTTGCCGTCATCGCCGAGATTGTCGACCACGGACGAGTGAGTATTGGAGGATTTCTGAACCTGCGATTTTGAAGCAGTGTGAAACGGGTAGCGACGAGTTCGCCTAATGGACGAGAGAAGAATGGAGACCTCATGACATGCTGAATGTCATGCTGGCCCCATGGCGGATTCTTGTTGCCCGAGAGCCGTGCAAATGTCAAAACAAAAACTAACATCAGGTCCTCATCGACGGCCCCACCACCGGCGTTGCCCGACAGGTTGCCAACCTCAAGCATGTCACCCTTACCCCCCACGTTGTTGAGGGTGTCGAGCGAGGCATGAAGTCCAAGACCATCAAGGCTAAGGTTGAGGCTTCTCCCGCTTTCAACGAGTGGACCGAGTCCAGCTGGGCCAAGAAGATCGCTCAGCGAGAGCGACGACGACAGCTCACCGACTTTGAGCGATTCCAGGTCATGGTCCACCGACGAGAGCGAAAGGCTGCTCTTGCCAAGGCTGTTGCCAAGGCCTAAATCAAAAATTGATGATGTACAAAAGGAGACGCATTACTAGCGCGAGTAATAGCATTTATTTAAGCCTAGGTGATGTAAAGGATATTAAAAAAAGTATTTGATGCAGAGATTTGTAGCTATGTTTGTAGGCCAAAGGCGAAGAACGACGTTCTGGGCACCTTTGTGGTTGGTCTGGTTGTGCGGTTTGGGCCTTGGTATCTTTGATGGTTACGCTGATAAGCATGATGATGCTGGAGTGACAAACCTCGGCTTGATAGCGGAGGTGAAGCTGGCACAGGGGTGAGTCCGTACTACGAGTACTCGTACTGTACGATACAATACTTGTAGCAGTGTCCACACCAGCGTACAGATTATTAGAGGCTTATCGAACATGAATCCACTTGGGAAACAAGATGAAAGAGTTCCTACAGGCTGAGGTAGAAGCATGAAGGATATTGTTGGAATCGCCTTGCAATATAGAGTCGATTGGTATGCTCCTTGCGGGCCTTTAATGAGAAGGCACCGTGGACCACTTTGTCCAATAGTTTGTCATTGAAAAAACGGGAACCAGTCGCAGCCAAGATTGTTTAAGAGTGCCCCAAGGCTACATGAGTGTGAAGGCATAGAGTGTGACTACCAGGTACCAGTACCAATGTATGATACAGTAGTCACACGTTAGAGATCTGTAAGAAAAATATATTATATACATGCTGCTGTTTGAAACAACAGAATTGGAAGAGATGGTTGGGCTGTCCACAGAGAAGTGCATTGTCCTCACCTTGGCAGATCCTCCAACGAGAGAAGAAGGGTGGGGGGGATGTTATAGGGCATAACCGCTGTCTAATTTTACCATGGCACTAATCACACCATCGCTAGAGTATCGCGTATCCACCGTCTACTTCTTCTCAAGAGCGTCCCACTCCTTGGGGGTCTTGGTGGTCAAGGAGAGAGCATGGAGGCCGTTGGGTTGGGCCATTTCCTCCTCAAACAGCTTGTAGACCATTCGGTGTCGGATGGGAGCGCTCTTTCCCTCAAACTTGTCGCTGACAATGGTCAGTCGAAAGTGTGACTCGACAGTGTTGTCCGATCCCCGCATGGCAGCATGGTGAGAATGCTTGTGGGAGTCGTTGTTGACCTTGAAAAAGGCAGGGGAGAACTCCTGCTGGACCCGCGAGTTGATGGCGTCGGTGATGGGGGTCTTGGAGGAGGACATGTGGCGGAGTAGCGTCGTTTGTCGGAGCACAGGTCGAATACGAAGCATTATGTAAGCTCAAATGGTGGTGTGGGTTTTTCCCAGAAGTTAAATGGTTGTGCACTGAGAAGAGAGTCTCGCAGTGCATGCATTATGAGCGGGTTTGGAGAGGTGGAGGTGAGATATTGTGGTGTAGCATAATCGGAAGAAATAATGAGAGTCGCTTAGTCTTGTCAATTTCGTGGGATGAGTTTCTATCCGACTAAATGAGAGTGGTGTAGAGACGCTTCAGTTTAGTTGCTTGTAGTTGCCTGTTTACTTGGAGACTTTGTTGAGCAAGAGGAGGCTAGCTACCAGGTGGTTATGAAGCCTGCTTCAACCTTCGCAACTCGGACCATGGGGTCGAGAATGAGAAGACCTGTTACATGGATGAGTCCTCGTAACCACCAGCTCTCCACTTCTGGCAAATCACCGCCATCCACTAGACCCTACGACTCTGGCATCTAGTCGGCTTGGCAAGTCGCCACCAGGGTTATATGGATAAAAGGCTGAGTCAGCTCTGCCTCCATCCTGAAGTCTGAGCTCCAAAATGCTTGAACACTGTTTTGGCAGTAGGCACTCGAGCTGGTAGAGACTTTACCCACTGTAGTTTAGCCTAGGGTGGAAGCCGAGGTGTTCCCGTCTCATCTAGTAGCTAGCTGTCCATCTGTAGAGTAAGACACGTGCAACGCTTCCAGCATCGCATCGTAGTCTCCACTCACCGCCCAATCTTACTAGAAGCATACCTCGCATTTTGCCCACCGTCTACGGCCAGGAAGAGTTAGTTGTAATGAGCGTAATGTAATTTCCATGTATCGTCTAGCCCACCGCGCTATCGCCTATCGCACATCGCACATCACTAAACCTGGCGGAGCAGACGACACGCTGTACAGCCCATACATGAGGTATGTACAGTCATGTTGGAACTGTAGGGAGTACGGCGGACCCATGTGTGTGTATACCTGTGATTGTGTGTACAATTACCAGTACATACTCGTGCTGCATCTGTAAGACGGTTGGTGGTCACCGTTTACACTCTCAAAAAAACATCACCTCCCCCTCATTCTCCCAAAAGTCGAGTGTGAATCCGCTCTACTGGGGGGAGTAACTCCGTATTATGATTTTGGGACTTCCGCAGAAATAATTATCCACCTGTAATGACGTTGTTAGTAGGGGGGCTTGTGGTTGTCAAAGGTGCGAACAATACCTTGGAGTCATCGGGTAACCGTCCACCGCAGCGTTGACTGCGCCCACATTTGCCACCCAAGCACAGCCCGTAATTTATCCCCTGCCATATATCCCACTTTCTTAAAATCCACCCATCACGTGCAAATTCAAATGCCGCTAGCTAAAAATAACCTTGTTGTGTGAAACCTCACAAAAATACCCAGGCCTGCAGTTCGCTTCATTATTGTCAACTGCTTCACAGTCGTCATCCTTGCACATCTTCCGACATGTCTTCTTCCGTTCCATACGACCCCTACATTCCCGGCGGCGAGGCCAACGCCCCCGGCGGCAACCACAAGACCGCCGCCATCCAGGCAGTGAGTATCCTGATGTGACTCGTGGCACTTTTGCCCATGATAGGAGAGACCCACACGAAACACCGACGCAGACGGAGAGACACAGAAACAGGAGATACCGGCGCGATGGAAGTGGAGGAAAGAACACGGTTTCAAATGACGGTGTTCATCGCTCGACTCGTGTGATCACACTGGGTGTTGTTGTAATAGCTCACTGTCGGGGTGAATCTGATTATGCTATGCTCTCTGTCTCACACTGTCACACGACAGGAAGACAGCGCGACAACACAACAGAGCGACCACGAGAGATACACCAACGACCAGAACTGCCACAACCAAACACTCTGCACGGTCTGGAGGCCTCCGAAGGTCCGCTTCTGGATATCTAACTGATGATGCTCTGATAATGCGGTGTTTTGTCCCGACAACCTACGCGCATCTTATCTCAGTTCAAGTAACTGATGGCAGGAAATCCATGCTGTCTTTACCCCACCCTCCACATACTAACCCAGCAAATCGATGATACCGTGGGTATCATGCGAGAGAACATCAACAAAGTCGCCGAGCGAGGTGAACGACTAGACTCTCTGCAGGACAAGACCGATAACCTGGCGGTGTCCGCACAGGGTTTCCGACGAGGTGCCAACCGAGTGCGGAAGCAAATGTGGTGGAAGGACTTCAAGATGAAGATCTGTCTCATCATTGGTATCATCATTCTCATTGTTGTCATTGTTGTTCCCATTGCCATCCATTTCTCATAATTTATTAGACCCCCCTTCTGGTCTCGGTCTTAATGCCTATGTAATGAATCCCTGTACTTTACTTTGGCCAGGTGCTTTGTGGACTGCCCACAGGAACCCAGCACCCATGTTACTGACTGGTATTTTGAATAGATTTCTTGTTGTTTGACTACATGTGGAGTTGGTGAGAACCAAGTACAGTATACTGGATACTCGTACACTCGTACGTGACATAAAACTTGGTCTCCGAAGTTGTAGATGTGTAGGACCAACCCACGTGGTGTCTTGTATTGTAGCTATCAGTTAGAGATACTCATCTGCTCTAGACACTTATCAGTATGCACGACGATGCCCTATGCCGTTCGTATAGCCGTTGGTGGTCGTCTGATCGGCGGTCTTATCGCTTTTAGAGATGATAAATCGGTCTCATGGGTTTCATGTTCAGTATAGACCTTACGAGTCCACGGATCTCGGAAGTTGGAAAGATACAGTAACGGTTGAAGTTCTTTTACAGCATGAAGTGTCCCTAAACCAATTGACGGCTTACAAGACAGGAAGCTGGTTGCGCGCTAGGGCTACAAGTAGGATGAACAAGAGAATGAGCTTTCTTTATTGCCAACTTCGATAGGGAGCCCCACGGAAATTTGATCTGAGTTCCCTCGAGTGAGACAGACTTGGGAGTGTACAGGGACGGTGAAGGTTCCGTTTGGGTGTGCACTTGGCGCCAAGCTGGACAGTCCATATCTTTGCATCACCGCTGCAGGCACATTCGTACAGGGTACGAGTCAAGCAGCTGACGATCTTGAGCCTTGTCGATGCCCTAAGCCTCTTCCACGTCTTCAAGTTTCAAGGAAGATGACATCGCTGTGGCATTAGCTAGATCAAAGCGTATATACCGGAAATTTCCGGTTGGTGTCTTCGGGTACAATCAGCTATCTCCGATGCAGCGTGTAAGTTGAACTTCTTGTTCTAGAGACACCTTTAGCAGCATGATAGACGGTGTTGATAACCTACAGATTGTTCAATAGAGGGACTACTTATATTGAAGTAGACAGGAAACGTAGAGACCCCAAGCCACTTCATTTCAGCATGTCTGTCATGTCCAACGAACCTCCTGGAACGGTGGTTCTGGAAACCTCTCCAACCGCCGAAATCACTCTCCAGCCAGTCCCTACCTCTGACCCGAACCAAGCTCTCAACTGGGCCAGCTGGCGTAAACACTTCAACTTCTTCCAGGTCTGTTTCTTTACCCTGATGGCCTTTACCACGGCTTGCGTTTCGTCCGTCATGTGGGGTCCCTGGCAACGAGATTATGGATGGACTATCGACCAGCTCAACAACTCATACGCACTATCCGTGGCCGGGTTAGGTCTCGGATGTCCTGTGTTCATTCCGTTCGTCCACAAGTTTGGCAAGAGACCTGTCTATCTCGTCTCCTCAGCTCTGGTGGTGGCCTGTTCAGGTTGGCAGGCGCGTATGATGTCCATCCCAGAGCTTTATGCCTCCATGTTCATCCAGGGAATGGCGGTGAGTGTCTCCGAGACAATTGTTCAAATGTCTGTCGCAGACCTCTACTTTGTTCACCAAAGAGGCACGGCCAACGGCATCTATATGCTCATGGTAGCCGTGGGCAACTTTCTCATTCTGGTGCCTTCAGGATACATTACACTCAATCTCGGCTGGAGATGGGTGTATATCATTGTGGCTATCATTTCAGGAGTTCAATTTGCAATGACTCTTCTGTTCTTTGAAGAAACTGCTTATGAAGGTCCTGCAACTGTCTTGGTATCTGAAGATCTGTCGGAACTAGACGTGGAGCATGATTCAGAAGGAGTTCTCAAATATGATGGTCTTGACAGTCCAGGCTCTCCCGTCAGCTCTATCGCTGATAAAACAGTTGTCAACAATACCACCTGCTTGGAAACTTCGAGTGGAGACGAGCTGGAATCTCAGCCTGAAATTCCATTTCGAAAGCCCCGGTTCGGACTACTTCCTCTTTGGACATATCACCCTGGAGGTTGGGGCGCCTTCTTTTGGGGTATGGTGTCTCCACTGGTGACTCTTTTCGCCTATCCTCTCGTGACCTTCTGTGCCTTTCAGTATGGGTGCCTTCTGGCATGGCTGTCTATGGCAGCAACCACCTCAGCCAACTCTTGGGTGGCACCTCCGTACAATTTTTCGGCTGTGGCCATTGGAAACATCAACATCGCCCCCTTTATCGGAATGATCCTGGGATGTGTCTTTGGAGGCTGGTTCAACGACAAGACCATCATTTGGCTCAGTAAAAGAAACAACGGAGTTTTCGAGCCCGAATTCAGACTCTACAACCTTTTGCTGGCCAACTTCTCCATGACGGTCGGTATTCTCCTGTTTGGAATCCCCGTTGCTCATGGAGTCCATTGGATGGCTCCCACAGTTGGATTTGCCTGCATTGCTTTCGGATTCGGATCTTCAGGAGCTATTGTAGTCACTTATCTGCTCGACTGCTACGAGAAGATTGCTGCCGACGCCTTCATTGGAGTCGTTGTGATCCGTAACGCCATCGCCACAGCCATCATTCTCCTTCAGAGTCCCTGGGAGGCGAAAATTGGACTTCAGAGTGTCTACATTTCAGCCGCCTGTTTCACGCTCATTCCCCTGTTCCTCACCATTCCGGTGATCAGTTGGGGAAAGCAATTGAGAAGACTGAGTGCTGATCGTTACTTGAGAGAGTCGGTGAAGAGTTGATCCAAGATACAAACATATAGCTAGACAGTGGAGTAATTAAACGTGTTATTTATCGAGCCTTTCTTACCTGTAGAAAATACATGAACTTGCGACTTCTGAGTCTCTGTTACCTGATTTCACAGAGGTCCGGGTGGAGTGCTACAAGGACTGTACCCGGTATCTCAATACTGAGAGCATGGCATACTCGCCTTGTACAAGTACCCGCACACACCTCAACTCTTATCTACTACGCAATTGCTTCCAAAACAGCCACCATCAAAGTGGGCCAACTCGCAATGTCTCAGCTGTGCCACAATGTATGCCACAGGTGCCACATCCGAGTCTCACAAAGTTGGAACGGACGGATGCAAGAACCGGATCAACTCGTTCCGTCTTTCGGTTAATTTTCGGAGGTAGAATAGACGTTGAGGTATACATTGTCATGCCATCAACCATGTGATTCACCCCTGCTTTAGGAGGCTCTTTGCACTGTATTCGTGGTCTACTGTCTCTACGCGCTTCGTGCTTCGCGCTCACGCTCATTCAATAACACATCGTAAATCATATCAACTATACTTCGCTTATTTGGCGATCTTAACAATCTCCTCGAGAGAGAGAGACTTGGGTCGCTCAATGGGAAGACCCAGGATTCGGTCCCAGACCAGCTGAGGCAGAGGACCAAGAGCTCGGGAGACACCGAAGGTGACGGTGTAGTACAGAGTCTCGTGGATACCGTAGTGGTGGAAGAGGACACCGGAAGAGGAGTCGACGTTGGGGTGGGGGTTCTTGGTCTTTCCGTGCTCGGTGAGGACGCCGGTGGCAACCTCGGAGGTTCGGGAAACGAGCTGGAAGACGGGGTCGTTCTTGATCTCGTCTCGAGAGTTGGCGAAGTTCATCAGAGCCTCGAATCGAGGATCGGGCTTTCGCAGAACGGCGTGGCCGTAACCGGGGATGACTCGGCCGGACTTGAGGACGGACCACAGGTACTTGGTCAGGTCCTCGTTGGAGTAGCCCTTGGGGACGTTCTTCTCCATGTCGAGGATGAATCGCAGGACCTCCTGGGCGGCGAGACCGTGGAGAGGACCGGCGAGACCCTGCAGACCAGCAGAGTAGGACAGGTAAGGGTCGGACAGAGCAGAGCCAACCAGATGGGTGGCGTGAGCAGAGACGTTTCCTCCCTCGTGGTCACCGTGGAGAGCGAAGTAGAGTCGCAGGAGGTCGACGAAGCCGGTCTCCTCGCCCTTGCCCATCATGGCGGCGTAGTTGTAAGACCAATCTCGGTTGAGATCAATCTTGCCAGGGAGAGGTCCTCCACCGAGGTAAGAGTTCTGGTAGATCTTGGCGGCGATCTGGGGCAGCTTGGCAATGAGGTCGATGGAGTCATCGAAGCAGTACTCCCAGTACTCGGACTTGGGGATACCTCGCTCGTAGGCCTTGGCGAACTTAGAGTCGTGGTTGAGAGCAGACACGGCCATGGAGAACTGGGTCATGGGGTGCAGGGTGGGGGGCAGGTTGTCGAGCATCTTGTTGACGAACTCGGGGACCTCACCCTTCTCGGCGAGCTCTCGAGACAGGCCTCGGACCTGCTCGGTGGTGGGGACCTTGCCGGTGAAGAGGAACCACAGCATGGACTCGGGGAGCATCTCGCCGCCCTCGACGGCCTTGGGGAGAACCTCCTGGCACTCCTTGATGGTCTTGCCGTGGAATCGGATACCCTCATCGGCGTCCAGGACAGAGCCCTCCCAGAGCATACACTTGAGGCCTCGCATACCTCCGAGCAGGTTCTCGACCTTGCACTCGCCGAGAGACTTCTGGGAGTAGTCGGACTTGACCTTCTTGAAAAGCTCGAGCTTGGCGGGGATGGCCTCCTTGAGAGCGCCCTTGAGGTCAGAAGCAAATCGCTTCTGGACCATGGAGGACACGGAGGATCGGGCAACACGGGCGGTTCGAAGAGGGATCATTGTGTTGATGTGTGTTGGGTTAGTTTACAAAGACGAGACCTTGTGGGCGGGAAGCTCCACGCTCTTATATAAGCCTCTGGCTCGTGGCAATCAGACCCAATAGCCAAAATGACAAAAAAGCACAAAAAGGGCCTCCGGTTAACCTTGTCTTTGTATGCGTGAATGTGAATGCCGGGGGTGAGCCGAGACGGCGGATGTGTATATTTGTGGGGGGTGGGGGTAGATGGGAGCGAAGTTAAAGGCTCAATGACAACAATTAGTGGCCAGTATGAACGTGTACGTTTTTCAGAGCCCCTCGACCACTCCAACACGGTTTTTTAGAGACCCTCCAAGTCCTCCAATATCCGTTTCTCCATAAACTCTGACGTTTGAGTTTTGTCACGTCCGACCCGGCTTTCTCGGAGGGCCATACAACAAAGGGGCTCGCGCCCAGCTTCATCATTCATTGCCTGCAAAGTCCTGGCAATGGCCCTTTTTTTCACCGGCCAGAAAAATTATTCGGCGCGTGTCGCCGTCGAACCCTCATGTACTCGCGGAGCTCTCATCACCTGGACTGCAGATGGAGGTTCCGGCGCTACTACTGTTGACAGAGCATGTTAACTGGGTCAACGTGAAATTGTGGAGTGTGCACTTGTACGCGGGGGTAGGGTTTACAGGATCTGCGTGGAGGAGAGTGCGTGTAGAATTGTCTTGAGAAAGCCTGGGTGGAAACAGAGACGTTTCTAGGGCGACACAGGGCTGTAAGTATCATCTCTGGCTTCTCCTGACACAATTGATCTATAATACACACTATTGTTTAGATGGTCATCTCGGCCCATTTCCCCACGTTTTTGTGGGGTGCAGGTTTGATGCCTCGTTCACCTTGTTGGGCCGGTAGGGTAATGAGACGGAAGGACAGAAAGGAACGCACCATACACAACAACAGACAGCCAAGGGAGCACGGGTGGTGTGTGTGTGCATGGATACGTTCCTCCGGGCACACCGGGACTTCAAGTGGACCCCTAAATTTCCGGCTTGGAGGCATTTATCACGACCCAAGTATGACAGCAACATGTGGAAATGGTATGCGCTATGGGGCTATCCGTCTGGCGCTAAAGTAGCCACTTGTAGTAGGCCGTGGGGGGCTGATGAGCGGGGGAATACGGAGCAACTATTTATCTGAGCACTATTTGTGATCTGTGAGCTATTTCGTATGACACGCAATGAAGTCTCGTTTTGGTAAACGTGTCATGAACTATACCCCAGTGAGGATTTGCATGTGTCTCACAATTGCCGTTGAGTTTGTCACACTCGAACTTTTTAAGATAAACAATACACGTACCGTGCTCACGCACGAATCGAACTCAGGACCACACGCGGGAGATGCGATAGCTGGATCGTATCGTAACCTAATAGAAAAAAATTGGACATGCAGAAATTAATTCTGAGACTCTGTAGAGACACACACAGGAACATAAACAACATGTCTGACGACGAAAGAGAAATTGATATCACCGATCTCTCGGTTAGAGACAACGAGCTCGACTTCTGCGAAGACGCCTCCGACGACGAGTACGCTGGAGACGTGACCTGTCTGTTCAGCGAGGCCACCTTCCCCACCACCAAAGAGTTGTTCGAGCACATGAAGGAGAAATACAACTTTGACTGGGCCGAACACAAGCCCAAGGAGAGCATCGACCAGATCAAGCTTGTCAACTACATCCGAAAGCACAAGGAGGCCCCCAAGGCCGGGGAGACTCTGTCAGACGAGTACATGACCCCCGTTCTGGAGAATGACATGCTAATCATGCGACTTCTGGAGGAGGATGATGATGAGGAAGAGCAGGAGATTGACCCAGTTGAGCGACTTCAACAGGAGAACGAGTTTCTCAAGCAGAAGCTCATTGAGGCCAACCGTCTGCTGGCCTCTGCCACCGAAGATTCCTCCGTCAATGCTAACAAGTCCACCCTCTCTTCATACGACACCAACTACTTTGATTCGTACGCCCACAACGAAATCCACATGCAGATGCTCAAGGACCGAGTTCGAACTGAGTCCTACAGAGACTTCTTCTACCACAACAAGGACCAGATCAAGGGCAAGGTTGTCATGGATGTGGGCTGCGGCTCTGGTATCCTGTCCATGTTTGCCGCCAAGGCTGGTGCTCGACGGGTCTACGGTATTGACAACTCTGACATTTTCGAGAAGACCATTCTCAACGTGAAGGAGAACGGTTACGATGACGTCATTACTCTTGTTCGAGGCAAGATTGAGGATATCAGTAAGAACCCTGCCGCCTTCGGCATTACTGAGAAGGTTGACATCATCGTTTCCGAGTGGATGGGATACGGTCTTCTTTTCGAGAGCATGCTTGACTCCGTTCTGGTGGCCCGGGACGCTCTTAAGCCCGAGCTTATGGCGCCTTCTCAGACCACTCTCGTGGTTTGTGCCTCTGACGACACCGAATATCTCGATAACGTTTCTTACTGGGATGACGTCTACGAGTTCAAGATGACCGCCATGAAGCCCAAGAACGTCGAGTCTGCCAAGTTTGTTGAGTGTCCTATTGAGGTCTACCCCAAGGACACTGTTGTGTCTACCTTTGGTGTTGTGCGAGAGCTCGAGCTGCATACCCTAACTCTGGGCGACCTTGCTGACTTTACCTCTGACTTCAAGGTTGTCATGGAGAAGGACGCTGATGTCACCCTGCTCATTGTGCACTTTGATACCTTCTTTACCACTGATCGAGAGACCCATGTCATTGAGAAGGACTCTCAGACTGGCTCGTGGCCCTCCCAGGGAACCGGCATCTCTTTCTCCACCGGTCCCCATGTCACCCCTACGCATTGGAAGGCTGCTGGTCTCCCTCTTCAGAAGAAGTACCCTCTTAAGAAGGGTGATGTGATTGAGGGAACCATGCGGTTCAAGAAGGGTCATGAGAACTCCCGAGATCTTCACATTGTCCTCAACACCAAGATCGGAGAAGACGACATCTCCAAGGTCTACAACATCAGTGCTTAATGTAATTGCACAGTATGTACCAGTATATAGAGCAGTTTAGAATAGGTCTAATATTATTAACCAGATGTGGCTTTTTTTCTTGTACTTGTACATGCGCCTTTGGGTGATTGCTTTTGTTGTGTGAGTGACCATAATTCACTCCTGGTAGACGGTCACGAAGCCCATTCTGCGCTTGTATTCCGCTTGTCCCTTCTTTGAGTCGTCGCATCCGATTTTGGCGACCACGTTGAGATCTAGGTCGTTGAATGTTATGTCGGAGTCCTGGATTGGCTGGTCAATGGAAATATTGAAGCAGCGCCATCCGAGTGTACACACTTCGATGATCTCAGATACCAGGGCGAGAGGCCATAGATGCTTGCCCTTGAACCAGATCAGCGTGAGAATGGCAGCTCCTGCGAGATGGGTCTCGTATGTGGTTGCAGGCGTGATCTTTTTCCACACTTGTCGATGCTGAATCATCTCAGTAGACATCAAGGTGCACAGCGTGAAGGCTGGTAGTAGCTGAAGTCTGCTTCCCACGTATCCAATGTACAGTCTCGTAAGAGTGAGGACTCCAAAGCGCATGTAGGGGTTGATGTAGTCCATTCGAACGATTGCAGATGTGGTGATGATGACCGAAATAATGCTCAGGAGGAATCGAACAAGCAGTGCGTTCAAGTGACGGGGAGCTTGGAGAGGTTTCGGCGTGATCAAGTATGGTAGCCTGATGATGATCTGTCCGATAGCATACAACCCTAGGAAAGTGCCGATGTCGTTGTTGTCGAGTCCAAGCCAGAGCGATAAGAGCGCGTATGAACCAATGTGTGGTCCGGTCATGAACAGGAAGACCTGGTTCAGGGTCACTACCGGACCAAGTTTGTTGCACACTGTAGCGAGTGTCTCTTCGTCCGAGGCGTAATCTATACGCATAGTTGGTGGGCTGAGGTCGCGTCGTCTGAGATGTTTGAGATCAGTCTTGGTGGTCCTGTTGTCGTCCCGTGGCCATTAAGCCAGTGTTACCTTGCAATTAGAGAGACTTGGAGATCTGAAAAAACCGGGAGCTTTGCCGTGCATGCAGGTGAGATGCGGCCTTTACGATGTCGACGGCATTTAGCCGTTTCGGGAGGGTTCGGGGAAGTTAAAGTCAGTGTTGAGTCCTGAAGTTCACGGAGAGCCTGAACCTCCGTTCGAACGTGTGAGTGTTCAGTCTGTGGTTGGCGATGTAGTGTAGAGGTTTGAGCATGCCCCAGTAACCGGTTTGGTGGATAATGACAACCGATCAGTCGCCGTGGGGTTTAAGCGAGATCACGTGACCATGCGGTCCTGCAGGGCTTCACATACGCAACCATCTTGTGATAGTTATATCGGACCCATATGTCCAATTGTGTCCACCTCAACGGTATATGTGCCGCTTTTGCGGGTAAACTTTTCGAAGACAAGGTTCACAATACAGCTATCAACGGCGGGGTTTACTAACACGCACATGGCGGATTACGTAACACATTGCGACATCCCAGCGCATGCACAGTTCGATGGAGGTGATAACCACTCAAGACCGTCGCGTTGCGGTCACATCACGTACTCGAGCGAAGGTCAACAGGTCTAGTACAGTCAAAACAGCCAACCACCACGAAAAAGGTTGCAACTGAAAAGGCGGGCCTCGCGAGACTGTCATCCAGTGTGATAGCAAACGTCTCTCGCATGTGAAAGCGGACGATTAGTAATACAAAACTGCGATGTTGAGATAGGTGAGGGTGGGGACGAAGAACAACGCCTATAGAAGGGACTACAGTACAGTCGCGAGAATTGCACACATGGATGTGGCGTTCAACACCCACAGTTATAGCGAAGTGGCTTCAAGACGCAACACAGGCAGTAATCGCATAGCTAGGCACCTATGCCCCACACATCTCATCGCCATTACGTCCCCACACACACGAGAACACAAGCACAGCCGTTCAGAGGACAGAGATGCGCGACAGTCGAGTGCGCAAGCGGGGAACACACTCGCATATGCCAAAGGCTCCATGGGCACTCCGTGGAGAGACGGTTCATACACATGTGACATTGAGCAGCCAGTGGAAGCATGTACTGTACGCTGTCGTCGTACAAAGACGGATCAGAACAAGCGACAACAAAGGGAATCACGCGAGCGAGTGAGTGTCACGTGTCTGTTCACGTTTCCAATTGATAAGGTGATGTGGCTGCAAAACAATCGATATGACAAACGCCAAATGTAATCAGATATCGACACGCCCAACTCAACCGGACTTGCTCGATCAGCTCATTCAGATCATTTAGAATTGCTGCTTCGGGTATAAGATTTCTGAATGTTTCAAGTTGATCATAGACCAAAGCGTTTTTTTCTTTCTCTGCTCATACAGTAAATACATTGGATCACATTATAGCGCTATCATTTCTGAAATACCGATGTTTTTAAATTATCTCCTCACAAATACTTGCAACCCAAGGTTACGTCTGCTTGTCAATCATCAATCATGGTTACAATCCCAGCCGTCTCTGAAGAGCATTCTTGCCCTGCTCAGTGGTGACATCGATGCCGTACTCCATAAACCGTAAGCTCTCGACGGGATGGAAGTAGGCAAAGTAGGGAATGGCCATCTTGTGGTGGACCATGTAGACCTGGAAGACAACGTAGAGTCCCAGAGCCTTCAAGGGCCAGCCCAGAAGCTCAAAGCCGTCGTCTTTAGGTTGAACGATGGCGTACAGGGCAACGTACAAAAGAGGAAAGGCCCAGGCGACCCCTAGACCCACATCGACGTACTTTGTGAAAATCATGCTGCCAAACCGATCGAGAGTCTTCTTAGAGAACACCTGAGGAAGTCCAAAACCAGGAAGGTATCTGAGACGTTTGGTTATGAGAGTGGCCCAGAACTGAGAGGCAATGAGAATGGCCAACTTGGCACCCAGAACGGCGTAGTCCACCGAGCCGTCCTTCGAGACTCCGAGATAGCCATTGACGTAGAGACGAGTCGACAGCACCACAAAGAGAAAGCGGTAGTAGTTGATGGTGACATGCGAGTTGGGCTCGGAGAAGACGATTGGTTTGGGCACAACCATCTTGCTGATAACAAATGCAACGCCCACAAGAGCGACAAACCCACCAACAGGTACAATGGTTCGCAGGTCTCCTGTCAGGTTTGTATCATGGACGTAGAGCCAGTGCATGAGCCATCCAGCAGCCAAGGAAAACCGGCCAAGAGGACTGGCCATGTTCTTGGTGGCTCGATTGACGCCCAGACCGCCCTTCATCCTCTCACATCTCTCAATCACCAGCTTTTCGTCGGTAGTATCGTATCGTTGTTCAAAGTACTGTGACATGGTGTTGTGGTATTGGTAACTACAAGTGTAGCAGAGATGGCCCCCCGCTCTCTTTATACACCGGAGGAATCACATGCACCAGCTCTAATTTGCCCAAAAGAAACAACTGCCATCCCTTTGTAGCCTCAATCTACTACTCCGTACATACCACAATTAGCTATTCAAGGCACACACTCCAAAGCTTCAACCCCACGTTCAAGCTATCATTTGGGACCTAAGTCAAACTCAATGGAGCCGTGGCTTTTGGGGTTTCAGGTCTCCATAGGTACGCCTAGAGCAAGCAATATAGGACCCATCTCCGGCCAAAAGTGTTTAACACGTGCAAACGAGCCAGAATTCCAGTTCCTTTCGCTCTAAATCCCCACCGCATCACGTGACCCCAATCTCCGCCCCCTCCACCCATACCTCATCCGCATGCAGGTGTTTCACTTCCCCACCTTATCTCCAGCTCGGAAGAACTTTAACCTCCGTAGTTCCGTCCATGTCACCCTACTGTAGCAAGCCAATACGCAGTACAGTACCGGTAGCTACTTGTACAACGCCACCGGTTGAGTCTAGCGATGAGGACGTTTCCGTGGCTCCGTGATGAGTCGATGACCGGTAGAACGTGATTGTAGATCGCGCTACTGGCTGAAACACTTTTACCGTATACGCTAGCTAGTATATAAACACCCTCCGTGTCTTACTATTACTTCCTGTAAGCTGTACTGTATGTATACATCGCCATACTGCCATCACTGCAAGACACCATATCAGGTCTTGACTTTCCACCGCTATAAAACAGCGTGTGTGGTGTAATTACACGCTGCAAATGGTCACTCGACCACTCCAACCCCCCTCCATCTACGAAACTAGTCACTTTAGCGAGAGTTAAACATTCGCCACTCTGCTCCCCCTTTAGGTCTAAAACGCTCCAATATTCACGTTCACTCAATCGCCGGTTGCACCTGCCCCGCCCAAAGTCCATGGGATTCAGTAGACTCTACTCGTACCCCAGATTATTGCCCCTCCACTTGCCCAAATAAAGGTGCTGCTCACAACTCCCAAAAAGCAGGGGCCAAAAAGCTTACACTCCATCCTTACAGCCAGAACTCTTACTATACGCCATATAATTAATTAGATAACAAACTAAACTGCTCTGCTGCTGCTTACATCATGTCCTGCTCGTCGTAGAACTCACCCTCCTCGTCGTCAACCTGGGCCTCCTGGTACTGCTGGTACTCGCAGACAAGGTCGTTCATGTTGGACTCAGCCTCGCTGAACTCCATCTCGTCCATACCCTCGCTGGTGTACCAGTGCAAGAAAGCCTTTCGTCGGAACATGGCGGAGAACTGGTCTCCCACTCGCTTGAACAGCTCCTGGATGGAGGTGGAGTTTCCGACAAAGGTTCCGGACATGGGCAGACCCTTGGGTGGCTGGGAACACACGGCGGTCTGCACGTTATGAGGAATCCACTCCACAAAGTAGTTTGCGTTTCGGGTCTGGACAGACAGCATCTGGTCCTCGACCTCCTTGACGGAGACCTTACCTCGGAAGAAGGCAGCGGCGGTCAGGTATCGGCCGTGCTTGGGGTCGGAGGCAGCCATCATGTTTCGAGAGTCAAACATCTGCTGAGTGAGCTCGGGAACAGTCAGGGATCGGAAGTTAGCAGACTTGAGAGATGTGAGAGGAGCGTAGCCGACCATGAAGAAATGGAGTCGGGGGAAGGGCACCAGGTTGACGGCGAGCTTTCGCAGATCGGAGTTGAGCTGGCCGGGGTATCGGAGACAGGTGGTGACACCGGACATGACGGACGACACGAGGTGGTTCAGGTCGCCGTAGACGGGGTGTGGCAGCTGCAGGGTTCGCATGCAGATGTCGTACAGAGCCTCGTTATCGATACAGAAGGTCTCGTCGGAGTGCTCCACCAGCTGGTGCACGGACAGAGTGGCGTTGTAGGGCTCGACCACGGTGTCGGACACCTTGGGCGAGGGAACGACGGAGAAAGTGGCCATCATTCGCTCGGGGAACTCCTCTCGGATCTTGGCGATCATGAGAGTACCCATACCGGAACCGGTACCTCCACCCAGAGAGTGGGTGATCTGGAAACCCTGCAGCGAGTCACAGTTCTCGGCCTCTCGTCGCACAACGTCGAGAACCTGGTCGACCAGCTCGGCTCCCTCGGTGTAATGGCCCTTGGCCCAGTTGTTGCCGGCGGAAGACTGGCCAAACACAAAGTTGTCGGGTCGGAAAAGCTCTCCGTAAGGTCCTCCCTTGACGGCGTCCATGGTGCCGGGCTCGAGATCAACCAGCACGGCTCGGGGCACGTACTTGTTGGCAGCAGCCTCGCTGTAGTAGACGTTCAGTCGCTCTCGCTGGATATCCTCCTCGCCGCCGTAGACTCCGTCGGCGCCGATGCCGTGCTCGCCGGAGATGGTCTGCCAGAAAGCAGAACCAATCTGGTTACCGCACTGGCCGATGGATAGATGGACAATTTCTCGCATCTGAGTTAGTATGATAGAACGAGCAATGGCAAGTCAAAATCGTGCGTGCTGTGAAATGTGTGGTGCTGCTGTGTGTGACGGTGTTTTTTGGAGTGGCCCGATGTTGGGACAGGATTGCGAACAGCACAATATTATCTCCTGAATTTTTTTGTGGTTTAACAGAAAGACGTGTTATCTCGTGATTGTAGACGTGGCAACGGTTGGTAACATCACTAGACGGTAGGTGGTACCCGTTACTTTGCCACCCGTGTACCGCAATCGTCGTCGTGGGTCACCTCTGCTCTGTTGTCTCCACGTTGTCCATTCACATCCCTCCACGCCATCCCACAGAAAAAAGGGGTCGGTATTTTCTCCCCGCCCATAACACCAGCTGTGTCGTTCGCGCGACTCTACCAATGCAGATGTAAGCAGTAATATTGGAGCCCTTTTATCCGTAGAATCAAGAAACAACAACACCTTCATGCTCCTATCTCGTCCTTCTAGGTTGAATCATCAACCAACGACGCGGCCAATGTCGTCGGCTGGGGAGCGTTAAAAAGCCCACAAAAGAAGCCGTCAATCGGCAAATCGTCCTCCTCTTGGCCTTGCAACGCCATTCTCGTCTCGCCTGGTACTCACTGGGTATCTGTATGTGTTGTGGAGTGGTTGTGATAGACAGGAGTTTTTCTGCTTGGGCCCCTAATCTTGAAAACGCGTAAATAAGATTAGTGTTGTTTACGCTGCCGGTTGTCTGGGAGACGCGTGTTACCCGGAAGTGTTGGTGCTCTTTGGGAAGCAAGCCCTTATTGACTTCCTCATTGGGACCATGCATCGATCGCTGTTTAGAGGCAACGTGTAAGGGGGTGACGTTTGGTGGCGGGTACAAGGGAGGATGAGGGTTGTGGATTTGGCGCTACAGATAGCTGACTAGTTGGGCAGTGCTAATACGTCGAAATTTCCGCACCAAAGTGGCAGAACCTGATGATTAAGGGACAATAATTCCTCCTAGTCACGTGAAAAATACAGTACACGCGTGGAGTCCAATAAAGTTTCAACTCCCTAACTGGGGAACTTGTGTGCATTCTGGACTGGTCTGAAGATACTGTTTGGAGTTGGTTTCTGTGGCTTTGGTGCGATGGTTAGGGGTATTATGACTTGGAAGATGTTTTGGCTGATTAATCAGCGGAATAGTATTGGCTTTCATGATCTTCTGCCTCGAAAGTGACCCGATTCCTGAGATTGTAGTGACACTCTCAGAATAGCGATGACTGTATCAAACTTGTACAGCCTACTAGACACCTCATGTATAGATAGACGTGTATTATCACTGAACAAGTTCGATGTCAGAGTACAGTATCGTACAAGCTGACTGAATACGATCCTCCAGGCTCGCATGTATGTACAGTAGGCTTATCCCCACACATCTCGCCGTGCTTTTATGATGAAGAGGGAGTCCTGCGGAAGACCCGTTCAGAGTTTAGCCCTTTCCAAGGGGAGGTGGAGGTGAAGATGCTTTAGATGAGATGCCAAAGGGCATGTATTCCAACTTGTGCAGGATGTCACTTTGCGAATGATGGTTCGCTACAGTAGTCTCATTACAAGACTGTACCTTGGTAGTCGTCGATAAGTGGCAGCTACTCGTACCAGTAGGTTCGTACGATACTGTACTTGTAACACCCACCCGTGTCGCTGAGCTCCACTTGCAACCAACTAAGAAAAAACAGGCGCAGCATAGCTTGGCAACAGACCACCGATGTCTCGGAGTCACGATAATGAGATCTGAAAGATTGCACTATACAGGCGGCCACCAGCTGTTGCCGTGCTACAGACAAAGGCAACGGTGAACTAGCTAATATTAACTCGCGTATTAACGGCGTCCATTTATCAATCTTTGGTATGTGCTTGTCCATTGGGCTGACTTTGCGCTGCAGGACCGAGCAAGTTTGTCTTGTCGTGGAGAAGGAGGAGACGAAATTGGACCCCTCTTTTTCGGAAGGAAACGGGCTGTAGCGGGATCGACCGGAGCGAGAGACGTAGCAACCACTCGAGGACGTTGTACGGTTCGCTATGGAGCAGTAATGGTAAGAGGGAAGAGCATTTTTTCAACCGATCACACAGTACAAAGAGCCCAGATCTGAAGTGTCAATAAGATGGCAATGTAAGTATGGAGGCTACTTGTAGCTACAGTTGCGCAAGTGCTGTGGCCCACCAACATGGTTCCGCCAACAGCTACACCGTTGTGCCTGATAAGATACATTTCGATGCATTTCCGCCTCTGCAAAATGAATGTATTACATCCAAAGAAAGGCCCATGGCCACTTGCCGTGCGGACAAAAATGTGAGTCAACAAGGGTCGCCATGCTCAAAACAGAGCACACCTGCAGACAACCGACATAATTTGCGTGTGCCAAGACGCCGGCAGTGAGTTTTTCCCAATCCAGTACGGTTAATCGGACAAGGGCATATATACTGCCAGATCTCGGGGTCTCTTCCTATATATAAGACGAGGGCCTGGCACATTTATGAGGATCATCACGAACCTCGACCCGACTAACCCCGTTCCTTGTTCAATCAATAGAATTAAGCACCAAGATAGAGACGGTGCGGCTGATACCTCGATGAGACCAAGCATAGACTAAATCACCACCCCCACCAACGGATAAAAAAAAGGAAACAACCATAACACAAGTATTCCCCCAAAGCAGCAGTTGCAACACTTTCGGCATTTTTCGATCGTTTCCGGTTTTTTTTTTGCATTTTATAAGAGCTTTGAACCTTTCGCTCCAGCACCTTAAACCCACATCACATCATCTTCTACAATGAGAGTTCCTTCACTTCTCCCATTATTGCTCATCTACACAACGGCGGCAACGTCAGCAGATACCAAAGCAGCAGCAGCAGACTTATCTGGGTTTTACGCAGGTTCGAACCCAAGTGCGCCCGATTCGGCCATTTCACCGCCAGAGGGAAATTACAAGCCCAAACATGTCGTTCACATCTCCAGAAGGCGCCTGATCTGCAGAACCAATGAAGACACCGGGGAGGAAATCTGCAAGGTGGACAATTCGGACCCTCAGGAATCCATCATTGAGGAGGTCGACTGCTCCAAGAAGGAGAGAAACACCAACATTGGTCTCAGAGTAGGTGCCCTGTTTGCAGTTCTCGGTACCTCTGCTCTGGGAGTGTTCCCTCCGGTTCTCGCTGAGTCCATCTGGAGAATCAACCTCGAAACCCTCCCCATGACCTTCATCAAACAGTTCGGCACAGGTGTCGTTCTATCCACAGCATTCGTCCACCTTGGAGCTGAGGCTACTGAGGAGTTCAACAACCCCTGCATCGGAGACATTGAGTACAAGCCGACCCCCCTGGCGTTTGTGCTGGCTGGTCTCTTCATCTCCTTCCTCATCGAGTACCTCGGAGCCAGACTCCTGAGATGGAGAGCAAACACTCTGGAAGCACGACGGAACGAAAATGAAAACAGTGAGGAGAACAAGTGCGGACACGGACACGGCCACGATCACAGTCAAGTGATTGACAACTCAGCAGACACAGAGGACTCGGACTGTGGCCAAGTTGTTCAAGAGATTGTCGAAGATGTCATCGAAAAGGCCCCCTCTCGACGCTCAACCTCTTCCGTTCGAAGATCCTCGACTCAGACCACTGCTCCCCCTCCTCCCATCGCTGGAGGATGCCATTCCCATGGTCTCATCGACCCTACAGATAAGTTCTCTGTCTGGATCATGGAGGCAGGTATCATCTTCCACTCCGTTCTTGTCGGAGTCACCGTCTCTCTCGCAGAGGAAGACACCTTCATCACCCTTTTCATCGCCATTCTGTTCCATCAGATGTTTGAGGGCGTGGGTCTTGGATCGCGAATTGCTGGTCTCAAGGAGTCCCGGCTAATTTCCAAGTGCCTCATGTGCCTATGGTTCTCCATCATCACTCCCATTGGCATGGCCATTGGTCTCGGAGTTCTCGATCACTTTGAAGAGAACCCCACCACTCTGTGGGCTCTCGGAAGTATCGACGGACTCTGTTGTGGAGTGTTGGTCTACGCTGGCGTTGTGGAGATGCTGGGCTTTGATTGGCTGTTTGGAGACCTCCAAGACGCTCCCCCTGTTCGAGTGTGTACCGGTCTGCTCGGTCTTACCCTTGGAATGCTGCTCATGTCCCTGGTTGGACACTGGGCATAGAAAACGAGCAGAGCGATGTGCCGCTATAGCTTAGAAACAAAATAAAAATGCATCATTAACTCATTACATCTTGTGTACGATATATACGTAGCTCTACTCTCAAAACTCATTCAGTGTAAACCGTTTATTAAATAAATAGCGCCGGTGAAGTCGGCTATGCCGTAATATGTCCTATCTTCTAACCTCGTTTTATGTACTGCTCAAGCGTTGGCCCCTTAAGCAAAGTAGATGCCAGCCTTGTGGAACTCGTTCAACAGAGTGAGGAACTCGGTCTGGTCGCACTTGGCAGATCGCATCTCTCCAATGCCAGTGTCAGTGAGAATCTTGACCACCTTCTGCTTGACAACTTCGGCGAGACTGGTTCCATCGGGAATGATCTCTCCCTGAGTAGACAGGTAGGTCTGGTAGTTCTTCTCCAGCACGGCCAGGACAGCGGTGGTCTTGAAGCCGGCGTTGATGGTCTTGTTCTTTCGAACGAAGCAGACTCGCAGAAGACCGTCCCACTCGTTGAAGTCGATAGGAGGACGGGGGTTCTTGACCTCGATCTTGACGACCGAAGACTCGACATTGGGAGGAGGTCGGAAGTTACCTCGGCCGACCTTCATGACGTGCGAGACCTTGGCCCACATCTGCACATTGACGGACAGTCGGCAGTACAGAGAGTCACCAGGTCGGGCCAGAAGACGCATGGCAAACTCGTGCTGGAACATGAGCACGGACACTCGCGGAGGCCGAGGCAGGTTCAGCAGCTTGAAAACCAGAGGAGAAGAGATCTGGTAAGGTGTGTTGGAAATGCAAACGTCAAAGTAGGGGAGCTCGGTCTTGATACAGTCTCCGAGCATGATTTCCAGCTTCTTCTGCTCGGGCTTGCCCTGGACTCGTTTGGTCAGCTCAGCGGCCATTCGAGGATCCATCTCGACGGCAATCACCTTTCGAGCCTGCTCGAGAATTCGAACAGTCAGGTTACCGGTACCGGGGCCGACTTCCAGAACAGTGTCACTGGGCTTGATGTCGGACTTGTCGACAATACCCTGGGCCACAAGAGGGTTTTTGAGAATATGCTGACCGAGATCAGTGTTCATTTTGAAGACGGCAGTCTTTCGCTGCTCGCCGCCGGCAGACTCCCGCTGGGCGCCTCCGGAGAACTTCTTTGCTGCTGGTGCCTTGGCCATTTCTTGTGTGTATGAGATGCCGTGTATTGTAGTTTGAGAACTGAAAAAAAGATCCAAAATTTATTTCGCTTCATGCATGCAGAAAAAGCTAACTGGTGCATTGGAGAACAGGCACCAACGATTGCCCCTAGAGAAATGTATTAGTAAGCCATTAGACGGAAGCTGAGCGTTAATACTTATCTCAAGTCTCCAGTTCATCAGATGTGGCTCACAGCCCATCGAATACACTGCATTCATGTGTGTGGCCACCACAACACTCTTAACCTATCAGAACGTACCGATATGCAAGACACCTCTAAACTGACAGGACAAGCATCTTCATCAACAACACAATACAATGGTTGAGAGAATCAGACGACCCACCAATATGAAGGCCAAGCCGAAGCCTTTGCCACTGGATTATCTGGTTCCAGCCGAGCAGGCTCGAGGGTGAGTTGAAGGAAGCAAGAGTGTCAGGGAAGAATGATGTGGAGTAAACAGTGATAGCAAGAGCGACAGAAGCAAGGACAGAAGCAACGACGGAAACAGTTCCTACATTCGCCGAACTGGGGAGCTGAGATAAGGAACCCGCCCCGGTAGAAAGCCAACGATAGAAGACATCTGTAGGGCAGACCTTTTGCTCAGTACACTTCACACGACCTCACACGGTTACAGAACTTGTCCTAACACAGATACAAACTCATCATGTTGGCGATGCCATTTTTCATCATCTCGTCATACATGCTCTACAAACGTGTGTATTTGCAGGAGGACAAAAAGGTCCAGCTCGCAGAGTATAGAGAGGATGGTTCTGTCCGATGGTTCACTCCTGAGGAGATCAAGAAGAAGGACGAGGAAAGTTTGACCACCAGGATCTTCGGTACAGAAGACTGGCTCAAGAACAGCAGAGGCAGCAAATAACCCCCTTGTCTCACTTTCAAGTGTACATATTACAAATAATATATATTTTCGATGCTATAGAAATGGTGTGTATACGTAGCACTGCCAGAGCGCTTTGAAAAACTGTAGAACTGAAAAAGATCCTTTTTCCTCGGTACTTGCACTGTACCTCAACAATAGTCCTTCTGGTTATTAAAGGCTTTGTGTGATATTCAGTCAAGGGGACGACCCGTCACATTCATTATCAAAGCCTTAAGCTACGTCCCCACCATAAACCACGGTCAACGCGATCTATGGTTGAGAATTCCTATCGGACCACGGGTTTGACGATGCGCACACCTGCATTGGCAAGAGACATGCCGTCACGCGAAGAAGCGCCTCGAATACCCTCTCGAGACACTCGTCCAGTGTGGTACGAGTTGTGACCCTCTCTGGACACAGCTCGAGGAGTGCTAGGAGGGATGAGTGATTGACGCTTCACGGGGGAAGGAAGGAACGAGCTTCGACGGCTGCTGCTGGATTCGCTGCGCCGTCTAGAAGCATCAGTCATGACAGGAGTGTCGCTGACAGAACGCATACCGGTAAAACCAGTTCCAGCACCCGCTCCAGAGTAGCTCAGACGAGGCTTTCGGGTAGGAGTAGCCAGAGGAGTGCCATAGGAGCCCAGTCTAGATGAAGATCGGCTGGACGGACGGCTCGGAGAAGGCAGAGGAATTAGAGACTGTCTGCCCGAGCTTGAACCTGTGGGCGGAAGAGAAGGAGTCTCACCCAGCTTGACGGTGGAAGTAGATCCGATGGAAGATCCAAATGAAGTATCGGAACACGACGAGAGAGAACCGATGGATGCAGAATCTGGAGTAGATGGCTTGCTGCCCAGTTGGGGGTATCTGTGGAGCAGTCTGTTTGGAGAGTTAGTAATGGGAATGAACGATTTGGTTGCCTTGAGGCTCCTGAACTTGTTGAAAATGGCGGCATTGGGGGTGTGGGCATTGATACAGCTGCACTTGGAGTCCTTCAAAGTAGTTCCCTCGCCAGGAGAAGCCGTGGGGGACTCGGCAGACTCCATGATGACACTCATATCATGCAAGGGAGATTTCTTGTGCACGTTGGGGGGAGGCAACTGAATGTCTCGAAGAGGCTCCACTGGCTCAGACGCCTCCAGAGCATCCGACTCTGGTGTCGAGACAATCACAGAGGATGAAGAAGTGTTGGACCAATCGGAAGAGGAGGTGTTTGCATAGTCATTTTGCTCCTCTTGCAGCTTGTTGGCCGCCTCCAGGTCGTTCTCAATCTGTTGGTTGAGCTTGTTGCTGTTGATTTCCCGAAGCACGTGGTTCTCGCTGATGGAGTGTCGCTTAATCACCGGTTTGGGCGAAAACCGGTCGAGAGATACCACTCTCATGTGGAGTCTTCTCTTGACAGAAAACTGGGGGGCAAACGACAGCCGTGGCGAGATGGCTCCATGCTCAGACATCTCTGTGGTTTCCGAGCACTCGGAAAAGATGGACGAGTTTGTAGACAGCCGTTTGGTCGATAGTGCCTTTACTTCCTCCACGAACATGTTCTTGTCGTCGCAGACTCTCTGAAGAACTGTCAGCAATGCCGCGTCGATATCCTCACTGAGCTGGTCGATGGCCAGCTGTAGAATCGAAGACCACTTCTTGGTCGAAAGCTCCTCATTCACCAAAGCGAACTCCCGCTGTAAATTGTGCCATTGCTGTTCTAGATTGGTCCAGTTCATGTTCACCAGAGACGAGAAAGTGGGGAAGATGGGCTCGCAGCGGCAAGAAAACTGAGCAACTCTGTCAGGAATAAAGCCAAGAGATACCGACAGTGGCTTGATCTTGGTGTCGTTGAGCTGGCAGAACGTTTCTTTGATGCTTCTGTCCTGCCGCGAGAGCCATGGGTACACTTCCTTGGCCACATGGTCGAGCTGCGATGCAGAAATCTGGCCGGTGAAGCTGGACTCAAGTCGTTTCTCTTTGATTTCGAAGACCATGCTCGTGCATTGGCTGATTTCCTCATCGATATGTCCAATCACCTGTTCACACAACTCGGTGTATTCCATGGCCACCTCCATCTGGTGACACAATGTCGCAATGCTCTCCCATATTTCACCGTCTTTGTCCTCCCTGCCTTCCTCCACATTGTCGTCGTCGTCGTCGTTCCCTGCTGCTAATACCACCAGCCTTGGAGTGTCCTTGACCAATGCCACCAGCCTCGGCAACACATCTGTATGCTCCAAAAACCACTCTCCTTCCGAGGAGCGGTTCTCCAGGACTGGCTTGAGCGTGGATTTACGCTGGCTCACAAACTCCTTCAGGCCAGTTGAAGACGAGCTGACATAGTCAATATCCCAAGTCTCCCATCCATTCAGTCGCACGAAATCGTCTCTCTGCTTCTCAAGATTGGAAGCACACGAGGAGAGCATGTTGCAAA
This sequence comes from Yarrowia deformans, assembly GCA_900519085.1. Classification (NCBI taxonomy): domain Eukaryota; kingdom Fungi; phylum Ascomycota; class Dipodascomycetes; order Dipodascales; genus Yarrowia; species Yarrowia deformans. The sequence goes on along the minus strand of ULGY01000004.1, from coordinate 852,838 downwards.
TGTTTGTGTAGTCTAATTCCCATGAAACGGGCTTGTGTAAATGTGTTGATCGCGTTCTCTATGGCTTGAGAAGCGCTTGCTGTCGCTTGTCGGCTTGTCGAAATGTCGCTTGTCAGCTTGTCTTGAGGCTCTCGGTCTCGTTAAGCTGTTAGTGTAATGTCCTGTTGGAAGAAGAGCTCCTGGGTCGTCGTGTGGCCCCTCTTGTATTCACCCTGTGTATGACACGTCTGATAGATACGTGGATAAGATATCAGTTGGTATGTGAACCAGGCTCTCTGAGACGGGCCATGTGCACTAGAGCGCTTGGAGTGCATATTTCATGCTCCATTGCATTCTGTGTACGGGACAATCTAAACATACGAAACCTTGCAAGGGAATATGTAAACATAGCGAACACAAAACATGGCAATTGTGTATGCAGGTTAGGTGTCAGCAGAAGTACATGAATATAATAATTGACCCAGAACCTCATCCACATGAAACTAGCCCACATATCGAGACCTGTTTGGCAAGCTCATCACCGTCGCTGTATCGCTGAGTGCTCAGGCTGTACTGTGCGGCTCCCTGTACAGTCCCCCCGGCAACCGACTTAGCACTGTATCACTTTTAAGTTGCGTCTAAAACGGTCACAAAGAAGTCAAGAATGTTCCGGCCGATAATATTCTGCCAAATGCTCCAAATATTCATTCCTCCCCGCCTACTCGCACCCACTCTTGCTTTCAGCCCCAAACGCGTACTTGTAGGGGTGCTGTGCGCGTGTCCATTCACTCCGCTAACGTAGGGGGGGTTTAGTCACAGGGTGAAACATGACTCGTCTACAGCTCACATGTGTGTGTGCATAAACCCAAGAAAACATGTCAACTGCGTTATCACCGAAAATATCTCATTACGTCACTATGGTGGCTTCCCTCCCCAATCGCCTTTGTTTTCTAATTAGCAATCTCATCGCGTTTCCATCCAACACTCCGGAATGTAGTCAAATCCTTGGAAGGTTGAAGTCGCCCGTTATCAACGACAAGGGCAAACGGGTTCCGATCGAGGGTCTGGTGCAGGTTGCCAAACGTGTGATTCACCTCACAATGCTTGGCTTCGTCGGCTCGCACATACTGGATCAAATCACGCATGGTGCAGTCATCCTCCATATGCCAGTAGGTTCTGGCGATATCCGGGACTTCCATGGACGCAAGCTCCGGGAGGCGACCAGCGTCAATGTCTTCCAAACACCGACTGTAGGTGATGACGGCCTCCTCCTCCAAATAGCCCACAAATCGGTGACAAGTGGCGGGAGAGATCAAGTAGGAGATGAAGAAGAGATTGTAGAAGATGATCTGACCGATCAGAAGCCCAGTGCGCATCTGGAGGCTCGGCTTCTGCAGCTTCAAGAAGGTCAGAAGGTGCATTCGCTCATTGTAGGCTTCCTCAACCAGGGACTCGATCCAAGCCCGGTCTCGTCTCAAGGCACGCAGGGAATGGAGGTGTCTGACCATTCCGGCCACCATTCCGGGCACGCCAGCGATGGACTCCAAAAACAGAAAGCGGTCGAGCCACTGTCGGGTAGTCATGCGGAACTTGGGCAGGTGCGATTCGCCTTCCTTGGGGTGCTTGTAGCCGGTGCAGAAGTCGAAGATGATTCTCATGAGGAGAATGGCTCTCAAGGCAACTCGGTCGGAGAGGGTTTCAGTCTTTCGGTGTTTGACCTCGAGGGCATCCATCTGCTCCTTGGTGTAGACTGGATGGACCCAAGCTGAGCTGGTGAAGTACTCATGGTGGTGAGAAGAGGTGGCATAGAGAGACACGTCGTCGGGCTTGGAGTTGGCCATGGTGACGATGGAGGCAGAGGTAGAGCCATAGGTAGATGCGCCATCAGCCACGAGCTCTGTTGTAGGGTTGTTGTTGTCTGCTTCTTCGTCGTCAGTCGATCTGAACCGTCCCAGTAGGTTTGGGGTTCGAGCACTGACGTAGGTCTGGCCTCGGTTGGCCCAGTCTCTGACGGTCATCTTTGGTAGTCGAGAAGTTGTAAGTTTTTCAAGAGTGTGGAATTAGAGCCGTATGTCTTTCATTATATATGGTGGGTTTGGTTTTGTGACCCTTACATCAGACATCATGTCATAGTTACAGCGGTGGGTTTTGAGTTCCTTATCCAAGCTTAAACGCATCTGATAGACATTGACAAGATGAGACTGACAGGAACCCGAGGTTAATTTTTCCGAGCTTGAATGTCTAGCACCAAACTGATACACCATCTGATTACGGATCGTTGGTCGCATTCCTGTCAGCATAGAAAGGGGTCCCTCTACGCTCCACACTAGGAGAAACATGGCAGCTGCACTGTTTCACTTTTTGCAGAATATGCACCACCGTTGTATGTGCGTGGAGATGGAGCATCAGGCAGTAGCGAGGCACGGGGGCAGCATAATAGTGGGCCTGTTACCAATGGGGCAATTTTCTATTGAGGCCTGTTATGAGTGCAAGTGTTGAGCCCGTTTTGTCAAGTGGCCTCGAAGATGAACGGCGGCGGTTTGGGTGGCGATTAATTTCCCGAGACATACTGTACATACGGCAACGGCTTTGCTGTAGGTGAAGATGTGCTTGCGGATACAGTTGCTCATGTTTGAACCATAAGGACGAGCTATCCTAAAGGACTACAGGAAGTACTGTAGCTACAAATACAAGTATACCCCCAAGTCTGTTCTATAATGCTGTATTTTTATGTGTGTTATAGGCCGTCATGTTAAGACGACCTCATGCAAGTCACGTTGGGGACTGAATAAATAAGTGTTGAAAAATAAATACATCACCATTGGGTGATTTCGACCTCGGCCTCGCCAAAGAGCGACGACTTTCCCAGCTCGCCCACCTTGGCCTCCTCCCAGGAAACGCCGTTGGTGTTGATAATGTCGGGCACGTTGGCACCCAGGAACTCGACAATCTCCTTGTTGATGAGCGCGAAGTCCAGCAGGAAGGCGTCGTGGCCCTCGGGCGAGTCGATGGTGACCAGGTGCGAGTTTTTGACGTTGGCAGCAATCAGCTCCTGCTCGGCAAAAGTGAAAAGTCCATCAGACTTGATACCAATGACGAGAGCGTTCTGCTCCAGGGTCTGCAGGGCAGCCTCAACCGAGTCGGCTCGTTCTCGAGACACGTCGTGGGTGTCGAGCTTTCGGGTGATGGCAATGTAGCAGTTGGCGTCAAATCGCTTGGTGAACTTGTCCGACTGGTATCGCAGGTAGTTCTGGGCGGAGAAGTGGGTGGGGGGCTTTTTCTTGACAGCCAGGGGGACGAAGGAGGAAGACGCAGACGAGACAGAAGAGGTGTCGTCGAGAATAGAGCCGTTGGTGCTCACGCTAGAGGGCTGAGACACTCCGTTGGTGGTAGGCTGGGCACCTTCGTCATCAGCCATTTTCTTTCCTCTCATGTGGCCATCGTTGTGAATCAGCCAATGCTCCTCTGAGGCGGTCTGGGGGCCTCGTCGCTGGGGTCCGTTAATAGTCTTGTGCCGGGTGGGGTCGGGGGTGTCTCGTCCAAACTTGTTTTCGAACGAGTCTCGAGATCGGTAGGTCAGCAGAGCAGACATTCGGGCGGCTCCAAGTCCGGCCGAGGGGGGGTCGTCAAAAGCGTAGTACCCGTCGTCGTACTTGGGGTCCGAGTAGATGCACTGACGCTGGGCCTCGCCCCACGAAATGCACCAGGCCGAGTGTCGAGCCGAAGTGGCCAAAGCGACAAACGTTCGCACGTAGTCCTTGCCGAAAAAGGCATACTCCAGAGTGAGCATGCCTCCCATAGATCCTCCAATGCAACAGGCAATCTGCTTGATGCCCAAATCGTCCAGAACCAGTCTGTGGATGTTGACGTCGTCTCGCACGGTCACCAGAGGGAACTCGGGGCCGTAGTATGTGTTTTTGTCGGCTCCAGGAGTGTTGTCTGCTGTACAGGGAGAAGCCGATCCGTAAGGCGATCCCAGGGAGTTGAGACACACAATGAAAAATCGGGTAGGGTCGAAAGCTCGTCCAGGGCCAATAAGAGGACCCCACCAGTCAGAGACGTCGGCGGAGCCGGTCAAAGCGTGGCAAATAACCATGGCGTTGTTTCCAGCCTCATTCAGAACTCCCCAGGTCTTGTAGGCGATGGGCACATTGTAGATTGTGACTCCGGACTCTAGTTGGTATTCGGGAACGTGGGCGATTTCCTGGTCTGAGACCAGCCCCGAGAAGGGGTTTTCTTTGACTACTTTAGTTCGTCGGAATTTCATGGTTGTTTTGAGAGAGATGTGAAAGGTAAGAAAGAAGAGAGTGTGAGCTTTTCGCAGTCTCCAAATCAGCTATGACTATTGATTTACCGGAGAGAGTAACAGATGACCCGGGTCCTTATGCGGGTCTATGTATGACTTGAAAGCTTGTTTGGCAGGTGAAAGATTCGAGCAGCGTAGTGGCGAGTAACTCAAAAAAAGATATCGGGGTAGGCGAAAAATGCGACGTAGGATTGGTTACAAGGTAGTCGTCAAAGGAACAGCCAGGGTTATATACAGGAGCGACGACCATCAACCTTGAAGTGGTTTTGTGTTTGGCGTCGAAAGGCTTCTTTACTGAGGCTTGCGTCTCATTAGTGATGGCCGCCTCCCCAGAGTTTCTTGCTCTCCGCACCATGTGCAATGACATGCAGTTCATCGGCCTGGCTCCCTTGTGGTCCAAAGTGTGGCTTGCATATCACGTGCGATTAGAAAACTGTCCACAACTTATCTCCCAATCACACCGGGCTTAGGTTGTGGCTCAGGGCCCGCCAGACACAGACCCAAGCCACACAGGTGCAGAGACCCACGTCTTAGAGGCGGGGCTCAGTATCTGTGGGCGGATTTGGTGGACTTTTTTCGTCGAGTTTGGCAGCAAGGTGGAGGAGGTTCTGAGATACGTTCGGTAGACAGAATAGTTAGCTAATGAATCAATGTAAAACGAGTTGTACCATAGCTGAGCACACTCCACCCAACGAGGGGAAGGAACAAGGACAAGAGTTGCTCTAAATGGAATGGCATAGGACCCACCCATGCTATCCCCTTTATACGTGATCGTAGAGGTTGGTTGGAAATACTCGTACTGTAGTTACCGGCCCAGCCGCGGTCCTGAATCGGCAGTTCGGATCTTGAATTTTTGACCTGGCGACAATTAATATCGCCAAAAATGCCCCGAAGAGGGAAACAATACACTCAAAACATTCATTACACTGAATTTCCAAAGTCTGAAAAGAAAGCTTCCCCTGCCTAACATTCTTGGCTAGAGAAATCGCGATCTACGGTTCTCCATTTAAGACGTGTGGCTGCCACATGTTCTTAGCACGTGTTGGGGGAGTTAGTGGAAAGCTACTTGTTCTCGTAATTTGTAGTCTATCACTGTGGCTGGGGCTAAATGGCCTCGGCCAAAATCATCCGCACCATTGACACGATACAAGCACCGGTACCGGTCTTTTACGGAAACAAAGTGTTCATTGTGGTTATTTGATTATTCGTTTTTCATTGTAACGGTGGTCCCGGTCACCGGTCCGAAGCCGCTTCGGGATTCTCACAGAAATAATACTGTATTGATGCATGGTCAAAAAGATAATTACCACACTGAAAAAGCCACCTTTCGACCGAGCACTCGAATGACAAAACGTAGAAGCAGAAGTACGATACAGTATTGTCCGCTTGCAACCTTGGTCAATTGTCGATCCGCCTCGAACATTGCGCTTAGGGTGGCGCAGGGTGTATCGACGTGTAACGATGTTGACGAGAATCGAACCGGGATACCCTGATCGTCTCGGAACTCAGCCTAGTAAACGCAGCAGCGATACATGTCAGATGCACGGTTTATGATATTTCATTTTTCGAGATCTCAAACATCTGGACGGAATCAGGACAATCTCAACACAATGTCAAGGACAAGGATACAGTACAAGGCGCCAGCAGAGAAGCATATCAAGGAGCAAAACTTGCCCTCTGGTCTGGATGTGGTTTTCCCCTCAGATGCATCGGTTCTGTCGTCAGTGGAGGCTCTGATTGAACAGTATGGCAAGGAAATGAAGAGTTTCGCCGTCAAGGGACCACTCAGCTTGTTTTTCAGACCCCGAGAGGACGGATCGAGCTTTTCTGCGTCGGTGTTTCAGAAATCGGACGCCTGGATCATCTCCAAAACCCGGATCGACTCAGACAATGTCTTTGCAGTATGGGGAGGACAGGTCCACATGAGCCTGACGAGATCCAGCTACCAGACTTCCGGTTTGAACGGCAAGAAGTCGCGCTACGGGGAGAAATACCTCATCTCCTTCAATCTCCGAGACCCCAACTTTCACATTGGCACCAAACAACACAACCGGTTTCTGTTTGGCTTGGAGCAATTGGACAAACTGCATCCTGACCTGGGGTACTCTGTGACCGTTCACGCTAAAGACGCCAAATTTGTGTCCGAGTATCTTTCTAATGTCAAACAAGTGTCTCTCAAAACCACCGTCTCTGAGAGAAACGTACTGGTTCCCCCCATGACTCCTCCAGAGGTCCCTGAACTCACAGACGCTCACTCTGGCTCAAAGGTGGAGGTGTCTCAAAAGTACAAGGACTACCTGTTCGAAAACTGGGCCCTGGGGGTCCAAGAATGGATTGGCCTCGCTTCAATCGGAGCAGGCCGGATTGCATCTGACGATAACGTGGACAGTCTGTTCAACCAATACGAGGTTGAGGACGGGGAGCCTGCAAACGTGACCAGCATCCAGGTGGTGGGAATGTGTCCTCTGTTGGCAACCAAGCTCAAAGAGGTTGGGGAGCAATCCAAGACTCCATTCTTTGCTTTCACAGCTTATGGTGTCCAAGACACGCCCTATTCATGGGGCAACAAGGAACATCAGTTCGACAATGGCGGCGAGAACGATTACACCATTGTCAACATTGGAGACGATGTGCTGTCGTTCGAGACGGTCGGACACAGCGACATGTACATTTAATTTTAGCATTATATATTATTTCTTTCTCATAATCGGATATCGTTTACTATATACATCATTATTCATTATGCTTGGGCTTGGCTTGGCTTGGCTTGCTGCAAAGATCAAAAGAGTTCTAACGTCTAATCGGTCTAGTTCTTGATCAAGTTGGGTCTGTTTTCCTCGATGTCCTTGGCTTCCTCCTCGGAAATCTCAGACTCAATCTCGCCCTCAATGGTGGCCTTTTCTCCCTCGGAGATCTTGCTAGGCTCGGCAACCTCCTCCTCCTCCTTGGCTCGGAGAAGATGCGACAGGGCAGAGTCGTGGTTGCTGTACAACTCGGTGAACTTGCCCTGCTCAGCGACAGTACCCTCGCTGGAGAGAACGATGACTCGGTCAGCTCGCTTGATGGTGGACAGTCGATGGGCAATGGAAATGGTGGTGGAGTTACCATCCATGAGTCTCTGCAGAGCCTCGTTGACGGAGGACTCGGACTCGGTGTCCAGGGCAGAGGTGGCCTCGTCCAGGATCAGAATGGCAGGGTTCTTGATCAGAGCTCGTGCAATGGCAATTCGCTGCTTCTGGCCTCCAGAAAGCTGGGTTCCTCGAGCTCCAACCTGGGTGTCAATACCCTGAGGGAAGTCGGCCAAGAAAGTGCAGTTGGCCTTTCGAGCAGCCTCAATGATCTCATCTCGGGTAGCCTCGGGCTTTCCGTATCGGATGTTAGAGGCAATGGTTCCAGAGAAGAGAACAGGTTCCTGAGAAACCACACCAATCTGTTTTCGCAGAGATCGAACGTTGAACTCTCGGATGTTGTTGCCGCCAATGCTGATGTAGCCCTTGGTGGGGTCGTAGAATCGGAGCAGCAGAGAGGTGATGGTAGACTTTCCTCCTCCAGAGGGACCAACAATACAGACGTTGGAGCCGGCGGGGATGGAGAAGTTGAGATCGGTGAAGATGGGAAGAGACGGACGGGTAGGGTAGGCAAAGGCCACATGGTTGAAGTCAATGTTGCCTCGGGCAGACTCCAGATGGGGACCCTTGGTGGCGCTGATGGCGGGCTCTCGGTCGTTCAGTTCAAAGAGTCGAGAGGCAGCACCGGCACCCTTCATGAGCTCGGAGTAGAAGGACGAAACGGAGTGCATGGCTCCTCCAGTGTATCCGGCGTAGAGCATGAAGGAGGTCAGGTCTCCAAGAGACAGCTGGCCAGTGGACACCATCTGGGAGCCCATCACCAGCAGAGCCAGAATGGTCATGTTTCCAGACAGCGAGAAGAAGCCGTGGAACATTCCGTTAGCCATAGCGTCCTTCTTTCCAATGTCGAACACGGCTCGGATCTTAGAGTTGTACAGCCGCACCTCCTGGATTTCTCCTCCAAAGGACTGGGCCGTTCGAATGTTACCGAGACGCTCCTCGGAGACCTTGGTCAGGCCACCGACAGCGGTCTGCAGTTCTCGGGAAATGTGTCGCAGCTTCTTTCCGTAGATGACGGCGATGATGGCCACGGGAGGGGCCACCAGCATCATGAAGGTGGCGAGCTTGAGCGAAACGTAGGACATCATACCCAGACCAACGACACCGGAGATGATGGATCGCACTCCGTCAGACATGTTGTTGGTGACGGACTTGGCGACAACCTGGGCGTCGGTCGACAGACGCGAGATCAGGTCTCCAACTCGGTTGGCGTCGAAAAACTCGGCGTCCTGGGTCACAGTTCGCTTGTACAGCTGAGCTCGCAGACGGGCAGACAGACGTTCGGAAATGACTCGCAGACAGTAGACTCGGCCCATGTTACACATGGCTCCGACGATAAACAGGCCTCCAAGAGCCAGGTAGAACTGCTTGAGAGGCAGGCCGAAAACCTTTCGGTTGTCGGCTTCTTCGGGGTCCTTTTCGTCCTCGGACACAACGTCCATGATCTTACCAATGGACAGGGGCACGGTCATGGAGATGGCGGCAGACAGGAACAGCAGCGTGAAGGCTCCAATGAGCGGCCACACTTCGTCCTTAACCAGACGGAAGAGTCGGAAAATGTCACCAACGCCCTGGTTCTTGTCGGAGTTACGAGACGTCAGTTTGGCCTGCAGATTGATGTCTCCGGCGGCCTTGGCTCGTTCCGAAGGCGAGACATTGACGGGAGTCGCGTCATCATCGGTGATGCCTTTGGACTGGTTCTGGGGGTCTTTCTGGTTGAGAATTGGGAGATACGAAGAGAAGGGTCGAGGGGCGAGAGTCGGGAGAACGGAGGGCGAAGAGGGTCGCTGAAAGAGGGATCGGACAGGAAGAGGCCGTAATGGCAATCTAGCGTGCCACAGAGGACTCAGTCTGGCCACTCTCGGGAGCATGGTGGATGTGTGGGATTCCGAATTCTGGAGACAGAATGGGTGTAAATGTTATTTTCGTGCTTGGTCGAAGTTGCATGTGCATCCTCCCGCTCTTCAGTGTTGGGTGTGTGGGTTGGGGGTGGCTGGTTTTTGGGGAACGCAGAGTAGACGTGAGAGGACACGTTTGAGACAAGAGAAGAGGACGGGGCGTATCGTGAGGGAAGAGTTCGTATATAAACACTTTTGATAACCCACACAAACACCACCCATCACACTCTCAATGGTATCCGCCACCCGTACCGGCACATGTAGCTAATTACTGGGTATATTAGATATTAGATCAGTATGCGAAGGCTTGTTAATAATGTTAGTGAGACCCTAGAGCAAGTAAAGTTGCGTTTTTCAACCCCGGCCATTCCGAAAATAAAAGTGAAGCTCAATGTTCGGAACAGCTGAAGCCCTTACACGTGGTGGGTAAAACACGACCACGAATACACGGCAAGATACGTGTCGTAGTGGGGTGTTGGTCGATCAGTGGGTACCACTTTATTTAGCCCGTTGGAACATTTCTCTACGAATACAATCATACGATATCCTGGTCATAGCGCAACGACATCTATTATCTTGCACCATGTGTGACCCCAGAACACCATCCACCCCCCACACGCTCTCTCGGTCCGTTTTAAAAAGTCATTTAATTCATTTCATGATTCGTCTATTTCTTGAAGATCTTGACGTCACCCTCTACTGTTAGTACTGTCGCTTGATTGACGATTCCTCCCTCAAATCTCTCTCGGATACTCACGCTTTCCGGACTCCCACTTGGCAACCTTCATCTCAGAGAGATCTCGGGCGTTGACATGGGCTCGCTTCTGCTCGGTAAGGGCCTTTCGGACGGTTCGAGCAGCAATGGCAGAGTACTTGTTGAAGCTGGGTTAGTGTCTTGTCCTTGTGTCCGTAACGGAGTTGTGTCGTGTGGGTAGGTGCGAAGTGCTCGGACATGGGTCAGAGAGCCGCGAAAAACAGCAATTCGGGACGCAATCAGTCCATCAGCGCAATTGGCGGAACACTGCGCCGCATTCAATGGTACTCACGAAAAACCGGCAGACTTCCAGGCAGACATTGTGTGGTGTTGTTTTCTGAGAAGGGTGATGTAGTGTTGGAGGCTTTTTGCAGATGGCCGTTGGGAGACGTGGTTGGTGCTGTAATATTCAGGCTGGGAAGCTTAATGCGAGTAAACGTGGGTCTGGATTAGATAAGCATTTTAACTGGTCTCCCAAACCAACAAAGGTTCAACTCTTGTTAGACTCGCTCTGCGTCAACTCTAATAATTTTTGGACAATGCACATAGAAACGGTACAGCAGCACGACGTACGATACGTATACACACGTTCAACGATCGCGATAAATCATGGCTTCAGAACGACCTGACCAGGAGTACATTGACACCTTCTGGAAGCTGTCCTCCAACGATCCCGAGGAGCGAGTGGAGGGTTGCAAGGAGCTGATCTCGTCCACCGACAGCGATGTCAAGTGGAACTACGGCATCAAGAGACTGACTAAGGGTCTGGCTTCGCCCAAGCCCAGTGCACGACTTGGATTTTCCACTGCTCTCACCGAGTTTGTGTCTCTTCCCTACGGTCTGACTGTGGACGGCTACTTTGATCTGCTCAATGAGAACCTGCCCCTGGCCTCTGGCATGAAGACCAAGGAGATCCGAAACACTCTGCTTGGCCGGCTTTTTGGCATTCAGGCCATTTCCGGCTCCCAGCTGCTCCAAATTGACGACTCCGAGGGATTCCAGCGGTTCATCGACTACGCAGTGGAGATCAGTGTCAAGAAGGCCTGGCTCCGAGAGCTCGCCTTCTTTGCCATTGTGCAGTTCATCAAGCGGGAGATGGGCTCCAAGAAGAAGCTTGCCGACAAGAACTACATCATTGAGAAGCTGAAGGACACAAAGCTGGACAAGACCCCCGAGGCTGTGGCTATTTACCTGACTATTGGCGGTGGAGATTGGGATCCTCTGGCTAAGAACAACGCTGTCGAGCTCGGAAAGATTCTCAAGGATGTCTCTTCGCCCCAGGATGATGACAACTCCAAGCAGAAAGGCAACTGGTCCCCCAAGCCCAACTTTGTGTGGCCTATGATCCTCCAGATTCTTTCTGAGGACGAGGTGGAGGAAGTCAAGGAAAGCAAAAAGAGCAAGAAGGAGAACAAGAAGAAGGATAAGAAGAAGGATAAGAAGAAGGAAGCCAAGGAGGAATCCGAGCGGATCACCTTGCCCGTCTTCTGGAACATTGTGGTCGATCAGTCCCTTTTCTCCCAGTCTGCATCTCCCGAGAGAAAGTACTGGGGCTTTGAGATTCTTCAGCTTGCCCTTGGCGTTGTCGGTAAAGACAAGGTCGGAATTCTTTTGTCTCCCAACCTTTTGCGAACCCTGATTAACCAGCTCGGTTCTTCTGATAGACTTCTCAACAAGGCTGCCAAGCACGTGGTGACCAAGCTCGGTGAGCTCGCTCCTACTCCCGTTGGTCCTGAGATCATCAAGGCACTTTTGCTCAACCCTGGCGGATCTCTCAACTTTGACCGACTCACCAAGACCAAAACCATTCACAACATGCTTGCTAACATTGACACTTCAGCTGTCCCCACCATCATTGAGCTTCTCAAGCAGGTGTTCGTTGCCCCCGACGAGAAGGCCGGAAAGGCTCTAGATGGTAAGCGACAATGGGCTCTGGACCAGATGCTCGGTCTTGTTCGACGGTTCCAGGCCGAGGCTCTTGCCAACGCTGATGTCGACTGGATCGACGAGATCATCAAGTTCATGATCCGATATGGCTTCTTCAAGGACAACAGCGGCAAGAAGCGAAAGCTCGACGAGTCCGACTTTGTGCCTCTTTCTCACAGAACCGTCAACGACTGTCTTGGTCGGTTCAACTCTGTGCTTTCTTCTGTGCTCAACACTGCCCGACCCGACAGCAACACATGGGCTTACACTGCCTGGAACTACCTCAGTGGTATGATGTCCGAATACGAGCTCATTTACAACATTGGACAGCCTACCAAGGGCGAGAAGAATGGTGATGACGATGAGGACGATGAGGACGATGAGGATGATGAGGATGACGAAGACGAGGACGCCATGGAGGTTGATGCTGGAGAAGAGGTTCTTGAGATCAAGGACAAGAGTGTCAAGACCCTGGACAAGATCAGACACCTTCGATTGTCTCCTCACGGTGACAACGCTCTTCTTAAGTCCTTTGAGGTTCTGTTCTCTCTGGTCCTGCTCCAGCTGTATCAGCAGGATGAGGAGTCTGTCGGTGTTCTCAGTGATCTGCTGGAGTGCTACGGCAAGATTCGGGAGGAGGACGATGAGGTTCTTACTGATATCATTGTTTCTTTCATTTCCCGACGATCTGCTCTTCTGAAGAAGATGGTGGACGTCGTTTGGGAGGGTCTGGTTCTGGAGAACAAGGTGAACATGCAGCTTGTCTTTGATGTGCTCAAGACCGAAGAGAACGTCAAGGGCCAGGACAAGCTCTACGGCGAGGAGAGTGAGGAAGATGGGGACGAGGAGGATGAGATTGAGCGAGCCAATGCCGCCATGGGCAACGACGACAGCGATGGTGACGACGAGGAGGATGCTGACGGCGAGGACAACGATTCGGATGATTCTGTCTCTGACTCCGACTCCGATTCCGACTCCAACTCTCTCTCCCACAACGACATTTCTGAGGCCGATCGAAAGCTCACTCTTGCTCTTTCCGAGGCTCTTGGAACCAAGGAGGAGGAGGACGATGCCTCCGATAACGACACAGACTCTTCCATGGATGACGACCAGATGCTTGCTCTTGACAGCCAGCTCGCCACCATCTTCAAGGAGCGAGCTCAGGTTGAGGGAGACAAGGAGAACGGAAAGAAGACACTGACCAAGAACCAGCAGAAGAAGAAGGACGCTGCTGAGGCCAAGGAGTCGATTGTTCAGTTCAAGCACAAGGCGCTGGATCTCATCTCCGTCTACCTCAAGTCTTACGTGACTCGAGAGTGGGGTCTGGAGATATTCGAGTGTGGTTTCATTCTTCTCGACCTGGTCGGAACCACCAAGGACCGAGCTCTGTCCGACAAGGCGCAGACCGTTCTCAAACAGCGACTCTACAAGCTGCGGTACCAGAACTTTGTGGCTGAGGACGCCGAGAGCGAGCTAGAGGAGCTTCTGGCCAAGTGCCACGACCAAGCTTTGGCTGCATCCAACCCTGGCCACGCTAACGTGATTGCCGGCATGTCCATGCTGGTGTCCAAGGCGCTGGAGGACCGAGGCCAGATCGAGCAGGTCGTGCGACAGTACGGCGACACCATGCTTGAGTGGATCAACAAGCCCAAGAGCAAGCTCGGACCCAACATGTTCTTTGATCTTGCCAACTGGGCTGGCGATCTGCGAAAGCGAGCCAAGGAGGTCAAGAAGGAGCAGGCCGAACTCACTGAGACTGTTACCGAAGAGATGGCTGAGGAGGAGGAGGAGAATGATGAGTAATAAGTTTATTTGTTATATATACTAGCATAATTATTAATGGTCATGGTTTTGATACAAGAATACGTGTCAGAGACACGTCGGAGATTTTTTAGTGTCTTCTATGCATTACAGCAAACACCAAAATGCCTGCACTACGGTGAGAAGCCGGGTTGGCCGCGTCGCAGCGTATTCGTACTATTCCAGCCGGTTCTTTTCTAGCGCCCGCGGCAAAAGCAGCCGCGCTACAGCAAACAGGCTGGTACAGTGCCAGTAGCTAGACGTGGTTTAATGTTGTGTGTGTTTTCCGCGTTGTTACTTAGATTCCACGGAATTTGTGTCGCCACATGGTGCCCTGTACCGGTGTAGCGTGGTACTTCCTCGTAACAGACCGTAGGGTGGTACGGCTTTTACGGTATGGGGCTGCTCATTCACAGTATCTGCTACTTGTTTTGAACAGTTTCAGCCATCGCTCTCAACAATACAGAACTAGACGTTCCTAGCAAAGACACCTGTATCGCCAAGTTATTGGAGGAACGCAGCGCGCTTACGCACGCGAGCAAAAATGGAACCCTCCGAGTCTCCGCAGCTGGCGCTAGCGTTTCACCGTACTTGTAGCTCGAGTCTGGGCCTGCGCCTCGCCGGCTGCGCTTACCAAGACGATTAACGCGAGACCTCTTCTCATCGCAACGTAACGTTACACTACCACAGGTGAGCGGTGTCAAAATTTTGTGGGCTGGAGATATTCTATAGGTCCGAGGTATTCGTTGAGCCGTCAGGTGAAGAATGCCTTTTTCTTTTTCTAGGCTCACCTGTACCGGTACTGTACCTGTAGCTACAGGAGACAACGTACAGGCACTGCCTGGTTTGTGCTTGTACCTTAGTAGGACTCAGAATTTTCAGTGAGCGCACACAGAAAGCCGAGGGCAGAAATAGATACTACCTGTACAGTACTAGGGTTATTGTTGCTGACTCAAGCAAACTTTCTGTGCCAGATTCTTCACAGAACATCAAGCCTTGCTTTGGCTCTGAATCTCGTGGGACTGAAGAGAAACGAGCATCGAGGCCGATTTCAAGTACCGCGAGTACCTTGAACTAGCTACCAGGTAGCTATTGGATGAATGCCAATAACCCGGCTTTTGAGGTACTCTATTTATATAGCTGTAGCTGTAGCTAGCTAATGCATCTTTAGAATAAAAAAAAGTAATTACTATAGCTAGAGGCAGACCAGTATACCTTGAGGTAGACCGCACGCCTCGGCCTACTACTGCGCTAAGCCCCGATGATTTTGTGCATTAAACAAGTCTAAGGCATGGAAAACAATACACTGGGATTGGTTTAGTTAGTTGATTACTGCATTATGTACTCGTATAAATAATTTTGGCGGTTCCGAACTGCCCCGACATCACTAATGTTGCATGACAATCAAGAAGATGCAGTCTCTTCCTCAACGTACTCTTCAGACTGTTCAATGGCCTTTGTAAAGAGGTAGGAGTTGCGGGTGGTTAGCGTGAGGTCCTCCATAACTCGAGAAACTTGTGTTTTGCTTCCAGTGATAATTAGCTGCACCTGTTCGTCATTCACAATCTCCTTGACTCTGATGGCGGCTCCTGAGTTCTGACGCATGAGATTAAGTAGCTCTTCGGAGATTGAAAGCACGGTTCCAAGCATCGGGCAAGTGACCATCAGTCTCTTGGTCACTGTATCGTCATCAACAGATAGAGGAGGACTGGGAGGACATGTAACAATCTCTTCCTCCTTGTGGAATTCGACAGGTGTGTCTAGCAGTAGAGGGGAAGGGGGGGATGGAGATGGCTCATATCTCTTGGATGCGAGTTTGTATTCTGTTTCAGGAGGAGGCGAACAAGGCATGGCCTCACTCAACTCTTGAAACAGGTTTTCCTCTTCGAAAACACATGTAGAGAACTTAGGCTCAAGTATCTGACTGAAGTCGATGCGGTTGAGGCTCGGGAGGGAGATGGGATTCTTGCCGGACATTTTTTTCTTTCGACTAACGAAGTCCGTAGGGGATTTTGGGGGCGTGAAAATGCCAGTGATGCGTTGTCGTAGAGGATTGGTCTTGTTGTGAGGCGCTGTTGGATTTGAAACTTCAATTTTTTTCAGAAGGCTGGTGCACTCATGAAAGATGAGTGAGGTGAAGTAGACGGCACGATGAAGTACATCGGGAACTCCAGTAGCTGTAAACAGGCGGTCAGTGGTATGGGAATGGGCTTGTTTCGAAACATCCAGTGTAGCCCCACTCTGGCGCTTCAATTTTCGAAGTACAGTGCCCTTGTGTCCCACGATTTTAACCACCATAGGCCCGGGGATGATTGTTCGAATGGTGAACTCTTTGTCGTTTTTATTACCTGTCCAAGTCCTTACAAGAGAACCAAGGGTGCTGGCAATGTGTTCAGGAGTGCCTACAATGGACATGACTCGGTCTGTGTGTATGTCGATGAAGGAAGAGAAGGTCATTCGGACTCGGAAAGAGCTTTCGAGCTCTCGTCGGGCCTGGCTCTTGTTGGTCAGGAGCGCTTTTGCCTGCTCAGAGGTAACAACAAATTTCATGAGGACTTCCTCCACCTTGAGCTGGTCGTGAGATCGTTTGACCATGTTGAAAAGCGAAGCGGGTGTTGATTGATAAACTGGGCAGAGACCAGGGTCTTATATTTGACAGCTCCTAAAAACAGACAAAAACCTACACATTTCTAGCCTTTCCAACACATTCCGTCCAGCGCTCGGCTCAGGTATAGATGCCGTACCTACTGCACCGTCCGAAAGAACAAGCTACGAGTAGCCTGCATGTTAATGTGTGTCGAACAACTCTAATAACTTCCTTTTTTTGGGGTATGCTCACAGAGGGGCTTTAAACCGATCTGTTTTTTTCCAAGGACGCTAACGATGAACGATGCAGCTGCCAACACCACAAGCGCAAACTAAGGGCACTAGCGCAAGGTAAAAAGAACTAAACGAGGCGCCGGAAAGCAGCAGAAGCTCGTCACTGTTTGACCATGGACTTAAGGCCGACGGGCAGGTCTCGGTATCTGGGCAGACCGTTGAGCAGCCCGCCAGATGCATAAGCAGGGGTCCAAAGGAAAAACCGAGACCTTACGCTTTTTACCGACGTCACAGCAGGAGAAGTTTTCAGAGTCCATATGGCCGAGCCGTCGGCTCAATAGAACCCATAAATGGTTTGTTATTGGCGCCGTAGAGCATTTGGCAGCCCCTGCACAAACAGGCCTGTGTTTAGCATGGGCTTGTATGATAACAGTGCTAAAAAGCACCCCACAGCTTTTTTGCAACCTCTCCATAGGAGGGACTACTGCTCCCAGATGACTCTTATGTTGGTCAAACTTCACAGAGAGGTGAACGGCGCAGAAAGACAACATAGCGCACCATTACTCCGTCTCGGGCATCTGGTGCGACAAATTCGAGGACCGTGAAGAGGATGTTCACACAGCCCAGTTTTCTTGGGGTCCCTGCTACATAAGAAAAAAACAGCGCTTATGTGGTAATACGGCCTTTTCAATACAAACATTAGTCTATGATATTGCTCGATGCGGATTTTAGGGGCAGGCGGATCTTCAGGGTCCTAAGATCATGTTACGGTGTATCTCACAGGCCCCATAAGCTCTGACACCCCAATAGGACCGGCATTTGGAGTTTCGGACCGTCCCGCTCAACCCAATCTCGGACACGTCCTGCAATCTGAATTGATGGCACGGGAACATACAACGAACCCGTTCCAGGCAGCTATTGTTCTACACAACAAGTTGACGTGCTCGCCACCTTGGTGTCTGGTCGCGAGTCTAAACTTACACACATAGCTTCTCATAACCTGCGTAAAGTAGCACCCAATAGTCTCGAAAAAGCGAGACAGGCCAGCCGGAAGTGTACTTTCTGGCCGGCTTTTTTATTTTAATCCAACGTCTTTCAGATTGTTTTTGGAAACATGGAGATCAAGGCTTCACTGGTGGTCTGGAAATGTCACCGAAGAGGTGAGCCAAAAATGTTCGCAACCACCCACGTATATGAGCTTGGCGTTGTTGTTCCCCACGGAGGTCAATCGCAGGGGGGGTCGTGTAACCAGCTAGCTGATTTCATTGTTTCTTCGCAGACACGGGACTCAGTATTTCAACGTCACATAGGCTTCCGTTCTCGGTGCTTTAGACGTCCTTAGTAGCGCTTTAGGACTTCTTTCTGGGCTTCACCACAGTAGTAATGGTGGCAGACAAAAGAGAATGCGGATTGTTCTGTACTACTGTATCGAGATAGCTTGGCAAACAGACTAAAAACCGTCAGTCGCCCATTTCCCGTTCATCGGTTTCGGTGCTTAATTACGATCGTAGATATCGAAGCAGCCACCAGCCGTAACACGGTGAGCTTGCACTCAATTTTTGATCACGTAGTTGCTGTGTGGCTGGCGTAAGAGCTTGATTCTTGCAGCTCAGGGAGTTTCTACTTTCTATTGCTTCAATACGACGTACAGCAGGCACATGATGTCCATACGCCAACGTGGGGTGTCACCCTCATAACTCTCAATTATGATGAGAGTAAAAGTCCGTCGTCATCCATGGTCTTCCGTGGTAACACGGCGTAAAAAGATAGACACTAGAGCGAACTAGCCAGTCGACGACGTTGCAAACTTATCAGATGCGCGGCTACTCAAGTCAAGTCGAGCCTGACCAATTGAGCTGTGCGAGAAATACCTATGCGATAGCTAACACACACATTCCAGAAGGTGACGATGGGCATATGCATGCATGTATAAGTCAAGTATGAACATACACATCAAAGAGGCAGTGCTCTTCTAATCGCCAGTGTCGGGTTTGGCGTAACACCTACAATCTCATAATAGGTGATGTATGCCACCCTAGAACTTCCGGAGGAGAGAAAAGCATCAATGTCCAATGTTGATAGCCTCTCTGGGAGTTGACAGAATTGCCAATGTGTCATATTTGCTTCTTTTGATCTACTGCACGTCCTGAATATCAGACCACGTCAGAAGTCTCTCGAACTCTGCTTGGGGCAAGGGTCATTGAGGTGGGCGTTGGGTTACAAGCTTCTTAGCTACAGCAGTGGGTGTGGTCCGCGAAACTACAGTGGGTAGCGTGACACATCCTGTAAATTACTAGGGTCTCTCTTTGGTGCCTATAGAACCAAAGTACGACTTCGTTTTGTGTGGGGTGGTGATAAGTTCCGAACTATGCATCCACGGATTTATTACCTGCATGACAAAAAAAAGATATGTCCACGTCCAGAAATAGACCCCATGGAGAAACCGAAATTCGAGGACTCTAGAAAAACAATCTGGATGGATGAAGTTTCGACTAGTGCAAGTCTTTGTGTTTCCGAATACAAACAGTGGCTGTCTACGAGTAGAAGTGTACGTCAAAAGAGCCCAGATAACCTGCAGCTCAATACGAAAGCATAATTTGATACAACCTGCGGAGACCGGCATCAGCCTGATAGAAGAGAAATGCTTTGGATTGGCTGGAAATGATCCGAGGGGACGCGTAACTATCCCGTCTCATTTTTCGGAAGTGTCGGAAGAACCCCTCAGAAAGGTGCGGTGCGAAATGAATGTTATTTTTGTTTTTATGGGTGATACGACATGACGTCAGGGACCGGAGGGAGGGTCTGTAATACCTGATAGCTAGTCGATACACTAGATACAGTACATCTTGTCAGATTTGCTACAGTCCAATTAGTGACCATGGTTTCTCACCTGTAGAAGTACACGGTTCGATCGATGAAGAGATTGGCCTGATTCGAAGATGTGTCGTACAGAGTTGGAGATCGTGTGCCGTGTCTTTCAAAAATGCATTCATCTATACTTCATTTGTCCGACAGATAGACTCAGAGCCAATGAAAAATTGATCTATTGCCTTTTCAGGAATGCCAGAGGGGGAGGGTTTGCTCAAAGTGGAAGGTCCTTGAAAGTACGGAGTGCAGACACTGTAACCCTCGATGACACCCGCGAGTGTGGCCAGCTATTAAATGCTCCGATAGATGTACCAAGGTAGCAATGTAGCAATACCAAAGCAAGTGGAGACCAAACTGATGGTAGTATTCATCCCCAGTCAGATCCTAATGGTGATTCGGTGTGTGTTTGTGGCACGAACATCTCCTCAGTGCTCATATAATTACTGTACATAGATTATCAGAGCTTCCCGGTCAGTGAAAGAAGCACCAAGGCCTTGATGATCTCATAGAGAGGAAGGTGTATCTCTTATTGATGGATTCTGGTGGAATGGACGCTCTTTGAACAAGCTTAGTCAGCAGATGACTGGTGTGCCGGAAAGAAGTACACCCTAAATGTCCTAGTCTTAGTAATCACCAGCATCACATTTGCTTAGTCATCTCAAGACCTCTGGACTAACTGGGGAGGAATATTCGTGTGTGTTCACGTCGGTACTTACACACGAAACACCTTCTCAGCACAACTGCCAGCCACCGATTTAGTTAAGCTTTCGGATTCGAAAAAGTGATCACATGACTGCATGCGGCAAGCACGAACTTAGACCACCACGGAGTATAGTGATCTCTTCCTCTCTATCTACACTCTCAACATGACCAACGAAGACCTGCTTTCGGACTCGGAAAACGACGAGGACTTTGCCTACAAGTCGGACAAGGAGGAGGACTTTTCCGACTCGGACGAAGAGTCTCGAAAGCTGCAGAGACGGATCGATGCCGAAAACAAACAGGCCAACGCCAAAGAGGAGGTCAAGGTCGACAAGGACGCCATGAGAAAGATCTACGAGGAGATGAAGAGCGGCTCTGCGGCGCCCAAGGAGGTCAAGCCTACTGGGACCGCAACATCTGCATCGTCAGAGGCTACACAGAAGGATCCTTCGTCTGCGGCAGCAGCAGCCACAGCAGCCACAGCAGCCACAACAGCATCTACTACCACCACCACACCTACATCTACATCCTCGGCACCGACACCGGCACCAGCATCCATCCCATCGTCGTCTGCCACCAACAAGGTCAAGAAGCCGAAACGACCAAAGAAGGGCTCGCTGTTGGATGCCATGAACAAGCCCAAGAAAAAGCTCAACACTTTGGAGCAGTCCAAGGCCGACTGGGGCGCGTTTGTGGACAAGGAAGGGATTGGCCATGATCTGAGCCAGCACAATAAGGATGGATATTTGGAGAAACGCGATTTTCTGGATACGCATTAGGGTAGCTAGCGGAGTGGTTACGCATCCATGTACATAAGTTATAGTGTAATGATACACAGGTTTAATATGAAGCAGAGGTTGGAGTACAACAGCGACCGCTGATGGAGAGACAGTAGTAACAATAATATGAATCCCGTTACTGTCAGTCACATTCATAACCCCTAGCGATTAGTTGTACACGCTATACTAGTAGCTCTACAAACCACGTCCTACCAGCTCTTATCATACTGCATGCAAATCTATTGTTTAAATAAGTCAATCATGGCTGTGTTCCTCGGTGAGAGCAGTGAGCAACATGGTGACGATGCTCATGATACCCTCGCCCAAAATGAGGCCCGAGGAACAGACAATAATGTCAATATGGGCGTCAGGCTTTCGCTTCTGGTAAAAGTAGGCGATGACTCCGCCCAGGAATCGGGCCAAAGTAAACGACGGAACGTTATACAGACCCACTCCGATAGCTACACCTGACGGAAGTAGAGACGCGTAGTCTCGCAGGATAGCCAGAGCGGAGCCAATCACTCCAAAGACGGCAGTGAAGGTGCCCACTTTCTCAGGAAGACCGCCACCCATCACCAGACGGGCACAATCGACCCATATGATGGCTGTAGGGATTCTGAAGAGCGAGCCGGGTATCTCATACACGGACATATACAGTCTGTAGACGAGACCGGAGAGGAACACTGAGAACAGCGATCCTGTGATTTGGGCAATGAACTGGGACTTGGGGTACGCTCCAATCAGATGGCCCGTTTTGAGGTCCTGCATCAAGTCTCCTGCCTGTTGGGCTCCAGCCTCGGCAATCGCTCCAGCTACCAGGTTGGACAAGATGGTCGAGTTAGGAATGAGCGACAGGAAAATCTGGGAGATTTTGCCGATTCCGGAAACGGGATTGAGATCTGTTTCTCCCAGAGCTCGCACACCAAGCACAGACAGCAGCAGTGCAATGAACACAGACACAACGATCTGAATGAGGTGGATCTGGGGGAACACAATCTTGATACCCACGAGACAGAGCAGAGAAGACAACAGAATGCCAATGCCTGCGAACTTGGAGGTGAGATCGTACTCGGGATGCTCATGTTCCACATCCTCAGCTTCAGTGGAAGTGTAGGCTGACTCTGTATCTTGGAAGGCATGGAAGTAGTGGTATACCTGCTTGTATGTCAGCACGAGCAGCGAAACCACACTGTCTCCAACCATCAGAGCCAGCGAAATCCACAAGATCCAGCCCTGGCCTCCAGTTTTCCAGTCGTCAATAGGTCCGGGGGCCCATCCCTTATGCTGTGAGTAGGGTGCCAGAATGCCCCAGCCCAGAATACAGCCCAGCAACATACTTGAGGTGGTGTGCAGACCCATGATGAAGCCCTGGCCAATGTATCCGGGACTGGGGTTGAATGTCCAGAGATAGTTTTTGGCCAGCCAGGGTCCAAACACCGGCAAGTTTCTCAGAATAGGCAGAAAGTGCTGGATCAACGTGCATGTAGCACTGATAGCGAACGAGATTTTAAGGATTTTCACCTGTCGTGCGTAACTGGGGTACGAGCTGGGGCTGAGATCATCGTCTTCACCCTGGATCAGTTCGGAAGGTCCACTTTGGTCCTGGTTATCGTTCTCTTCATCATGATCCCGAGTCTCATCCTCTTCCTGGTCCTCTCTATCAGCCTGTACAACAGCCTTGACCTTTTCTCCCTCATGCAAAACACTGATCATCGTGGCGGTAGCGGACCCCGAAGGGAACTTGAGCTGTTCTCGGACAATGACCTGACGTCGCAGCAAAACTGCGAAAAACACGCCAAACAGCGACAGTGACAGCGACCACAGAATGAGCTGCCCAATATGCATAAAAATGGGCTCGCCGTTGTTTTCCTCCGGGGTCAACAGCTGCTCTATAGCAGGCACAATGCCCACCAGTCCAAACGCGAGAGGTCCCGTACCCACAGCGACTGCAACGCTCTGGGCATAGACGTTCTCCTCGCGGGTGAAGGGGAACTCCTTGGTGAGTCCGGGAAACGCGCGGAACACGGCGTATGAAATGAGAGCGGACGGTAAGCTCATCATGGAGACCCATCCTGTCTGGAGGCCAAACTGAAAGTTGCTGAAGAGAATCATTGATCCGATGGCGAGGCCGGCGATGGTGGCCCGGAGTGTCACCTGCCGCCTCAGGTGCACTATCGTGTCATTTTGCAATAGCGAGTATTGCATGTTTGAGGACTCGGGGGGTCGTGAGTCGTCCTCGGAACGTTGAGAGAGGATGACCAATTCGTGCATCTGAGATGTGCTTGGCAGTGCCTTGCTTGTATGTATGGTCACGTGAGAGATAACAACGCTGTCATGTGACGTTGGGTGGAGTGAGGGGGCTAGGGGCAGCTGTGGAGATTATTCGCCAAGTCTAGACAAGCGAGTGCTCTGTGTGTGTGCGGGGAGGGACGATGACGTTGTGCATAAATTATGAGCGTGGTTGCGTGTGTGCTTCTCTACGGTTGCTGTCGATGGCGGCAGATGGGGTTGTGTGGTATCAGCCTCTTCAGTTTGGGGGCCATTTCCGTGGGGGATATTAAACTCTGTGTGGTAGATAGTCTGAGGCGCTACATTGATTGGGATACGGCGATTTTCATGGTGCTGATAATACGGGCTTTTTTCGATAAGAATATTTTGTGACTGAAAAATATATTTTTCACCGCTGTTTTCGGAATAGCTAATTACACCATGGTGCTGATAACTGTGGCTGAGTGTAGCTTCCATAATACCTAACTGCCCTGATGAGGCAATGTTATTAATTCGGTCAAAGTGCTTCCGGGTAACTCGAGAAGTGAGCGTCGCTATACATTTCCATGTCATGTGACCTGAAAAGTTCAAGATCAGCATGCATCGTAACCACCGACTTGTGGGCTGGAGAAAATCACCCGATTAAAGAGATGGACACATGTCTTGCTGATTCTAAGCACGTGTCTCTTTACTCACTCTTTGATTTACTTTTTCACACCCACACTGTACGGGAAGATCGGCTGGTCGAGGCTGGCGGCGATCTCCATGCGAAAAAGTAACGAGCTGACGATCTTTCGAAAGTAACGGCGGTTTTAGTGTAGAGAGAGTGGAGATTAGGGAACTAGTTCAAGGAACCGAACCAGCGGAAGTCGTTTCTTTTCCGGCTACAAGGACCGCGGACCCAGGCACCAAAGAGTAATAGGTATAGAGCTTACTGGCACGTGGGATTGGTGCGATAGTGGAGATCGTGGAGGAAATCTTTCAGCGCCGTGGCAGTTGAACTAGAGGATGGCTTGGGGCTTACTCTTTGCGTTATTATCTACAACCGACCTATGGCTACCACGTTGGTCGTGACTATCGTTGGACCGCTGCCAACGAAAGTTGTCACTTTATGCGTGTGTCAATAGATGAGCGGGTTATTCAAAGCGTGGGCTGATAAGACCACTGATTGGGAGAATTGATGGTCGCCCGTTGTACACAGATTGATATGGCACTGTTATGAAAGCGGTATACCCCGTGAAGAAGATGCAGAGGTTCTCTGAGTCCAAGAGCTCAACCAAGCCTAAAGCATGAACACTCCTGTCTACCCCTATATACCCCTATATACCTCTACGAGCTCCTGAATCAGGGGTATCTCTTCATCACCGTTGCCAGACTCTACCACCGATAAAGCCAATCAATGTCGATCATCATTAGCTCCTTATACCGTACATGCTTGTAGCACTGAAGACAACGACTTAACAAAGCCTGGGTGGTGGGCGGAGGAAGAAACCCAAGCCGCCGAGATCAGCCGGCACAACTGACCAGTGGAGTTTGTGTCAGGAAGAGTCTGACATATATGCCAGCCATCCAATATCCAATGTCGTATGTCCAAGACTTTCTCGGTGGATCCATGTGTACGCTCAGCTTCTTCATTCGCTTCTCTTTCGCCCATGTAACCCCCCATTAAACTATAGCAGCTGGAATGTATTTTTTTGTTGTTCTCGGCAGGTGTCAGCCAGCGTATCTATCCTCGCTTTAGATACATGACGGTTACGCCAAGTAGCTGGAGCTGCAGTCTTGACGGCTCATTCCATCATCGACTCGCGACGTTGCAGTGCGTGATGTTGACAGCGATGGAATGTCGAGATGATACTACAAACGACTGTCGTGGACCCACATTTGACCCCTCTCGGTAATACGGCTTGCGCACCTAATTAACCACTCCTGGCTTGCTCTAGCCCACGAGGGTATGCACCTTTCACCACTAACGGGGCTTTTAGTGCCGCTATATATCCGGTTAGCGTGTTTTCCTGTACCGCTCCAACGTCAACTGTCATTCCGTTGAAGCCCTTCAGGCACATACCCGCTCCTGATGGCACCTTCCCATCTGGGCAGGAATTGTGGGTTTGTTTTTTTGCTATGACTTTCCAGTTGGAGGAGCGGGAGAACGAGCGGCCGTATATCTGCCTGATTATCGGCGAGGTTCGTTGCAAGTAACGGCGGTTGTTTTCGTGCGGCTTATCAGATAACGGATTCTTGAGACATTTTTTCATGAGGTTGTCAGTCAACGCCATGCGTAATTAGCTATAGTAAATTCCATTTCGCGTGTAGGAATGTGCATAGACTTTTGTCAACAGCAACATGGCATTAGAGAGTGTTTTACGATATGAGATAGTGGTGCAATAACCACAGCGAAATCGTCGGCGGAATTGCTAAGTGTAGCTGGTCGCACCTTCTCCAACGCCGAATTCACATTCGTCTTTGGGGGGACAGCGGCCATGCACCGATCTACCACAGTGATCTCCACCCTCTGTGGTGCAACTCTGATTGATAGTGTACGGAGTACTTGCACCATACGAATCCCGTGTGGGGATGGCGTGTGCCATGGCAGGATATTCTGGGCTAAAGAATGTGTGAAAAAGTGGGCTCCTTACACGGTGCTACTTAGACAGAGTCCCCAACGAGTATGTAGGGGCTATTTGGAATGGTCAAGGGTTGATTAGGGTGCGTTAAGTTCACCTATTTTTTTTCCTTCCCTCCTCCTCTCCCTCTCCCTTCAGTTTTTCGTTCCTTCAAACCCAACTCTGTCAACTTTGCACTGAACTTAGTGGTGGTAAGCGCTGTACAGTGCTTTTTCGCTTTGACCGGATCTTCAGTTACGAACGCTGATCTTGCAACACCCGGAAGATCACAGTGGGGGGAAAAAGTGACACAGTACGGCAAGAGACGATACGACGTGGCGAGAGCGGGGGTTTGGAGGAAGCAAGTGGCTAGCTTGTCACTTGGATCTTGCCCATCATTTGAGGCACACTTTTCTATTGTACTTTTGACGATATGTATAAAATCTGTCGTTGCAACTGCACGCACGCACATATTCTGATAACAACTATTATACACAACGTAACGCTGGCAGGAATGCCATTGGAGGTTACGGCACTGGGGGCTACAAGTACTGTATGTACTCGCCCCGGAAGAAATATTGTACGGCGTGTCTCACACCACACGGTTGCACACGATGCAACTGAGAATTGAAAAAGTTGCAAATAGACCTGGTTGTTATTCCGGGCTCTCTATTTTCGCCCTCTCTCATTAAGCGTTACAGTTAAGCTCTCTCTTTCTTGCACCTCTCTCCCATACACGTTGCGTTTCCAGGCCAACACATTGACCTCGTGTAAACAAAGAAGCCATTGTGGTGACGTCAGGTCTGGACTGCGCACCCCCAAAAAAAACCCATGAGTCCAGGAGTTGGTCATAGTTACAAACGCGCCGCGATCCTCAGTATAATACAACTCGTGTGAAAAACTATAGGTGGCAATTATCACCGCAGAATTTTCACCCCGTGGGCCCGACTCGTTGCCCACAAATGGGGGCCCACAATCCTGTGTTTTCTATCTGTATATTTTTCACTGGCTTCTTCTTCCTCATCATACTGTCAACGCCGCTCCACATACACCCACTCTCCACTGCACCCAACTGCACCCAGCTGCACAAACTTGCTGAACTCAGTTCCTGGACACGCCCTTGAGAAGCGGTTCGACAAAGAAACCGAACAAGTGACCGGTCCAATGAACATCACCAGAGCACAGGGAAACGTCTGCAGAAAACGGGCCAAACAACCCCGGACAGCCAGCCTCCCCCCTGATCCTCGCCCTCAGCGTAACATCACCGTCCATCTCATCCACCCTCCACTGCCGTAGCCATGTTGTTCAACGACGATCACTAAACCAAAAGGTGCTCAAGATTTGTCAAGTAAAGTTGTCATGTAGCTCTAGCTTGAACCTTGATGCAATAAAGCCAAGGACGAACCATGTTTCTGTAAATAGAGCGGCCGCGGTATATATCTACCTCGAGGGGCGCTCTTTGGTTCAGACACATCAGAGTATTATACCTAACGGAACACTTCGACTTTTGCAAAACGAGCCTTCGGCCTCTTATCGACAACCCGACTTCAGCGCCCATCTCTCGTTTCGGCCCTTGGCATATCTTCCCTATCGACCTCTCTTCAGACCCGTTATCTAAAAGCCCCTTCCTCTACTACGGCAACTCTGTAATAGTGGGCAATCGACTAACATCTCATCTTCAACACACACACACACAGTAACATCCAACTAAAATGGGCTACACAACTCCCGACTCGCATATCATTGGAGACCACACCTTTCTGGACGGTGGAGCCACCCCCAAGTTCGACGGACCCATGGTTCGGGTGTCGGAAAAACACCAGCAGGCCCAGGACTTTGTCCAGACGCTGAAAAACCACGCCGGCCGAGCCACCAACTTCAACCTGCATCCCTCGCAGCCGGCCCGGCCTCTGCTGATCCACCTGGCTCTGATCCTCGCCATTTCCCTGGCCGTCTATCTCTGTTTCCGAGTGCTCAACCGAACTCTGCGCATGGTTGTGCGAAAGATTGCGCCCCAGAGCCCCATCACCTCTGCCGTGCCTTCGCCCCTCAAACTTGACGAGAAAATCAACCTCAGTCCAAACTCGCAGGCCTCCTCCAGCGGAAGCCCCCCCATGCATACTCCCACCACCCCCTTTGAGATTTCCGAGCTCGAGACCGGCAACTGGTCGTCTCCCTCCGCCCCCGTCAGCACCTCCATCTCCACCAACGCCCACAACTCCCGAGAAGTCGACTACCACAGCGATCTGCCCGGTCGAACCGCCTCTCCGGCCTTTGTGGGCCACTGCAGCGAGCGAGATGTTCCTCTCGATGGCTTCCGGGTCACCACTCGATGCTAGACGGTCGATCAACTACTAATAATCAGTGCGATGTTTCTTCTGCGATCGATCGCGCTCTCTCACATTTTACCGATATTGTCTGGATGACAATACCTGCCCAATAACCACCCCTTTTGCATTTAATTGAGCTATAACAAATACACCCATTTTTGTAACCACCAGTACCGGTACCCGTACGTACACCCACTCCCTGTAGCGTTCGTCTCAGGCTGTCTCGATCGAATTAATTAATTCGCTTGCAAAAACCCTTCGCAAAAACCCTGGCAATATTATCCACCCCCTCATGCAAATGGTCTTCTCTGCATCATGTCCAGTTGTATCAGGCTACATGAATACCGCTTGTCCCGAAATAACTGCAACCACCTGACCAGGTTGTCTTTGCTCGCGATCGCCGCCTTATCTGCTCTTTGCGCGGTCCTCACCTCCGTTTCTATTCTCGTCGACTTCTATATTTGGTAGCACATGTGTTCCTTTCTTCGCCTCCTTTCTCTGCTCTGACTTACGCTATTTCGGGCTCGTCTATTTTGAAACTGTAATGACGTCAATGCGTTTAGGCTCTGGAGTTATTGATCCCATGGTTCAAATCTAATCCATCAGCTAAGTTACTTTTCATTGTCACCTTCCTAATCGGTGTAACCAAACAGAGGAGGAACAAACTGCGGAGAGATATCGACGAGAGTCTCCGGGGGGAAAGAAGACGACATCGAAAAAACCGTTGCCCCAACTGTCATAGCAGATGCACCAGCTCATCCCTTAGCCGCACTCATGCACCTCCCACGCTACCGGCATCGACCCACCTGCTGTAGTGTAGGTCTCCCCTGGTCTGATATCAAGTGCACTCTCGCTTGTTTAGGGCAGAATAGCGTTCGGATCACTGGATGTGTGGCTGTGGTGGGTCCGACCATGGCCCAGACATGACCCAAGCATGTCAGCGGTGTTTATCCTGCGCGAGCGAGAAAAATACTCACGTCTCAGCAAGCAAGAAAGGTGTTGATTTGCATCGAAGACTCGTATTCTGGCCCCTTCTCTCGTCAGTGTACTACCAGAACGGGTAGTTGATTTTGGGAACAGGGCTGGTGCCTTTTCTACAATCGTAATAGACGAAACCATGAGCGTTTATGAGAGTAACGTAAATTTTCAAGTCCGAAAAATCGACTGGTCAATACCAAGATCTGACAGGCCAAATTGGTGCAAGTAGCCGCACAAAAATTTGCCCTCTTAGGACATTGTCATTGATGGCTGTTTTTCAAACAATTTGTTGTAGCAGTGGACCATTCCACCAGCAAAAACGCCCTTCACTCTGTCGTCTCTGACAGATTAAACTCACAGACTCGATTTTAAGAGAGCTGTCGAACAAACAGAATAAGGCCCATGATCACTTCTGTCGTATTGCCCATGTCTCACATTATTAGCACCCCCGCCCAAAGTCTCGCTTAGTGCCTTCTGTTCAATGTCAAGCCGTATAGTGGTAAAGCAGCCCTACCCCGTCATTACTTCTCCACCAGGGCCTGGGGTAATTAATTTGTTGTAGCCGTATTCGACATGGTTTCGTGGGTGCGTCTATTGAACACTTTCTAGACCAAGCTCAAACCTCAAATCTACTGCACATCGACAAGTTGTTGTTTGCTGCTTTAAAGTCTCGTCTGAGAGAGCTCTTGAACATGAGAAAGTGAACGCCATACGGCGTTTAGTTGGCGTCTGAAGTATTCAACAAAACCTCCCCCACGTCACGTGGACTTCACTTCTTTGTGACCTTTCAAAGACAATAGAAAGCCGCTCATGCACATGCACTCTTGTGCTCATATTGGCTTGGCTCCCGGTCTTCCGAAGCACAGACGTTTTGCTCTCATTGAACAGACCTCACGGGTCAGGGTCGGAGCTGCATGGTGAGATCAAACGACTGTGGACTTGGTGCGTCGACATTGGACATTAAGAACGCAAATCCGAATGAGATCTTCAAACACTGACGTCTGTATTTGAACCTACTTGTGTGGAGGTCGCCCCCAAAGTGTCGAAAAGTGTCTAAAACGGGATGTCTGGCAGGTGCGGCTGAACGGCTAAGTGGCTTTTGATTTATCTCCAAACTATCGTCCTTGCACACTCTCTGGCAGGTCCGCGCAGCGCCGCATGCACACCACGCAAAATTCATACAAGTGTGGTGATGCCATAGCACAGGTGACCATTTAGTGTAGGCACAGTTTTAGGGGTGCTATTATTGGTCTGTTTCAAAATGTCTCATACCCCGGACCGTCTTGAAGGACTTGTTCCTATTACCGGAAGCTACGCAATTAGCAATATAGCAAATTCGCTCAATGTAGCAAAGAAAGATCTGCTGAGAGTTGTAGGCTTGCTGTAATACGCTGAGGCAACAGCATCTGATACAGCGCTAAGTGCATTGTGTTTTATTCTGACGAGCGCCGGAATAGATAGAAATTGCTCTTTATCAACTCCTCATCTGATTTTGCAGCAACCGCCTTAACTCGTTACCCCAGACACTGGTCTCACAATTGCATAGCGGGTAGACTTGAAGCGGAAATCGCAAAAACAAAGAGAGAAGGGTATCCGTAGAACAGCGATCACGTGACGGACTGGTAGATGCCATGACGTGAGGATGGCCTTTTCGAGCTTATCACTACTCGTACTGTACTTGTAGTAACGATCTGGAGTGCAGGGCTCAGGGAGAGACTTGATAAGCTGACAGACAAGCACTGACAGCAACTACGGTGAAAAACGAGCTTTACCTAGGGATCGTTATCCTGGTGAAGACTGTGACTTGGAGAGAAACAGATAGCCACAGAGTGTGATACCTTCAGTGTAGTGTAGGTCGCTTGGACACGGCTTAAGTACATACTGATTAGGGCGTTCACCTGGTGATATGCTCTGCCGTGGACGTTGCTGAAGAAGTCTTCCACAT
Organism: Yarrowia deformans; assembly: GCA_900519085.1. Taxonomy (NCBI): domain Eukaryota; kingdom Fungi; phylum Ascomycota; class Dipodascomycetes; order Dipodascales; genus Yarrowia; species Yarrowia deformans. The sequence goes on along the minus strand of ULGY01000004.1, from coordinate 821,754 downwards.
ACACATCTGGCAACCACAAGAAGTCTGGAAATCAGGGCATTGGTAGCTGTAGGTGAGCAACAAGTTTGAGCATTTTGTACTTTTACTGTGAGCAAGATGTTGCACTTGGAGGACCTTTCAAGTAGGCCGTCTTTACCACGAGTAAGCAGAAGGTGGATGAATGCGACACCTTGGATGAATACAACACTGTATTGATGGCACATTAAACAGATGTCTTCAGGTGAACTACCATTGATATCAAAACTTGCCGTGCAGAGCGATGACAGGTAATGAGACAACTGTGAAGCAAGCGGGCCTGGGCTCAGATCAGGCAGTGCAACCGAGTGTGCCAGCTCACCAACGATACATTGTTCTGAACACGTGCCCTGCGGTATCCAGACACCAGGGCCGGCTTGCATTCCTCATTAAAATCACCAGTGATCTCCCCAGCACTAGCCCAGCCTGTAAAATTGGTAGCAATAAAAGCGGAACTTACTGGCTATTGATAGGCAGGAAAGCTATGAGTTTCAGGTCATTGCTGGGGCGGTTGTCATAGATGCTGCCTTAGACACCAGGTAGACTACTTGCCGGGGCTTGAAGATCATGCCATGGCGTCAGAATGAGTCTGTCCAGGTATGAAACCTGTTGTTGTTTTTGAAGCCGGGGCTTGGAGTCACGATGATCGGTAGACATCTCGAGTGTTGACTATTGTAGCCCACACATTCAGATTAGATCATAGTTGATTTGCGCTATCGGCAGTAGCAGCAATTTCTTTCTTCTAGAACAGTAGTTCCTTGCTATAATAACACTGACTCGGCTAAGCAAATTGGACTTGTGGTTCATTATTGTCGCTGGGCCGTTGAAATCAGTTCATTATAACATCATTATGGATCTAGCCCATAAGTGGCATCTACCGGCTCTTTCAAATGTGACACACTGGTCTGTCTGGAGCAGCCATGGATCCCACAGTGTATGAATACCGCTGTAGCATCAGCGGAAAAGAAGGCTAAGTTAGCACCCGTAGTAGCCTGGGTAGCTCGTGGACAAAAAAGGCTGTATCTATAGCTGGTGATAGTCACCAGCAAAAGGTGTGATACTCTCAAAAGCCGACTTGGACAGGCTGTATGGGGAACCACATTCTGAGTTCTGTATTGTAGCTACAGTAGATGATACGTTCGATGTTAAATGCCCCATTTGATTATTTGCCTGTCTCTCCCTGACTTTGGCTGCTACTTGTAGCTTCAGTGTTAGCACCGATATTGGTGCGGCCCACAGCTCTGGCAAGTTGCCGCGACGTTAGCATAGATTCATGTCTCAGGTTTACTCACTGTACACCCAGGGTGAACTTTCAGGCAGTGCAAGTAAGGAGAACGCAGCTCCGTTTTAAATCCCAATGTCCAGGTGCACAAGCCCATTATCGTCACTGCACTGTCCCCCTTTCCTCCTATTGTTTCAGCCTCAGCGAACATGTTTACAAAGATGCAGCCCCCCAAAGACACACCGTTGACGTCTTTGTCACCCAGTTGTCGTTGCTCAGAAAAAACGCACTAAAAGCCGATCTTGTTCATCCACTGTGGTGTGATTACGGACAATGTCATATGCAGCCAAACGTCACCATATTTCGTGGGTGCCTTGTCAGATAAAAGCAATTAGTAATAACGATTGTGCTTACCCGATGTACACTTCGCCAATGTGTGAACCGGCCTGAAACACGGGAATCGGCAAGGAGGCCATCGTGCACATGTCTACAAAGCCCCCCTGATGTTGTGAGGACAAGTAACTCCCACTTGTACCTGAGCCCTGTGTCTCTCTCGAAAATATCTTGCTTTCTGCTTGCTTTTATTATAGCCTTACCACCCGCAAAAGTCGTGCATAAGGGGGGGCACTACACACGGACGATCTCTACAGTGCCACGAGATCTGCGATGAGAGAGAGAGAACCGTTTGAGCGGGTTTGTTTCTCGAACAAAAACATGTTCTTCCGCAAACAAGCAGTTGCAGCCCGATACGAGCCCAAAGCAGCCATTCGACGAGACCCTGTCATTCCGTAAGCCGCTTTGAAACTCTAGCTTTACAATCACGCTTTTGGGCATTGTTGAAGAACAGAGTGCCACACAACCATGACTGGAGACAAACAACAGGGGGGGGGGTCCTTTGTGACATTTCTCAGACGTTGCTGTTTGCTAACACGACATTGTAAATGTCAGCTAGTGACCACTGGGGAGCCTGGCACCTTCAACACCACCATCATCGGTCCGAGGTTGGTCGGGATTTTGTACCGTATGTGCACTGTTCGTGCTGTGACATCGTGCCGGTGACATGTCGGCTGAGAATGCACCGTCTGATTTACGCCTTGACACAAAGAGGCCACTTTTTACTTGGCCATAGAAGACGCGGTTTGGCTCAGGAAGAAGATTCTACTTACTGAAACTTTGAGAGGGGGGACACGGAAGATCTGCAGATGGTCGCAGTGGTAACTGAACATCTGTCAATCTCTGTGGGCGGTAAAGTGGAGCCCGTGGAGATTTGATGATCCCCGACTACGCCCACAATAATACGCAGCCCCCCTTGATCACAATCGGATCGTGAATATGTTGCCAGCTAAACTAGTACCTTGTTTGCCTGCTTGTTGGCTGACTTTGCTTTTCTTGGTTCTCAGGTGGAAAAATGTAAAGTGGCTCTTGTCTCCGCTCACAATGGGACACCCCAACTCTGTTTGGAAGACTTTGTCGATCACTCAAAGTGGAGATGGGAGAGAGATGAGGGAGTGATTGAGGGTCGAGGACACTGCTAAAACGGTCCAGTGTGCTCGGAGACGTCAAAATTCGAGACCTTCGTGTTTCGTGCCTGCCCACTGGGCAGCCCACTGGGTAGCAGCTCGTTCTCACGCCAAAATTGTGCTTCTGAACACGGGCTCAAAGTTGCGTCCAGCTGCATTTTTAATCGCAAAAACAAAGCGTAGGTTTGGCACTAAATTTAGTCTGCTATAGTTCTAATCGTTGAGAGGCTGATGGAAGAGATGGGGGTGAAGATGTCTTATATAGACTGTGGGCCGCGCACTAAACACGCTCTAGGATCACCAACTGCCTCTCCCTTACATCAACTACAACAACCACAACTCCGCCACCCCCCCTCTCGCATCACTACACAAGACACACATTCTTGGTCTGCACATCCACGCATATTCAGCTGCACTCATCACCCGTCGAAAGGCGTTTTGGAAACCGCTATCGTCCTCTGTCGCTTGTCTTACACCACGGGCCGTTTATATACACCCTTCGCTTTGCATCTCGTGACGTAGATACACTCCTCTCGTCACATTCACACCCACACACACACAACTAATCACACAACCACTCAGCCATGCCTCGAGTCACGTCCACGATAGGTCTGGCAGTCGTGATTGCAATGGTGATGCTCATCGGAGTGTCACTGCGACCGCAGTCTCTGTCGCCCTTTGACAAATATTCATACAACGGCACGCCGTCGGGGCGACCTTCGACTGTAGCCCCGGCCCAGGCCTTTCACACAACTGCATCGCCACAAGCTGAGGATCCTGCTCCCGAGGTTCAGGTTCAGGACAGTGAAGTGGCCAAGGCCGGAAAGGCCGCTGGAAAGCAAGTTGGCCCTCCTCCTAGCCCGGATCAGAAGCCCTACGACTACGATGGGCCGATTGTGATCATGCCCGACAACCTGGAGAAGGATATCCAGGAGTTCTTGGAGCGCCAGAGAAAGGCGGACGAGAAGCGCATCAAGGAGGAAAAGAAGAAGAAGGAGGATGCTGCCAAAAAACGAAAGGAGGAGGAGAAGAAGAAGAAGGAGGAAGAGGAAAAGAAGAAGAAGGAAGAGGAAAAGAAAAAGGAGGATGACAAGAAGAAGAAGGAAGAGGACGAGACCAAGATGAGAGAGGAGGAACAAAAGCTGCGAATCCAGGAGCTCGCAGGAGACGACAAGACCTTCGACTCGCTCAAGGCCACGGTGGAGAAGTTTGAGAAGGAATTGGAGCCTCTGCGAAAGGATCTGGAGGCTGCTAAGAAGCACAAGGATGAAGAAAAGAAGAAGGACGAAGAGCTGCGGAAAGAGAAGGAGAAGGAGAAGGCCAAGAAACTGAGCGATGAGCTTGGTGGGGCCTTCCACAAGCTTGAGAGAGCAGAGATCAAGGGCATTGTCGAGAACCCTCTCAATTTCACTGACGAGGAGAAGACTGACAATGGCCATGTGGCTCCCTACGGCAACAAGGTTGTTATTCTGTCTGCGTCCAACAACAAGACCGAGTCTGAACAGTACATGCTTGAGCGGGCTCTTCTCAACCGACAGGAGTACTGCAACATGCATGGATACACTTGTCGGTTTATCAACCTGGACGATGTCGATGATGGCAAGCACCATATTGTGTGGGCCAAGATCAAAGCCATTGAGATGGTATTTGAGACCGATATCGACGTCGAATGGGTGTGGTGGATGGACACTGATATGGTCCTACTCAACCCCTACATTGAGCTTGGAGAGCACATTCTTGGTGATCGGGCTCTAGTTGACCGACTCACTTACGGACGACCCATTCGAGCTCCTGATGCTTCGTTCAAGGGCGAGAGATATCACGACGAGGGCGACATCAAAGCCAGCGATATTCATTTGCTTCTCACCCAGGACTTTTTCGGCATCAACGCCGGTTCTTTCTTTATCAGAAAGTCCCAGTTCTCCAAGTTCCTGCTCGATCTGTGGTACGACCAGCATTTCATCGACAAGAACTACGTGTTCCGAGAACAGCAGGCTCTCAACCATCTTCTGCGGTCGCACAAGACTGTTCTGGAGCATACCGGTCTGTATCCCCAGCGTTTGTTCAACTCGTATCTGGGCAACAAAAACGACGTGTGGGCGTGGACGAAGGACGATCTGGTTGTTCATTTTGCTGGCTGCGGTTCTTCCGGCTCTTGCAAGGACAAGTTCTCTCGATACATGAAGGAGCGACAGCGAGTGCCCAAGGAGTTCCAGGTGGAGTTCCCCAAGGACTAGTTTTTATTATAGATCTACAAATACACCCCTAGATTCGATGGACTGAGTACAAGTACAGTACTGTAGCTGGCGTAGTGCGTGTGGAGTAGGTGACACTGTATCACCACTAATGGTTGTACAATAGACTAGGCTTAGTTTGAGAGATCCAAAATGTAGACAGGAGATCAATTGGCAGGACTGATGCAGTGGACATCATAACATTGATTCATTCAGGGGTACACAAGACATTCACTTTTGCTAGTTACGTCATTGAAGCGTCATATCCTATCCTGCAGCCCCTTGATTCACAAATGTGGAGCACACTACAGTAGCGGGAATGTTGTTCACAGCCACTACAAACAGCTACAAGTGGTGAAAGGGGTGGAATACGTGTATGTACCGGACCCAAAATGCACATTCGCGCTAGTCTGGGGTCTAGCTTGCGGAAACCTATCCTTTAGCCGGTCCCAAGCATAGTTCACATTGTGCGCCGGATGTAGGAACAACGGGAATTTAAAACAAGCAGCCAACTCTCTCTATAGTTCCAGATCCCGCTCTATACTTGTAGCTACTTGTATATTAGCTATTAACAGCTCCACCCATGCACTCACCCTGAAGCGGCTGACCCAAACTCTGGCGATACACGCCCTTGAGGTGAAACATCCGATACGAGACCTGACCCTAAAGATGCATTTAGTGCCGGGTCGTATCGTGGAGACCCTGAAATAGCTTCTGCGGTCCGGCCCCCCTCTTTAGGGCCATATCGACGGTTATTTTCGCCAGAGCCGGCTCTTGCTTTCCACTCCAAAATTCGCTTGGTCGATTTATGGCAGAAGATGATAAACAGTACCTGTAGAATACAGCACAATATCAGTTACAAACAAACCACTGGTTACAACACCCACAGCTTTGAGAGGCTTTTCTACTGGACAAATCTCTCTTCCCCAGTTCTCACCTCCCCCCACTCCACGACCAAAATACGGTTCCCTAACATGCCAAAATCACCACATCCTGGGACCCAGGGGATTCCATATTTACCTCAAAAAATCGCGCAAAAATGCCTAAAAACCAAGCCTCTAAACTACAGCAACCACTTCTTGCCCGGTAGAGCTGTCTGGGTCCGTAGTTGGCTCTCTACCACCCACTTAGTGCGGTATCGTACTATCCCTCAACCACTGGGCGCCTCGCTACTGGCAAACTAATTAGACGCTCTTTTACTCAGATTAGTACGCACCCGTGCCCTGTAAGCCCTATACTCGGCTGAGCTTCAAGTACACACCAGCTCAAGAACCACACCAAAGGTATCACATGGTTCTCAAGTTCTAAAGATAGGTTACGCTAATGTGGCGAGATCTGCTATAATTGGTGCGAGACTTACTCATCGAGACAGGCATGTCCTGTCCTTGTACTGACTACGGGTGGCTAGTCCAGGCTACTCGTAGTGGTCATCATTGACGACAAGTGTGTCATACGAGACTATACTACTTGCTCTACTGGCTCTCCATCAGTCATATCACAAATCGCGCTTTGGCGTGCATTCTCTTATATACGTGTTGAACTGGTAGGATGCTTAGTTGAATAATTTAATCGTGTGATTCTCCACACTGCGGTCTTGGTCGTCGGTGACATGAGTCATCACCTTAGAAAAGACCCTCGATCTCGCCCTTGTCGTTGACCTCAACGTTCATGAAGCCACAGTGGGTGGGGAGACCGGGAATGGTCTGGATCTCGGCAGCCAGAGCGTAGAGGTAGCCAGCACCAACAGAGGCTCGAACATCCCGGATGGGAACGGTGAAGCCGGAGGGCACTCCCTTGAGAGTGGGGTCGTGGGACAGAGAGTACTGGGTCTTGGCCACACAGATGGGCAGGTTGCCGAAGCCCTGCTTGGTGTAGGCATCAATCTTCTTTCGGGCCAGCTCGGAAAGCTCCACGTCCTTGGCTCCGTACATCTTCTGGGCAATGGTGTTGAGCTTCTCCTCGGCGGTGGTGTCGGTTTCGTACAGCAGCTTGAAGTCCTTGTCAATCTTGTTGGAGGCGTCAACGACGGCCTGGGCAAGATCAACGGCTCCAGCACCTCCCTCAGCCCAGTGCTTGGCAACAACAGCGTCCTCGGCACCGTACTTGAGAGCCTCCTCTCGGATCACCTCGTGCTCGGCAGGAGTGTCGGACACAAACTCGTTGATGGCCACGACAACGGGCAGACCGTACTGTCGGGCGTTCTCAATGTGCTTGCCCAGGTTCTTGCAACCCTCTCGCAGAAGCTCCACGTTCTCCTCGGTGTACTCCTTGGGGAGAGGAGCGCCGGCCTTGACCTCGGGTCCTCCTCCGTGGGACTTGAGGGCTCGGACGGTAGCCACAATGACCACCACGTCGGGAGCAAGGCCGGAAGACCGGCACTTGATGTTGAAGAATCGCTCTCCACCCATGGTGAAGTCGAAACCGGCCTCGGTGACCACGAAACCGGCCTTGTCGTCGGACTCGTTGGGCTCGGTTCCGGCCAGCTTGAGGGCCATCTTGTCGGCGAGCACGGAGTTGGCTCCAATGGAGATGTTGGCAAAGGGACCAGCATGGACAAAGACGGGAGTACCCTCCAGAGTCTGCATCAGGTTGGGCTTGATGGCATCCTTCATGAGAGCAGTGAGAGCTCCACCGGCGCCAATGTCGTCACAGGTGACGGGGTCGCCGTTCTTGGAAGAGCCAATGACCATGTTTCCAAGTCGCTCCCGCATATCCTCGAGATCGTTGGCAAGAGCCAGAATGGCCATACACTCGGAGGCGACGGAAATGTCGAAGCCGGTCTCTCGGGTTCGGCCCTTCTCGGTGGGGGCCTGTCCCACGGTGATTCCTCGCAGATGTCGATCGTTACAGTCGACCACTCGTCGCCAGGTGATGGTGTCGGGGTCAATGTCGAGTCGCACAAACTTTGCAATCTCCTCCTCGGTCAGATCGTCAGGGTTGGTCTTATCGATGCCGAGCTTCTTGAGTCGGGTCTGCATGCCTCGGGTGAAGGTTCGAACGCCCTTCTTGGCAGGCACAAGTCGCTTGTAGAGAGCGGCGTCCTTCTGGGTAGACTCGTGGAACATTCGGGTGTCGATGGCGGCAGCAAGCAGGTTGTTGGCGGCCGAAATGGCGTGGATGTCGCCGGTCAGGTGCATGTTGAACTCGTCCATAGGGATGACCTGGGCGTATCCTCCTCCGGCAGCTCCTCCCTTGATTCCAAAGGTGGGGCCCATGGAGGGCTGTCGGACGTTGGCAAAGGCCATCTTTCCGAGATGGGCGCCGAGAGCCTGCACCAGACCAATGGTGGTGGTGGACTTACCCTCTCCGAGGGGGGTGGGGGTGATTCCGGTGACCAGAATGTACTTTCCGTTCTTTCGGTGGGCTAGACGGTCGAGAATGGGCAGCTGGACCTTGGCCTTGTAGGCTCCGTAGGGCTCGAGCTCGGAGGGAAGCACGCCAATCTCGGCGGCCACCTCGGTGATGTGCTTGGGCTCCTGGGCTCGCGAGATGGCAAAGTCGGAGGGCACGGGGTTCTCTCGCTTGAGAGGCAGAGGGTTGATGGATCGAGCGGTAAGCTTGTCGGCCTGTCGCTTGGCGGACAGCACCACGTTGTCGAGCAGCATGGCCACGGTCATGGGGCCCACTCCCCCGGGGACGGGGGTGATGTGGGAGGCCACGTTCTTGGCAGACTCAAAGTCCACGTCTCCGACCAGTCGCTGGCCGGACTTCTTGGTGTCATCGGGAATGTAGTTGGTGCCGACGTCGATAACCACGGCGCCGGGCTTGAGCCACTCGCCCTTGACGAAGCCGGGCTGGCCAATGGCGGCAACCACAATGTCGGCGGTCTTGACAATCTCGGGGATGTTGGCGGTCTTGGAGTGCACGACGGTCACGGTGGCGTCGGCGTTTCGCAGCAGGTACGACACGGGGGCGCCCACAATGTCGGATCGGCCCAGAACCACGGCGGTCTTGCCAGCCACGTCGATGTTGGACACCTTGAGCAGCTCCATCACGCCCTTAGGGGTGCAGGCGACGAACGAGGGGTTTCCTCCTCGCTTGGCCAGCTCGCCAATGTTGAGGGGACCGAATCCGTCCACGTCCTTGTCGGCAGCCACGGCGTTGGTGATGGTGGTCTCGTCAATGTGTTTGGGCAGGGGCAGCTGGACCAGGACTCCGTCGACGGAGGGGTCCTCGTTCAGGTGGGCGATCTCGCGCAGCAGCTCGTGCTGTGACACGTTCTCGTCGAGCTTCTTGAGCTCGCACTTGATGGCGGCCTCGTCAGCAGCCTTGAGCTTCATTCGCACATAGGTGGAGGAGTCGGGTCGGTCGCCGACCTGGATGATGACCAGAGAGGGCTGGAATCGGGGGTTGGTCTTTTGCACATCGGCAATTTCGGCGTGCAGCCGTTCTCGGATGTTTTTGGCAATGGAATTGCCGTCGATGATGGAAGCCATTGTGTGGATGTCTTTTACAAGAGAGAGAAGGAAAAAAGACGTTTAGCTCCTGAAATCAACTTTCGCCCAGTCGGTGACAAGAATAACCTCCAAAGCTAATGTGGAGAACGTGGGGTGTGTGTGCGTGCGTGAAAGGTGTGAAAGCGTAAGGTGCTGGACCAACGGATGCTATGAGGGGTGTGAGGGGTGAGAGGGGTAACCTTGCCAACTCGAGAATGTATAAAGGCGTGTCTTTCCCCCCATCGCATCCATTCGTCTCGTATCATCTGACTACGTGTAGCCTCTATGATTGCCAGATCACACTCTGACTCACAGACCCGAGTCGCGGGTACCAGCACCCCGAACCTAATGTCAGTAGAGAGGTGCTTCCTAATTACCTCGGGCTGCAACGTGGGGTGAACACCAAGGTATGTGATGAGGTACAAGTAGGAGATAATTAGTGGAAGGTATAGCCAATCACGTGACCGACAGACCCCCATGGCTCGTTCCTTTCCGAAATAAACGCCAAGGTTCTCTTCCTTTACCGTCTTTTTCACCTCGTCTCTTGACAGCCCTCTTCAACCTCCCCTCTCATCTCTTTTTTCATCACCTTCTGGGGCACTGAGCCAGACTCAGTGATTCTGCACGCACTTCACTGGGCGACTAAATTACTCGTACAGATTTCAAGACTGCATCCGGCGGCTGACCCGAAGACAAGAATGCACGGTTTTGCGTCTCAGGCGTACTTACGAGCCGTGCCCATGGTACATTTCTCGTGTCTCGTTAGTATGTTTACAATTGTAACCACCAGCAATTTCGAGTTTTTCAGTCTAGACGCATTTTTCAACCTTGCAATTTGCATAGATCCGATCCAGAACTTTATTTGTGATCTGGACTGGGGTGGTGAACGGAGTGGAGAACCGTGTCTTTTCGATCTCTGTGTGAGGGTCATAACCTGTGATAGTATCACGTGATATGTCTCGTAGGTTGCTGTTCAGTCGCTATCAAGTCGATGATCCGGTTCGGTAGAGGCTCTGAGGTCATGGCATCTCATTGAACTGTTCTGTTGGTAGAAGGTCCACACCTGCGTATGCTGACTGTCTGTAGAGAGAGCAGGCCAATCGCCCCTATCATGGTCGCCATTGAACCGCTTTATGCCACCCTACCAAACATCAACCCTCTGACAAACACCCTTATCGTCGACATAGACATTCAATCTATCGGAACGGTAGTCCTCCGTGCAAGGAGTTAGAGGCCCAAGTACCCGGTTAGGTTGCGGCAGATCCTCTTTGTAGAACTCCGATTGAGACAACCCCGCAACATTGTGCTTGGAGGCAATCTTCTTGCCCACAATATGCTGCCACTGGTCCTTCAACAGTTGTGTGTCACGCTTGTTGTTCATGATAGAGTTGAAGAGGAAAGGAAGTGAACCAGCATAATCGAGGTGGAACATGCTGGCATCATCAGCATTCAAACAACTGGCCAATGAAATACAATGTCATTACGTAATCTCGAATCTCGGGTAAGCCATCATATCATCACATATAATTACATCTACAACATAATCACTCCAACTCCCTTTCCGTCGAGCTGCTCAAGCTGCTTCTGCTTGTCGAGACCTCCGTGAACGGGCTGGGCTCGGTAGTTGAACAGGTAGTAGTTGAGGTAGCCGTCTCCGCAGCCAAACTTGAGATCGTCCACATGACTGGGGTTGTCCAGCAGAGTCAGCTCGTTGTAGACCTCAAAGCCGAGGTTGTTGGCCAGAATGACGGCCGATCCAATCAGCTCCTTGACTCGCTCCTGTCGAGCCTTGGCGGAAGAAAGAGAAGAGGTGGCATAGTAGAAGCCGTAGGCCGCTCGAAGGTTGGACTCGGTGGCCCACTCCTTGAGAACGGTGTGGTCCAGCTTGTAGAAAGAGAAGAAGTCAATCACCTTTCCGTCCTCCTCCACGACGTACGAGTAGACAATCTTGTCGTCGTTCTTCTCGTCAGAAATAGGGTCCACGAACCAGTGGGCAACCTCCTCCTCGGAAAAGTGCTGGCTCATGTCAGAAGCAGCGCTCAGGTAGTTTTGCAGAATGGGCTGAACGGCCTTGACGTCGTCCTTGGTCATGGCCCGCACCTTGAGAGGCACCTCCTTGGGCAGAGTGTATTTGGCGACCATGGAAGCAGCAGTCTGGTTGGGGGGAATGGCAGAGAAACCAATCTCGTAGAGCTTGGTCCAGTTGAGAGGTCGGTGGTAGTATCTGCAGGTGGAGACGGGGGAAGGAAGCACCACTCCGGCAGTGTAGAGAGCCTGCCAGATGTCCTTCTGGTTGACTCGTCGGGTGATCTCCTTGATCAGAACGGGGGCAAGTCGCTTGGATCGCAGCTTCTTGTGCACACACAGAAAGTTGATCTCCACAGACTTGATGAGCTCATTGTCTCGTAGCTGGATCGACGTGGGGATGGCACTGATGAAAGCGACCATCTTACCGGTGGCAGCCACTCGCACACAAGGGTACCAGCTCTTCTGCCATCCGGGAGGCTTGAGAGCCCAGTCCAGGAAGGAGGCAGAGTACTTGAATCGGAAAGTAGCGTCGTCGTCCTCCACGTAGTTTTCGTACAGAAGATCGTAGACCTCCTGGATATGCTCCGGGTTCTCAATGTCAACATCGGACCACTCGTACTCGCCAGGCAGGTTGTAAGGGGTAGGTCGCACGTCCTCCAGCTTTTTGTGCTCGATGGGTCCCTCGCTGTCAATGTCCTCGTCAAACTTGGGCACGGGCTGGGTCTTCCAGAACAGATACTCCTCCCACTTCTTGGCCTTTTCTCGGTCGGGGATGTCCTGCATGGCCATCTGCTGCTGGAACATTTTGAGAATCTCATTGAACTTGTCGGCGCTCATTCCGGGAGGAATTCCGGTTCCCTGGGCAATGGGCTCTCCGAGATCCTCCTCGTTGAACTCCTCCTCCTGCTTCTGCTTGGTTTCCTCGGGCTTGGTGTTTTTGTCGGCCATTGTGTCTAGTTGATCTGGAGTCGGTTCCGTTCAGTCACGATCCTGATTCACACACTCTAATTATCTTCACGGTGCGCTGGAATATTGGGACTTGGCTTGATGTGGACAGCCCTTACCCTGACAGAGGGTGGTTGAACGGTTAGTTATCTATAGTGGACCTGTGGCAGGTGGATAAGGAGTCACTCGAGCTAAGGTCGTACCAGCAGCTACCGGTGTTTATGAAACCAGTTCATCGTGTCACGTGACCATCTGCGTATTGGCAAGACACAGAGCCTTCTGTCTGAAACATGCCTTACTAATGGTGTACAAGTTCGTACCCGTACTATCACCACAAGTACAAGGTCATTCGTTAGAGAGCCCTTAATATAATTACAGAAGTTTCCACCTTCACTCAACCTCTCTTATCCATGGCAAGGGTATTCCTATTCTCAGCTCTATTCCCAGCTATTGCCATGACATCAATCACTTGGGAGCATGGAACAACGCCTTGCAGAATCAGATGTGAGAAGCAAGATTGCGGTAAGTTGTGTGGCAAAACAGGTGTATCTGGGCGGCAAGAGAGGCACAAAGAGAGACTGTGAACAGTGGCGAATGATACTGTGGGCTTTGTTTCTCTGTTTCTCTTTCTACAGTGTTTCACAGCCTCCAACAGCACTCTCTCTCACACCTCTCAGTCCACCACTACCCGCTGTAGGCTAGGCTTCATGCACAACCCAAAAATATTTCAATATGGTTTATAGACGACATAATTTTTTTCAGGCATAGCCAAACCACCTCTCTACTACACACAACCACACCACAAGAATGATCTCAGCCACAAAATGGGTGCCCCGAGGGTACGCAACGGAATTCCCCGTCAAGTACACGATGGACGACGAAGAGCTCGAGCGTCTGTCCGAGCTGGCCAAGCTCAAGATTGAGGAGGCCAAGAACGAGATGGAAGACATTGAGGATGCCACCGAGCAGGACGTGGAGGCTCTCGAGGAGAAGGCCAAGCAGGACGAGGAGATTGATAACGATCCCGAGCTCAAGGAGTTTGGTTTCGACACATACGACGACGAGCCCGACTCGAAACTGGGTCTGGAGGGCGACGGTATGGATACCGATGATGAAGATGACGATGAGGAGGATGAGGACAAGGAGGACGAGGAGTCCGGAGAGCTCAATCTTGGCTCCAAGCATAAGATGGAGGGCAAGGACGGCGAAGACCCATACATTTCGCTGCCCACCCAGCAGGACCTGGAGGAGGAGCGAGAGGAGCTCCAGATTCTGCCCACAGATAACCTGATCCTGGCCACCAAGACCGAGGATGAGATTTCGCATCTGGAGGTCTACGTCTACGACCCCGAGGAGGCCAACCTCTATGTTCACCACGACATCATGCTGCCCTCTTTCCCTCTGTGCGTGGAGTGGATCAACTACAACCCCCGAGAGCAGGGTCCCGGCAACTTTGCTGCCATTGGTACTTTTGAGCCCGAAATCGAAATCTGGAACCTCGACGTGGTTGACGGAGTCTACCCCGAGCTCATTCTCGGAGAGCGAGACGAGAAGGACAAGAAGAAAAAGTCCAAGAAGACTAACAAGATCAACGCCGAGCGACACACCGACGCCGTTCTGTCCATGTCTTCTAACCCCCACCACGTGAACCTGCTGTGTTCCGGATCCGCCGACACCACCGTCAAGCTGTGGGATCTCTCTAACGGTAAGGCCGCCTCTTCTTTCACTTTCCACAACGACAAGGTCTCTGCTGTCCAGTGGAACCCTGTCGAGGGCACCATTCTCCTGTCTGGAGGCTACGACAAGCGAGCCATTGTCTCCGATCTGCGATCCGAGGACAAGAAGGTGTGGAAGGTCGACTCCGATGTCGAGTCCATGAACTGGAAGCCCTGTGGAACCCAGTTCCTGGTCGGTACAGACTCCGGTATGCTCTACAACTTTGACGTGCGAAACGAGTCCAAGCCTCTGTGGACCCTGCAGGCCCACGACTCTCCTCTGTCTTCTTTCGATTACAACAAGTACATTGACGGAGCTATCGTCACTTCCTCTGCCTCTACTCGAGAGGTGAAGATCTGGCGAGAGACCAACAAGGACGACAAGTTCTCTCTGTCCATGGTTGCCAACCGAGATCTTTCTTGCGGAAAGGTTTTCTCTGTCGGCTTTAACCCTGACCAGGCCTGTGCCGGTACTCTCTGTGCTGGTGGCCACGGAGGAGAGCTCAAGGTGTGGGACATGTTTGGAACCAAGGCCGTTCGAGAGGCATTCGACATCAAGAGCAGCAACCATTCTAACGACGTTATTGGTCAGGCTTTCGATGACGAGGAGGAGGATGAGTAAGCGGGGACGATGGATGTTTAGATTACAAAAAGTACACTTGAATAGATGATTAGTTTATACGGCTTGGAAGAATGTGCTCGAATACCAATAGCTGATACGTACAGTCCTTAGTTAGTCCAACATCTCAACAGTTGAGTCCAACGATCTACAACGGGTTATAGTTCTCGCTAACGTACACTCTGTGGCTACAAGTAGCGTGTGTACCAGGTACGGCAAAATCGGTTCCTTGAAAAGTATCATGGCTATCGGTAAAAGTACACTTATTACGTCATTACACCAACACAGCTATGATCTATCAAATGTTTTTGTTATGTATGTTTGTGTCCCTCCAATATACTAATAAGTTATGCATGACTAAAAGCGTTCCTTCATTCGAGAAGCAACAATACGCAGGTTTCCGTAGACCTTTCCAGGAGGACTACCCAGAATGAGAGAGACAATGGCCTCTCGTGCGATTTTGATGTTGGTGAAGCCACCGAGAATGTGGATCTTGGAGTCGGCCAGCACCACTCGAGTTCTTGATGCGTTCTCGATGGCAAACTTGGTCTTACCGTCCTTACCGGCGATTCGGCCAATGGCTCGGCCCAGATGGTCTCCCTGCAGAGTCTTGACGTCCTTGATCTCGAAGGTCTCGACGTAGAGCTCGTCCAGTCGAATGATGGCCATGGCATCATCCACATCGAAGCCCAGAGTGAAGGCTCGCACAAAGTCGGTTCCCTTCTGCAGAGCAGAGTTGTCGACGGTATTCGAGCATGTTCGCAGCTCCAGCTGCTTCTTTCGGGGGTTCATTCGCACCTGCAGCTTGAGCTGCTCCACCAGGGGAGGATAGATCTTCATCCACTCGTTCTTGAGAGGAGCCATTCGATGGGGAGGAATGGGCACCTTTTGTCGGCCGGGCTTGACACCCTCGCCGGCGTTGACGGCAGATGCAAATCGGGGCTTTCCGTCCTGGTCGAGAGTCATCTCGGCGTCGTCGTCCTTCTCCTGGAGCACGGCAATGTCTTCTCGGGGTCCGTCCATGGAGATCATGACCTCATCCTCCTCCGCACCATCGGTTTCGGGGATAGCGACGGGGGCGTCTGTGGTGGGCTCGGTGGCCTGTGTCTGTTTCTTTGCCGTTGGAGCAGCCATGTTTTCTATCTGTTATTGGTGTTGTAACGGATCGTTAACAGAGTGAGAATCCAGGCTGCATGAGAAACGGATTTTTTCCAGATTAAATTTTTAGGCCTGGGACTGCAACTCTAATGGCCGGGGCACGATGCAAGAAGCCTTGCGAGGGCAGTCAGACGAATGAACCCAGCATAGAGCTCATCCACTAGATCGCACTTGCCTGTAATATAATCGTTGGGAAGTTGGAGGGGAATATTGGAGTCCACTGTGAGCGCATTATTATTCTCGAGACACTTCGCAGACTGGATGGTGCAGCACGAATAATGGCTATAACTAACTGCTCATTGTGGACTACGGCTTGCAGGCCAAGGAACATTCCCCAACGGCAGTTGAGCTCCCAACTGGTTCACAACTAATAAGTCTAAGTAGTGCCTCATCTATTACTTAGCCATCCCCCCAATGACGCCACAAAATACAGTTTGCCAATTACGCTTGCCAGCCAGCCCCAGCATGGACTTTGTTCTTGGTGTGAAAATCTTATAAGCTTTAAGCCAATATGCAGGCGCAGAGGGAACATGAGCAACGAAGGAAAGACATTACACTCGAAAGGCTCTCTTCTCCATCGCACACCCTACTCTCCACACTCGGCCGCAACTACCACCAGCAAACCGCACAGTTGACCTTTTTGCTAGGACTGACCGCCCCCCTTTCAACTACCGTCGCCTACTCAAATACAACAGTCCCAGCTAGTTCAACACTATGCTCAATAATGGCAACACTACACAGAGTTTCCAGACTCTGTACTAGACGGCTCGCCTTGCCCTCTCAAATACGGAGTAGTCGACTGTTTGCCTCCAGCTTCTCTCGACATCTAGTCACATCTCCTGTGTCGCCAGCTTCTTTGCCCGCTTCTCTTTCTGTGCTTGCATCATGGCGTGCTCTCCAGACGCCCCATCAGTCATCTGCATTCCACACCCAATGTGGAGGTGGCGTGCGTGCTGAATTGGAGGAGACGTCCAGAAACGTGCGAAAGTCGTCGGAAAACCTGCACAGTGCCGCCAAGGAGCTGGGCAGCAAGACGGAGCCCGAAAAGACGGCCGCAGAAACCAACCCAGCATCAGAGGATAAAGCGCCCCGATGGAAACGCCCCACAAAGGAGGAAATGCTCTCGACAGCCACGGGCTTCTACAATCGAATGAGAGTGCGGTTCAAGTGGGCGCTGTTCCGACAGGACCGACCCACCAACATGGACGACATTTCTGCATTCCTGTCGTGGTTCATGGTCGGCAACATTGTGTGGATCGTGCTGGGCACAACCACCTTCTTCTCCCTGGTGCTTTTCACCATGAACACCGTGTTTGCCCAGGAATGGATCGCCGCCAAAATTGGAAACATCGTCTCCAGACAGACCGGCATGTCCGTGGTCTTTGAGGAGGCCATTGTCCCTCATTGGAAGGGCGGCGTCATCCAGTTCCGAAACGTCTTTGTGTCTCGACGTCCTGGAGGTGGACACAAGGCCCGAAAGGGAAGCCAAGGAGAAGCCGCTGCTCTTGCTGGCGAAAAGCACCACATTTCGTCGTCGCAGACAGCTACGCCTCCCATTGATGATGATGGTAACTACACACAATTTGATCTGACTATCGAGACGGTGGACGTCACGCTGTCCTTCTCCAAATACATGTCAGGAAAGGGTATCCTCAAGGAGGTTGAGGTGAAGGGAATTCGAGGAGTGGTGGATCGGAACCATCTCCGATGGAAACGCAACCAGGATCCTCGAAACAATCGAAACGTGCATAAGACTGGAGATTTCGAGATTGAGAACTTCAAGCTCGAAGACGCCCTGGTCACCCTGCATCAACCAGGCAGAGACAAGCCCTTCAATGTGTCTGTGTTCAACATGGAGTTGCCACAGCTTCGAAAGCACTGGCTTTTCTACGATCTCCTGTCCGCCAACAACCTGAGTGGATCGTACGACAACTCCCTCTTCACCATCCACCCTCGGCAGATTCATGGGGTGCCTTCCTCCCAGCTCAACGAAGACAAGACCTGGAAGAAGGTGTCTCGTCTGAGAGTCGACAAGGTGAACATTGAGCATCTCAACCGAGGTGTCCAGGGCGCCTTTGGCTGGATTGTGTCTGGAAACGTGGATCTTCTGGCCGATCTCATGCTTCCCTCAGATACCGATGATTACACCATGTCTGAGATGATGAAGGATGTGCTGGAGAGATGGGAACACACTCTGATGCGTCGAGGCCGCAAGCCCGGCGATCCTGTTTCCATGCCCAGTGGAAGCCACTCGGAGGAGCCTCTCACCACGGCTCAGGCCGCTCAGGCTCAAAAGTACCTGGTTCTGGATCTGCGGGTCCAGCTCAACGACGTACGGGCCGCAGTCCCCCTGTTCAACACGGACCTCAACTACGTTAACAACGCCATGATCCGACCCATTGTGGCTTACATCAACTCTCGAGACACATACATCCCCATCAACTGCCGTGTGGTCAAGAAGGTTGACGACTTTGCCGGATCGTGGACCATGTACGACTCCGGTCTGATGGACAACATTTCCGAGGAGGTCTACCAAGCATTTGCCGAAAATGTGAGCAACGACGAAGCAAGACATCGACGCATGAAAAAAGTCAGTCTGTGGTCTCTACAGCTTGCCGCGCAGCTTCTGCTGCTCAGTATAGGTACAATTGCCTAAATGTATATAGTAATGACGTGATGATTTGAGTGTGAGATGTAGTTTGTGTGAATGATAAATATGCTGTTGTTGTAGTATACAAGGGGGTGTTAACGTCGACGGTCTCGATTCCGATCTCCGTCTCGGTCTCTATCTCGTCTATCTCGTCTGTCGCGATCGTCCCTTTCTCGACGATCTCTGTCTCTGTCTCTGTCTCTGTCGCTTCCTCGATCCCGTCTCCTCCTGTCGTCATCTCGTCGACTACTTCTGTCTTCATCTCGACGACTACTTCGCTCTTCGTCTCGGCGACTCCTTCTATCTCTGTCTTCTCTGTCTCGATCACGTCGTGAAGATCTCTTCGGACTTCGTTCTCGATCACGGTCACGATCACGGTCACGGTCACGGTCACGGTCACGATCACGATCTCTTCTGGAGTCACGTGGTCGTGAACTCGCATCTCTCTCCCGATCATTCTCCTTCTCCAGCTGCTTCTCGTCCACAATCTCGCCAGTACGCACGTTTCTCATAACAACAGGCGTGTACTCTGGCTTAGGACGGGAAGCCTTGCCCCACGTTCCCAGCTCTTCGGGCAAATGCTCCTCCAGAGTCTTTGCGCCCAATCCCAGTAGCGCAGGACGCTTCTCCGGCACCTTGGCTGCTTGTGTGGTGACTTTCTGAGGCAAAGCACTTTCCATGCCTCGAAACAGAGCAGCTCCAAAGTCCTCCACGGGCATGGAAGCGTACTCTTCAACAGACGCCATATCTGGCAACGCGTTGATATCCTGTCGCAAAGCCTGCAGTTCTCGCTGTTCCTGGACTTCTCCTCCTCGAGAAGCAAACACCGAAAGCCCAAACTGTGGCTTCCACTCCTCTCCCTCTTCCTTGGCAGGTTGTTGTGGATCCTCTTCTTCCTGCGCCAGATCGGCCTCTCGCCTCTCCACCAGATCCTGCCGCCAATTCTTGTCCTCAAGATAAATGATCTTCTTGGCCTTGGCCTTCTCCTCCCGGAGACGGGCCTCCTCCTCTAGCCTGAGTCGTTCTTTTTCGGGGAGCTCTCCCGCAGCAAATTCAGACACTTGCTTGACATTGGAGGTTTCCTTCTCGACCTCGAAAAGCGATCCGTGCGTTTTCTCCAGCCGCTGTTCCTTTTTGGGCCTTGCATCCGCCTTGCCACCCTTGAGATTGAACGAGATCATGGTCGAGAGTCTCGTTTGGTGTTGTGCGATATAGGACGGCAGAAGTTTGGGAGGCGTGAATACTTAGTGCAGTCTCGTGCATCAGACATGTGCAGTAGATCGAGTGGCGGATTCTGTCAGTTGGTGAGTGTTACGAATACTTGTTTCTGTACGTGAATAGACGGTGAACACATTCTTCACTTGTGCTACTTATTCGCCAAGCAGTTAAAACCAAGTGGTATTTCAGGACAGTAGTTGGTATGCTCCTACAGTAGGCCTAGTGTACCTTCGGATCCACTACTACCTGCAGCTCATCTAATTACTTGGTAATTACTTACACTTTTCGATCGACTCACCGCACGTGTCACTATGAGACACAAAGCCGACTTTTGTTTATATAAAGCAGCGATTCCACTGTCGAATTTGTGCTACAATAATCACCTCGTACAAGCACAGGACAATACCACCCCTGCCATCCCGACCACCACTAATCTACCCCCAACCTTATCGCCATGCAGACGGGCAGAATAAAATTACAGGGCGTCTCGGGCCTCGAGATTTTGCAGCTGGGAAAAAGAAAACACCACGTTTGGATAGATTGAGAGTGGAGATCTACGTCAAATCACCATGTTGACCAGCCGCATGCAGTGTCTGAGGGGCGTCGGAGTCTTCAGAACGGCCAACGTCCTCTCACCACTGGCACACAGACCTGTCTTGTACAGGCCCTTGACGTGTTCTGCCACTAGGAGGAATTATGACGACAACAGCCGCCACGACAGTCGCAGAGACCGGGAAATGAAGGATCTTCGAGAATCGAGAAAGGTCCGCGAGCAGGAGGCTGCAGACGACTCTGCGTCCCGAAACATGTTTGAATTCGCTGTTGAACACACTCAGAACGCGGAGGGCAAGGAAGAACCGGAGTCTGGGGCCGATATTGGAGTAGACAAAGACGTCCAGACTCCCTGGGATCCCGTGGGATCGCAATCGCGACACGACACGCGTCAGGAGCACCGGGAACGGTTCGACGATATCAAAAAGACGCTGCCTTCTTCTGTCCATGAAAGCCAACCCCAGATGTACAAATGGTTTGGAGAGAAGATGGACCAGATCCAGGCCGGAGCTCTCACGGCCGGCCAGACGCTTAACGAGGTCACCGGATACAAGGCCATTGAGCAGTTGAAGCTGTCGATCGAGAGGCTGGAGGATGAGGTGCTGGACGCTCGGGCTGAAGTGCGAGAAGCGAAGAGATTGTACTCGGACGCCATCTCTGAGCGGTCCAACAGTCAGCGGGAAGTCAACGAGCTGCTTCAGCGAAAACACAACTGGAATCATGCTGACCTCGAGCGATTCACAGAGCTTTACCGGAACGACCATGCCAACGAGCATGCGGTCACTGATGCCAAAAAGCGACTTGGAGAGTGCGAACATCACGTGGAGGATCTGACGTTGCAGTTGAGCAAACAGATTCTGACGCGGTACCATGAGGAGCAGATTTGGTCCGACAAGATCAGACGAGCTTCGACTTGGGGAACCTGGATTCTCATGGGTTTCAACGTTGTTTTGTTCATTGTTGTTCAGCTCGGATTGGAGCCCTGGAAACGAAGACGTTTGGTGGGCTCGTTCGAAGACAAGGTGAAGGAGAGTCTGCAGGAGTGGGAGGCTCGAAACGAGGCCCGGCGACTGGAAGAGGCAACGATGGCTGCCACCGCTACACAGGCCATCACTGAGCTGCAGCGCCGAATCGAGTCTCCCAATGTCAGCAGGGCCGATGTGGTTGAGGCCGAGGCGGAAATCAGCTCCATCAAGACCAACCTTGCTACCTGGTTCAGCGAACGGGAAGCGGAGGAGAAGGAGGAGATTGCCAAGGAGGCCCATCAACTCGCTGTGATTGCGGAGGACCCGGACATCACCGACGTGAAACATGAGCCCCATCCTGCTAAACCGGTGGATACAGAACGGGTGGTTCGACCTCATCTCGTCGAGAACTTTGAACATCATGTTTCTGAAAAGTCTACCGATCGTGAACATACTCCTGCTGAAATCTTCACACCTCTTACCGATTCTGAAGATTCCACCGCTTCTTCCGCTCCCGCCGCTTCAACACCTGATACCAACTCTACACCCTCTGTCATCTACACTCCTGCTGCGGAAGAGGAAGCAGCGTCCCCTAGAACCCATCCTCTCGTCTATGTGTCTCCCGACGCTGCCGACGATGGAACCAAGACATTTTCGGCCACCAGAGATGGCCACAATATCCACCCCCTGGTTGTGCGACCTACCACTCCTCCTCACTTCATGTTGCAGGTTTGGGGAGCAGCCAAGCTGTCGGTGGAGTCTGCTACGAACAAGACTATGGCAGTTGTTAGAAGCACCTGTGAGACTGCCGTTCAGCGGCCGTCCGAGTCCACCATCATCGCATCTTTGGGAGGTCTCTGCGGAGGACTCGTGACATTTTTATGCCTCAGATAGAGCATACGATCCGAAAGTGATGGTATGTAGTAATGATTTGAATGACCATGCAAGTGTATCAGGGGTGTACTTTCACTATGAGCCTAGAACAGCACATGAATAGATGGTGTCTTATGATCTGTACATAGTAGACACTGGATGTACGCTTTCGTCATCAAAAACACAACATAATGGAATGGATAGTTGTGCGATTGGAAAGATCACAACGGGAATCAACTTGTCGCACTGAATTGACTTGGTGTGGACGGATAACAATATCGTAGAGCGACTACAACATTTTCAAGTACTCATCACCAAAGTGGGCAGGCCTGAGTGTGCTGAAGAACCCCCACCTGTAGATGAGCAGAGATACAACATCCACTCTGTCCCCTAACCACGTGCTTGAACTAGCAAAAGTATGGATAGGCACACTCGCGTACGTCATCTTCATTGTTTGCGAAACGACCCGGAACTCAAGTCTCATCACAGTACCTTCTTGTCACTCCAGTATCATCCCCGCCGCCTCTCACCTGCTTAAAGCCGACATATATACAATCTTGTCCGGAAGTAGATGATAGGCAGCTATTGCTGCAGCTGTTCACAGGAGTGCGTTCGACTAGCTACAAGTTGATAGCGTGCAACTGTTATCATAGCAATTGAGTATGGCGACAAGTGGCCGTAAGTCTGCCCACTTTAGAGACAACAAAGAGTATTGGGGCACGTACCGAGAATCTAGCTGGTATTGTACGTGCCACCATGCTGTCTGTGCTGTATCCGTATTGCTGTAGCCACGGTACAACCTGTCGTAGACTTCGGAGTACTCCGTTGTTCCTTGTAACACTTCTATTTGGAGATGACCCCACACCACACGCCTCGGATACTTCGGCTCAATTTTACCGAAGAACAATGGATAGGTTCACAAAAGTAGCCGAATAGTCGCCAAATTCATTTGACAACCCCCGC
The DNA here is from genome assembly GCA_900519085.1 of Yarrowia deformans. Taxonomy (NCBI): domain Eukaryota; kingdom Fungi; phylum Ascomycota; class Dipodascomycetes; order Dipodascales; genus Yarrowia; species Yarrowia deformans. Next base: position 798,641 of record ULGY01000004.1, on the reverse strand, counting down.
ACCCAAACGCTGCCTTGCCAAGCCGTCAGGGATCGGAACCCCGGAACCCCTCGCACGGTTGCTAGCTAGTTGTAGACTTTGTAGACTGGGAGGGAGAATATCGGGGTCGCATGGCCCCTTTCTTGGCCTGGAAAGTTACCCCACTTTTCCGTCTAACGGGCTGGCTTCAATGTGGCACAAACTGGCCACTTTTGGGGGGCCTTGTCGTCGTTTTTGCTCTGGCTCCCGCACCTCAAACAAGGGAGCTCGACTGGGCATGCACCAATGTATGCAAGGCGTGCACAAACCATGCCATGCAAGCTGTCACAAGACAACGGAGGCCCGGGAGGAATTGCAGTTGCCTCCAATGATATGCCGATATTTTCGTCGCCATACAGCCTCCATGGCTTGGCCCACTTACACTTTTTGGCTGGATGCACTCGTACAACGCTCCTCGTAAAGGACCCACACGGAAATGGTGGTCGGGAACGTCAGGCCAGCTAAGCTCAAACGGTCTCGAAATACGGCAGTTAGACCGCCCTAACGTTGGACAGGGCGAGACAACCGCCAAACAGACTTAAGCAGCTGTTTTAATTGCCATGTCTCACACTTTCTCTGGGAAGCGTTTGACGGGGAAATGTTGTACCAATCCAGATCCAAGTGTTTACTCGAGTGTCCACCTTGTGGTTGTTGCCGGAGGATTAATTGCCGCAATGAGGCGGAATCTGGAACGTTTTTGTGCGCCAAAGTGGAACCTTCCACCGCGTCCAACTGTCACCACGGAACATGGGGCCGTAAGCACGATCAATCGAGTAATTTTGGTTGCACAGCACCTTTCGAAAGCGCTTGTTCCGCCAAGCTCAAAGTTCACCACGGGAAAGCTTTTACGATCTTCCCCAGGAAAATAATAAGATCTACAGTAAGGCTATAGCACAGCCAGCTACAGTACACTACCATCGCTCCACTTGACGATACATTCTAACAAGATGAAAAGATGAATGAGTACATACCCACATGTACGCGGCCCCCACCAGAGATGCCCACCACATGCCACAAATGGCGAATCTATTTTAATCCTCCCGCATGAGAAAAGTCAGTCCAGAACAGCATAGAAGCCGGGTCTGTATAGGGCCAGGACGGAGTAGAGTTCATAGGAGGAGAGCGGCGCTTTCTCGACTAAAAAAAAGTGTAACCTAAACCCTTGGTACAGTGTGTGAGTAACACTCGCACGTCTTGTAGGTGGAAAAGCACGCTTAGCAAAGTAATAGTGCATTGTTGGGGGGCATCACTCGTGCTAAATCAAATGAATAGAGGCTCAATCGATTATGTTGAGCTGCTGGCACCATGTAGGGTCCGTTTCCAAGGATCTACAGACCAAACGAAAAGGTTTTCTCCCTACCTGTAGAGACACGGATCTGCCCCATTGTTCCCCACACGACTTAGAGTTGATGAGACACACGCTATCGGGATCTCCAATTATACTATCTGAGACCCGCACAGTTGCTCTATATTCCGACTTTCATTGTGTCTCGACGACTCCTCCAGTTTTTACGCTGCAGCAAGACGCATGCTCAAAAGTGAAAACCGTAGATGCGACTCGACTGTTGGTGGCTATGGACATCGCGCATTGGTTTGCCATTTAGCTCAGATACTGGAACGGCGCTTCTTTGGATTAACGGCCGCAACGGCAAACCACAACGGCTTTAACTACTCCTCTTATTACTACCAAAATGGCCCCAGTATCGCTCTTATTACCCCTGCTGGATTGGTGGTCTCTCTCCCCACCCCTCACTTCTTGGCTACATCAACATGCATGGAAAGACCTTGGTCTTTCGTAAATGATACCTGCAATGACGCACCAGCAGAACCTTTCTCCCTAGCCATCCATGGAATACAGATGCCTGCCTGAGCCGTCTATGTCGTGACTGTACGCTCGTAGTGTACATATATACACCCCATGCCTCCCTCCATCTAGTTCTTTTCTTTCTCTCTCCTTCAAACAACCTCTTCTATACACAAAAATGGTCGCTATCAAGAACACCCTCGCTCTCACCGTCCTCGCCTCTGTGGTCTCTGCCCAGAACCCCATTGTCGCTTCTCTCATCAACGACATTGTTGAGGGCATTGCCGCCGCTAAGACCGACTCCGATGTCTCCGATGAGGCTGCCACTTCCGAGATCCAGTCCGTTGTTGGCATCATCCAGCAGAACACCGACGTCCAGAACCTCGTTTCTCAGGTCATCCCCATCGCCGCCATGGGCCTCAACGACGAGAACTTCCCCCAGGTTCTCTCTGCCGCACACGCCACCCTCGAGGCCTTCCAGGGCTCTTCCGAGTACCCCGAGGCCGTCAAGGGTCTCAAGGAGGTTCTCCCCCACTACGATGTCCAGCAGGCTCTCGGCAACGTCCAGAACAACCTTGGTAACGTCCTTGCCCTCGTCACCCCCTCTCTCCCCTCTCTGACCCCCAACCACTCCGAGCAGTGGGAGGCCGCCACCAAGAACGTCCAGGCCCTTGCTGCCTCTCTTGGTTTCCTCCCCGGTGCCGGTGACAACAAGGAGGCTGCCACCTCCGCCGCCGAGCCCTCCAAGACCGAGGCTGCTTCCGCCTCCGCCACTGACGCTTCTTCCAAGGCTGAGTCCAAGTCCGAGGAGGCTTCCAAGACCGAGGAGTCCAAGTCTGCGGAGGCTTCCAAGACTGACGCTTCTTCTGCCGCCGCCACTTCTGCTGAGGCCTCCAAGACCGAGTCCAAGGCCGAGTCCCAGGCTGAGTCCAAGACTGACGCTTCTGCCTCTGCCTCTGCTTCCGGCTCTGCTTCCGCTTCCGGATCTGCCTCTGCCGCTGAGTCCTCCAAGGCTGAGTCCTCCAAGGCCGAGTCTGCCAAGCCCACCTCCGCTTCTGTCTCCGCCACTGGTGCCGCTTCTGCCTCCGCCTCCGCCTCCGCCTCCACCACTGTCGAGCAGGGCAACGGTGCTGCTTCCTACAACCTCGCTCTTGGCGGTGTTGTCGGTGCCGCCGCCATGGTCGTTGCTCTCCTCTAAGCAACAGAGCTCTAGTTTTGTACACCAGATCCAATAATTAATTTATGATAATGACATTTAGTTCGTCTCTCGTATAACTGTCTCACTTTTAAACCTTGCATAACCGCTGCACCATGCTCGTATTGCCCTCTCATTTTGAAACATGTTGAAAATACAAGTCTTCTCTCACCGAATCAAGTGAGTAAAAACTCGTACACAAGGCTCTCGAAAATACACAATAATCCACTCTAAGTCCAATAAATTAATTACTCCAGCTCCGTCTTCTCCTTGGCAGAGAGTTTCAGTCCTCCCCTCGTCGCCACGTTTTTTCTGAGCAGTGTCAGGAAGGCCTGGCAATGCTTGTCCTTGTTGCTTCGGGCCAACCGGCTGAAAATGTCATAGACCTTTTGGTAGTCGGTCGTCAGAACACCGATGATGTTCTCGAGGAATCCCAGACAAAGCAGATACACCTCGTAGAGCTTGGGGTCCTCCGACTGCTCGTGTAGAGTCTCTGCGAGAGCGATGCATTTGAGCACGAACGAACGGTCCAGCTCGGGAATGCTCGACTCGTTGGTGTACACGATCAAGAGACGTAGCACGGGCAGAGAAAGATTGACAAGGGTGCTGTCGGGTTCTCCCTTTCGTAACTGAGCCGACAACTCGTCCAGAATGAGAGCCAGAGAAGGGAAGAAGATATCTGACTGACAAAAGTGCAGGAAGAAGACAACAAGCTGCAACACCTTGTACTCCTTCTCTTCAAAAGCGTCAATGGCAAACTTTCGGAACTTGTCCCAGTTGGCCGGTTGCAGACACGCCGTCAAAATCGTGCTTCCAGACGCTCCAGGGTATGTCTGAAGGGTAGACAGTGTCGCGATAGCTGCCAGAGCAGGTGAGGGTGTAGGTTCATCTTCAGAAGCAGACGTGGTGCCGTCAACAAAGTCCTTGAGCACCTTCTGGAACACCTTGCTCGACTTCCTGTCCCTCAAAATGCTGTCTGTGTTGTCAAGACAGAGAAAGATACTGTCCATGAACTTGGGGTCGTTGATTACTGTATCAAGAACGTTGGCTCCATTGTCTTCGAAGATCTTCTGGGCAATGAACAAGACCAAAAATGAAGCCACTCGGTCGGTCTCCACCACTTGAGGAAGCACATGCAAGATTTTATCCGCGTAATCTGTGGTTTTGAGCTTCCTGATGAAGTCAGGATCCTTGGCCTTCTTGCAGATCTCCAACAGAGTCGTTCGACGACTGCTGCCTTCATCTTCGAGTCCCTCGGCGAGATATTCCATCTCGTCCATGAATCGTGCATTTCCTCCGGTTTCTCTCAGTTCGTGGACACTCTTGATGTTTAGTTCCTCCTGCTCACTTTCTTCGCTGCTCTCACTCACGATAGAATCATAGATGCTTTCCTTTTTGGTGGGAGAGTCTGCAAGATACGAACGATTGGCTCCATATGTTCGTCTGTTGGTAGTGACCGAAAGAGGTGCTCGAACAGGTTCCTGCGAACCCGGTGTAGCCTCGAAAGAAGCTCCAAAACTCGAACTGGAAGTGTGATTGTCCTGGGACTCCGTGTGGTGGTCCTTATTGTCCACTGCTTTGAACTTTTCCTTCTTCTTCTTGGATGGAGTGCTGGTACGTAAATGCTTGATCTTGCGCTTCTGGGCAGATGCAAAAATGGAAGCCCCACTGAGCCCACTAGTTTCCGATGATGCAAACAGTTTCTTGGGTCCAAATACTATCCGGTCTTCTCTCTCCTTCTCCGCCTGAATGTCTGCCTGTGCCTGTGCTTGTGCTTGTGATTGTGATTGTGATTGTGTGTCATTCTGGGCATCCTCCAGATCAATGTCAATAGCCTGCTTGTCTGCAATTTGAGACGAGAAAAGAGTCTGCGAAGATCGAAGCGACATGACATTGGACGAGCCGTTGCTCGAGCTGGACGTGGTTAATGAGTCTTCCTTGCTCACAACGTTTGTGACGGCCGGACTCGCTGATCGCGATCTTGACCTAGTGAGCCGTACCCTGGGTGTTGGAGTCGCTGCCGTCTGGCGTTTTGTCTTGGTCGTAGGAGTCGCTGCCGTCTTTTTCTGGGCCTGTGGAGTGGTCGTTCCTGTCTTCTTGGGCTGTCGTTTGGACTCTGCTTCGTTCTCCACACTAGTGTCCTTGGCAACACCTTTTTTGGCGCGTGCAGAAGCGCGCCCAGAGGATGCTGGAGGGTCTGCAACTGTCGCGGGTTCACTTGCGGGGCTCTCGGGTGTCACTTCCACCTTGTCACTTGGCTCTGAATCGAAAATACTGGCACCTCGGCTCCGTCGAAACAGAATCGGTTTTGTTTTGATGTCTTTCAAGGCTGAAGGTTTCGTGACGCGTCCCACAGAGGGCGATTTGGAGGCTCCTGCAACCGGACTTTGGGCTGCCCCGTAATCAATCTTGGCAGCCGCACTCTCACATCCCATCGAGTTGCTCTGTGTCCTCTCTCGAGTCGTGGGAGTCGTGTTGACTAGTCCGGGTGAAGGGCTGTCTCTGGCGTTCAGAAACGAGCTCATGAGAGTCATTTGTTCGGGCTGACGCTTGGTGGCGCTACCGGTCCGGCCGTACCGTTTTGTGGTCCTTGGAGTTGCCATCCTCGCGTGCGTGTACCTGCTGATTTTGCTGGGAAGGAAAGATCACAGTGGGTGAGGTCAACCGAGCACGCGCGTAAATGTTGATAGTTATGCATGAGGTTCAGTATTTTAATAGAGGTGAAAACCCGAGCTTAAAAGCTACCTGAGACAGATTGCAGTAGCCCGACCTCAAACAGCCTCTGAGGTGTATGGAGAAGGAGGGACAGGGTGATAAATATATGTGTGCAAAGGCCACAAAAACTACACCACTCTGACATGATACATGGTCGTTATTCTATCTACTTTATTGTATGAGAGTGTCCTTGTACAAGAGCTCAGATTTACTGTCGAAGGGCAGCAATGGCCTCCTTGAGCTGATCGAGAAGAACGTCAGTCTCGGTCTTGGTTCCAATGGAAGCACGCAGGGCTCCGGAACATCCGGGCTCCTTGCCTCGGAATCGTACAACCACGTCTCGAGACTCAGCGAGCTGCTCGTACACCTTGAAAGCCAGCTCGGTATCGGGCTCACCGGCCTTGTTGAGGATCTCGAACAGCAGGAAGTTGGCGTCCAGACCTCCAATGACCTTGCCGACTCCCTCAATACCGGGAAGAGCGTCAAGGATGCGTGCTCGCTGCTCGAGAATGTCCTGGGTGTAGGTCTTCATGAGCTTGACTCCCTCCTCAGACAGAGCTCGAGCGGCGAACTCGGCAGCGGGAGTAGAAATGTTGTAGGGAGCCTTCATGTTGTTGAGCAGAGCGGCAATCTCGACCGAGGAGAAAGTGAAGCCTGCTCGGACACCAGCAAGACCAAAGGACTTGGACAGAGTCTGCATGACCACAAGGTTGGGGAACTCGTTCACCAGGGTGGAAACCGAGGCTCCCTCCTCGGCGAAATCAATGTATGCCTCGTCCACAACAACAACACCGTTCCAGTCAGCGTCGAGCACCTTTCTGACGTCAGCCTCGTCCACCAGCTTGGCGGTGGGGTTTCCGGGGGAACAGATGTAGAGCAGCTTGATGGTGGGATCAGCATTGAGAGCCTCGATGATGGCGTCGGGTCGTAGGCTGAAGTCAGCAGCCAGAGGGACCTTGGTGATACCCACGTCGTTGATCTGGGCAGACACGGAGTACATGCCGTAGGTGGGAGGACAGGTCAGCAGCTTGTCCTTGCCGGGGACACAGAAGCATCTGATAAGCGCATCAATGGCCTCGTCGGAACCGACACCCATGAAGATGTTATCGGGGGTGATAGGCTTGGGTACTTGTCGCTCGGCGTTTCTTAGGTCGCACAGAAGCTGCTTGACAAAATTCTGTCGGGGGTCGGGGTATCGGTTCAGCGAGTACTCGGACTCCTCCTTGTTAGTTTTGATGGCAGGACCGTGGGGGTTCTCATTGGCATCGAGAAGCACTCCGGAGTCGTAGTCGTCTCGGGCGCATCTGTAGGGCACCAGAGCTCTGATGTTGGGTCGTGCGAGAGTCTCGAGGTTGAATTTTGTGTTGGGCATGGTCGAAGAGTCGTTCTAGCGGGTGAATTGGTGGTCCAAGGTCCTCGCTAGTGGTTATATATCTGTGACTCAGTATGCAGGTTGAAACTTTGGAGCTGTACCTTTGAATTTAGATCCGTCATGGTGACAGATTAATTGGGTGCATCAACTGTTGCTGGTTCGAGTTTGGGGGTTGTTACTGTATTGTGGGTAACTGTCTCGATGAAACCAGCTACAGGTAAAGGGGGTTGAAGTAGAAGAAGACGGTGAAATTGACTTCCTCAATAAGCCATCAACACCCCTAACCCCGCTCGATGTCTGTCGCTGACGTTACCAAGCTCTTGCACCTTCCACCTTCATACAGCAACAGCCTTACACATCACATCTCCCAGCACCAAAACACACTTCCTACAAAAATCCACCCTAGCCCTGCACACACATATCTAAACAAAAAATCCAAGCCGTGATAACATCAGATACGATGACAATTGCGACCCTCGAAGAGACGCACACAGACGTGAGTATCCGTTTTTGTGACACCTCCACCAACACCACTAACGCAGAAATTCGGTTTTAAGGGTCTTCCCGGAGGAGGAATCCAGGTTGTGCCTGGATGGGGAGAGGAGGAGCTGGGACGCAAGATGGTCCAGCTGTTTGACGTGGCCAACGTGAGCGGGCTGTTTGTGGCTGCCGGTAACGACAACGCCTTTGTTATTGGAAAGCTGTCTGATCTCCACGAGACTGGCTTCAAGTCCGATTTCAAGAAGAGCTTGGAGGACAAGGTGACCAAGCACAAGCTGAACGGAAAGCCCTCTCATGTGGGATTCACCAGCGACGAGAAGAGCATCTACGCCGCCGTCGACGGTGAACTCAGGGTCTTTGCCACCGACAAGCCAGACACACAGCTCAAGTCGATTGTGCTGGGCGACGATGTTGTGCAAGTGCTTCCCAACCCTCGAGTGGCTTCGGACGCTGCTGTTGTCACTGCCAATGGCTCTCTTTTCTTTGTGGATCTGGCCAAGGGAACCTCCAACCGCATTGAGGTCCCTGAGCCCGTCACACGTGCATGCTGGTCGCCCAAGGGTAAACAGATTGTGGCCGGAACTTCTGGAAAGTGCTCAATCTACCAGCTTCGTCCAGATGGAACCACTGCAGCTGTGGTTGAGGCACCTCAGAACGAGGAGGACGAGGTGCTTGGAGGGTCTGCTGAGGTTGCGGAACTCTTGTGGCTCGAAACCCATCTCTTCTTGGTATCTTACTCCAAGACCGATGATGACGACACCGAGTCTTCGTCTTACTTCATCAGCAGAAGTAAGGGCGGCCCCACCACATACAAGAAGTCGGAGGAGGATCTGTCGCCTCCCTATGGCGACGGTTCTCGGGGACGGTCGTGGTTTTCTGCTGTCCTGCGAAACTACGCTGGACTTGACTACCTCATCTCTACCAACTATGCACCCGCAACTGAAATCACAATGCTTACTAAAGACGAGGTCTTGAAAGCTACAGATGACGCCATGAACGCCACCATGCCCTACACAGATTTTGATACTTCTGCCATTGGTATTGGTTTGGACGTGACTTCGAAGGAGGATGTGGACACGCCCATCCCAGGAGCTTCGATCAGTGGCCCTCTCCCTCTCTTGTGGATCTTGAACAACGAGGGCAACCTAATCGGATGGCACATTGTCAGCCTGGATGGAATCAAACAGGACACAGCTGGTGTTGAGCCCTTGCAGAAGGCCATCTCCGCTGCCGTCAACGAGGCTTCTGGTGCTGCTAGTTTGTTTGACGGTGAGTCTGGTTCATCGCATGCGTCGCAACAGCATTCCCCTGCTGTTTCTTCGTCTCCTTTTGTCGGTGCTTCTGCTCCTGGAACCACAGTATCCCCATTCACTGCTGGAGCAGGACCTTCTCCATTCACTTCTGGAGCCACCAAGCTCAGTTTCTCCAACTTTAAGAACCCCACTCTTCCTGAGGACAAGCCCATATCCGAAAATTCTCCCACTTTCGGGAACGACAAGTTTGGCGACGTGTCTTTTGGCGCAAGCAGCGCTTTCGGCAAGTCGTCGTTCGGTAGCGCGGGCGCTGGATCTGGTGGAGGAGCTTTTGGAGCCAAGGTGAATTTTGGAAGCGGCAATAACTCCAAGGAGCCATCACCTGCTTCTAACTCCTTCCCAGCCCACAATCTTTCACGACCCTCTATCAAGAAGATGGATGATGACAGTGACGATGAGGGCCACTCGTTCGCGTTCGACGAAGGTATGGCTGACGACTTGGAACCCACCACAGAAGGAGACCAGACTGATAAGCTGATGGAGGCTCTGGCCAAGAAGGACGATGTACCCCAGCCCAAGAAGGAGAAGGGGGACGAGTCTGCTCTTTTCGCTCCTTTCAGTGCTAACAAGGGTATGGGTCTCACCAGTCGTCACGCCAAGGGCAAGGAAGCCAATGTCGAGAAGGATGACGACAAGGCTGACAAGAAGGAGGACAAGAAGGAGGACAAGAAGGAGGACAAAAAGGAGGACAAAAAGGAGGACAAAAAGCCTGCTCCTTCGTTTGGATTCTCAATCGACAAGAGCAATGACTCGGCTGCAAGCGGCGACTCCAAGCCCAAGTTTGGATCCCAGGCAACTGGTGGAAATCCGTTCGCATTCGGAGCTTCGCAATCCAACCCTTTCGCTGGCAAGGGCTTTTTCGGAAGCACCGAGGGGAAAGAGGGTGAGTCCGAGCCCAAGGAAGACTCTGCTGCTTCCAACGAGCCTAAGATCACAGAGCTCTCTAGTGGAGACGACGAGGAGAAGTCCAAGGTGCCTGAATTGGCCATTGAAGACAAGCCTAATGAACTGCAGGTCAAGGACCAGTCCCAGCCCATGGAGCGTGTGTCGTCACGCGAGAAGACCCCCATCAAGGACCTCATCAAGAAGTTTGACTCGTCTTCTTCGCAGGATCTCAACAAGGAAGATCTGCAGAAGCTCAAGTCTGCATCTGGACAATCCAAGAGCACTCCTGAGGTGGCCGTCGAGGACGATGATGAGCAGGAAGAGGAGGCTATCAAGAAGCTAGACGAGGCCAGCTTTGCCAAGCACACAGATCCCAGCAAGGCCGAGAAGGCTCCTGCCACCGAGAAGGCTCCTGCCACCGAGAAGGCTCCTGCCAAATTCGACGATGACGCTAAAGAAGAGGATGCTGTTACCAAGTTGGATGAGGCCAGTTTCGCCAAGGAGTCAGCCGCAGGCTCTTCCAAGGACGCCCCCGAGGAGGCTCCCAAGGATTCAAAGACGTCTGTGAAGTTTGACGATGACTTCGAGGAGGACGAGGCGCTTCAGAGACTCAACGAGGCAAGTTTCGCCAAGGAGTCCAACGCCACTGCCGAGGGTCAGGACTCCAGCTTTGCACAGTTCGGTGAAGACGACGAGAACGACTTGGACGATGAGTTCGACGACAACTATGAGGACTATGAGGGTGAGTCTGACGAGGAGAACGTGGACGAGGAAGACGAGGAAGACGACGATTACGTCCACGTCCACCACGACCAGGACCAGGCCGAGTCAATCAACCAACCTGAGTTTGACGATGGTGCTGGAGAGGAGCACGACGAAGAGTTTGACGAGTCTATTGTCGACCCCGACCACAAGACTCCTGCTCTACCTGAGACGGCTTCAGGAGTGCCTTCCGGCTTTCAGCCTGCCAGCTCTCTTCCTGCTAGAGCTCCCATGGTGTCTACCGAGACCCAGACTGAACCGGAACCTGAACCCGAACCCGAACCCGAACCCGAACCCGAACCCTTTATGGAACCTCTGTCTGTTCCGTCTATGGAATTGTTTGAGGATTCCAACAACATGGAGACGCCCGCAACTCTCGACGCCGCTATGGAGCAGATCTACCTTCAGGTGGAATCCCAGTTCAATACACTTGCCTCGAACTTCTGTCTTCTGGACGAGTACATGAACGACCAAAACGCTTTTCAGGAGGAGGAGTACGCTCTCAGCATTACGGAGGTCGAGAAGTGGCGACTTGCAGGCGCCTATGAGCTGGCAAACGAGATTTTCGAGGATCTCGAGCAGGTGTCCCCTTACGCTGCCAAGTACGAGGGTGCCGAGGACCTCATCAGGAAGTGCAACAAGGGACTGGGTGTTCTTGAATACAAGATTGCCCGATACCAGAGTCTGCGACCCAAGAAGGAGAATGAGGAGGTTCTTCGTCAGCGAGCTCTGTCAGCTCGAGAGCAGAAGCTCAAGAACAGTCTTCGAGTCAAGACAGAGAAGATTCGATCTGAGCTGATTGACCTTGAGGCCACAGTTACCCAGATGAAGGCCCAGACCATTTTCACCAACGGAGGCTCTTACTCTACCTCCACGACTCGAATCCAGGACACCATTGCTCGAATCACGGAGAACTTCCGTGAGCGTCTGGCCAACCTGGACGCCATTGAGGCGACTGAGACTCTCGACAATCTCTCGCTTGCATCTGGAGGAGATGTCAAGGCCATTACAGCTGGCGATAGCTCTTTTGGTCCTGACGAGTCGTCTTCTTTTATCGTTCCCTCTGACACTCCCTTTGCCAACAGCTTCCGACAGCTTATGGGTGGTCGACAGATTATGTAACGTGCAATTAATTTAATGGATAGATATGTGGTTCCCATTTACCTGGTACAATAGGTTGTGTGAAAGCGCTGCAACGTATTTTCACATCTGCTTGAGACATGCAATATGCTGTACAAGTACAAGTACAAGCACAAGTAGATGGAGGGTGTGGGGAAAGCTCGTGAGTTTTTTTGGTGCTTTAGATATTCTTTCGATGGAATGTATGGAGCTATTTCATGGGAGTTTACTTGTTGTGGTCCATAGTGTGATCTGATGATTTAGACGGCTTGTAGTAGAGGAGGTTTCTTTGGTATACTCGATTCAAGAATATGAGATGTACGAGAACGCACAGCACCGATAATGTACGATACTGGAGCTCGGCTCTGACTCAGTACAGTACATTATTTGGGCTGTATTCGTACCTCGCTTACAAGACTCTAATCCCAGCTACAAGTCTCTGCAACATGTTAGTGTGCTGTGGTCGTCCTACCTCCTCCAACCAAGTGAACCTCGGCAGTCATCAATAAATGAGACTAGGGGCCATTAGATCTGGCTGTGTTGCATCGCGTCTAAAAGTGAAACCCCGTTAATGGTGAGCTAGCGCTCCTGCTTATAGTTGCCGGGGTTAAGTAATGAAAGCTACTTGTGCAATCTCATTCTGCCCATAGCTCTCATCTGAAACAGCATGACGGTCGTCTGCACCCCGCAAGCATCGGCAAAAAACGAAGTTTGGGCGGACGATCACTTCGGTGTTAAGCGGTGGAAGGCTACAAGTTACTGGGTTTGGGAAAGCGAAAGTGATTAGTAAATCGGATAATAGAGCTCTGTTAGTTTGCCGAAAGGTGGTGGGGGAGGGGTTCCGTGGAGAGTTGGAGTGGATGATCTGTGGAGGTAGTTGTTGGAGGAGCAATAGTGTGTGTTTTGCACGTACTGATCATATGTCGCGCAGTGCCTACAATTGCACGTGTATAGAGTACAGTAATCACAAGAACGCTCCGTCGCTGTGAAGGAAGACGGAGTTAGTCGTGTGTCCGTGCTTGTATAGTGCTTGACTAAGTGCAAGGTAACGGCTTCGGATAGAGCTACTTGCACCAACAGGGACAACTTCTAAAGAGATCCAGACAACGGCGTGAGGTGCCGAAGAGTGCCAGAAACCCGCCCAGTTTCACATGTGCCGTTTTGCAGGCCTTTTGCAGGCCTTTTGCATGCCTTCCCATGCTATGGTTTCTGCTCCTCGCCATTGCAACCACGGTTGGGGGTTACCCCGCATAATATTAGCATGATTACGAAGAGAGATAAGTATCATATGGAACATGTGAAGGGTTGTATGCAGGTCCGGCGGAGACTGAGGTATGACGTTTCCATTAGGCGATTCGCTTGGCGGTTGGGGGGTTAGGGGGAAGCTGCAGCGGTTACGGAAATATACCGGACGAGCACCTGTTTCTGTAATGTCGCTTTGATCTTAGTTGGGCAATCCAGCTCATCGAATACCATAGAACTTACAGACAAGATCATCACTACTTGTAGCTATGGCTAAGAGACCCGTACACTCCAAGGAAAGCTCGCGTGTGACGACATCTATCCACAACTTGCGCCTTGACCTAAAAACAGCACAAAAAGCATTCCAACGGTAAAAAATAAAACGCTTGGACGATTGGAGACTTGGTAATACAACAAACACAGGAGTCAGCATGCGTGCGACTCTTTCACCCCAATGTGTGGGGGCTGGCGTAGGACTGAGCTTATTCGTCCCAATAAGCTCTTTGGATTTGGTCCTTTGGGGTGTATGGTAAAATTCACATGGGGAAGAACACGGTGGCAGATTGAGGCCCAGGCCGTAGAGGCAGCTGGTAGAGCAGGACCAGGGCAAAGCGACGGCGCGGAATTGAGCGGGACGGTGCAGAAAGGTGCCGGATCAAGCGCAGGCCAACGGCCGCAAAAGTTCCACTAATTCCCCGGACGGTTCCAAACGATTCTGTGGGGATATATCTCAAACCGCATTAGGCTTTGTCACGTTTCTTTGTGTGGTGTCGGTTCGTCCGGGGCAAAGTGCCCACGCTTGGCTGTCTCCCGCACACCTCGGTAAAAACTATCACATGCTGCCCCTCTCGAGCAAGCATTAAATGCATATAGTCAATCTAACGACATATATATAGGTAGGGTGCGTCCCTTCGGTTTAGCTCTTCAGAATATCTTCTCTTATTCAACACAACTACACAAAAACAACAATGTCTCTCAAGGTCGACGGCTTCACTTCTTCTATCATCTTCGACGTCATCCGTGACGGTCTTAACGACCCCGCTCAGGCCAAGCAGAAGGCTGAGTCCATCAAGAAGGCCAACGCCATCATTGTCTTCAACCTCAAGAACAAGGCCGGCAAGGTTGAGTCTTGGTACCTCGACCTCAAGAACGACGGTGACGTCGGCAAGGGCAACAAGGCCCCCAAGGGTGATGCTGACATCCAGCTCTCTCTCTCCGACGAGCACTTCCAGCAGCTCGTTGAGGGCAAGGCTAACGCCCAGCGACTCTTCATGACCGGCAAGCTCAAGGTTAAGGGCAACGTCATGAAGGCTGCCGCCATTGAGGGAATCCTCAAGAACGCTCAGCAGAACCTCTAAGCGCATCATTTATTGATTAATTGATGATTACTATACTGATTTGTGAATTGTAGAATGATTGTAGAGTGGCAGGATTGTACTTGTAGAGTGACGAAATCGTCTTGATCTGATCCAACCTGTAACCTTTGTGTCGCCTACCTACTCGGTAAATATGTCTCGTGATGAGTAATGCCTCTTGTATATATAACGGGGTGGATGCCCATGATCTGTTCCCTAAGTGTTACTACGGTTAATCACCCCCGTAACTATGGGCACGATTGCTACCCCGTGTGTACCGCTCATCCTGCTGAACCTCGGCAGAGTATCGTCTCTCCTGTCTTGTCTTGAGCGCAAGCTCACCCTCAAAAGTCAATTGACGCCACTCCACAGCGTGCCCCAACAGGGCATCATAGCAGTTGGAATGGAGGCAAAAGGAGACAAAGGGGTCCGTTTTCCGTAGCAAAAAATGGGCTCGCTCTCCTTACCCTTTTTTCGTCCCTTCAACCTCGAAAAAAACGTCTCTACCTCCCCCTATCTGACTGTGGACAATATGCGAGCCCCCCACATGATGTGATGGATCTCAACAAGCTTCGTTCAGACCCTTATCTTTCCGAGTAACTTAGCTGTGGTCGTGCGGACCAAAAAAAAGCGTGTCGGGGCCTACAAGTAGTCAATCGAGACCAATTGGACTGTTCAACGCAGGCTAGAGACGTATTTGGCACACCTGGAGCATCGTTCGACACCTCCATCGCCCCTGTGTGCCCCATATTGGAGTTCCGTGCATTCCCTCTTGCATACTGCAGTGAAAATGCACCTCGTCAGATCCTCTATGATTGGCTCATAGTCGGGGGTTCTGGAATTTAAGGCGCAACTATTGAATCGATATTAGAGAAGAGAACTGGAAGAGTCGCAAAGAGGAATAAATCGGACTGCTATGATGTCACATTGCATGACCAGTCCGGTGCATTATGTTAGTTAATTACATATTGGAGATGTGCGACGATACCAGCGTATACAGTGATACGGTGATGAATGCGTCGTATTCGTTCAGGTGGAGCTGATGACCCAGTCGGCTTTGTAAGGCTCCTTCACGTGACAGAAGCGGTTGGTGAGGCATCTCTCAAGAGGTTCTTGGTGTGTTGGTGAGACCTCCAGGAAATCCATGCTTTGTCATCAGATCAAAAGTACACCAGACCGTTCAAGAAGTCATTGTAGAACTGTAGCGTGTACTCAGAGGACTCAGCTAAATCAACAGACGACTAATACAGCCCTTCTAGACCAGTACAGTCCTTCCGCCCCCTCCTATGCCACCCTGCTGAGCAAATCACTCAGTCCAGCATGCACCTTGACGTAGAACTCGTCGTCCTTGGTCATGTTCGCCAGATTCTTGGGTTTGGTGAACGCCTCCCTTCGGAAAGAATCGGCCCAGTCACTCTTGTCCTTCATCTCCTGGTTCTTGGCCACCTGCGCCTTGATCCACCCTCCCATGCTTTCGAATCTCTCGGTGATGGGGATCCAGTTGTCCATCAGACTCTTCTCTTCACCGAGACACAGAAACCCGTACTTGCGGATTCCGCCACGTGACTCGTTGTCGTTCACCTTGAACACATAGCCGATCGTGGCTCCTGACGAATCTCCAAACATGAGAGGAGTATCGGAAAAGGTGGTTTCGCTACTGAGTAGCTTGAGACACGCCTTTCGAACCTTGGAGTAGTCATCCTCCCCCACCGCACATTGAGACGACACAAACGTGTCTTTGCCAATCTTGGATCGAAGGGTCGTGGCGTCATTCGAAAGCACCAGGTGGCAATTGGGGCATGTCGAGCATATGTTGGGTGTGGTCTCCTCCGTCTTTTGACAACACAATATCGAAGTGGGGCCATGCATGTCGCAGAAATGCGCGAAACAGAGCTGGTTAGTGGATCAAAGCGTTCGTGGTGTTTGCTGGGTGAGCTGGTGGTCTCTCTATACTCACTAAGAGTGCCATGATTCGTGGCAAAAAGGTGTATGTGGGTACGTTATTGAGAGATGTTCTCTGCACCTTTGCCCCAGATTAAGAACTTTATCACAGAGCGTTGCAGCTAAAAAAAAATTGAGCAAAAAAACTAGCGATGCCCGGTTTCGATCCGGGGACATCAGGGTTATGAGCCCTGCGCGCTTCCGCTGCGCCACATCGCTGGGACGTTAAAAAACTGGGTTTTTGGATCTTCCTGATCTGGTTTCCACGTCACGTGACCGGCTTACTAGGTATATAGCTATATTGCATCTTTAGAATAAAAAAAAAACGCGATATTTGATTGTTGGTTTAGACACTTAGAGAAGTGATAGACGACAAACGAGTAAGGAACACGAGTAAATCAACTATTCTGTATCCGATAGACTGGTTTATTTTGGTACTTTCTGTGTTTTGAGTGATCGTCGCCGCTCTGTTGTGATATCTGAACTGGGCACACATAGGTTGGCAGCATAGGATGAAACGGTGTGGTGCGGTGCTTGGAATATAATATCAGCTGACCCCCGCTAATTTTCAACTACAAGCACTTGTACAATCATTTAGACGACCTTACACCCATTTCGTCTAGAATTCGAATTTAATCACCATTTATATATATATACCCGCCGCTTTAAAGGGACAGAATGGTCATAGTTTCATCCCAGGAAGCTACTAATATGCCGACCCCGTCAGGAGAGACCTTTACCTTTGTAATGAGTCCACCATGCTTCGCGATCGGGCCGAGATACGTACATTTGATTGCATCCCATACAACCACCTCTCCTGTATCGTGGCCACAGAACATGAGTCTGCCCGAGAGAGATGTAGACACGGAACTTACCGGGGACATGATATCTGGGGCACTATAGGTGTTCATCTGGCAGTCTGTTCTCATGTCAAACAGTCTTGCTTTAGAGTCTTCGCTTCCTGAGATGACTGCGTTTCCATCGGGAAAGAAGGCCACTGAGGTAACGTCTCGACCGTGACCGTGGAAGGTCTGGACACATTTGGCGATCCGAGTGTCCCAGATTTTGACGGTTTTGTCATTTGAAGCCGAGGCCACAATCTGCACTTGCGAGGGGTGTTTTGCCACAGATAGCACGTCTCCCAAATGGTCATAGAGAGTCGAAACTCGCCGACCTGAATTCACATCCCAGATGCCACATGTCATATCGCCTGAACAAGAGAGGATCTGTTGGTCTGACAGGAACAGCAAGTCGGACACATATGCAGAGTGACCTTTAAACACCGCCATGGGGTCACTTTTGGTCAGACCCCCATTTTTGGAGGGCGCTCCTGAGCCATAGGGCACGGAAGGGTCGGACTGATTGGGCGAATTCATCATTGAGTGGATGGAGATTTTGTTATCAAGGCCCCCAGAAGCCAGGTAGCCACACGAGGGAGGTAATGCACACGAGAGAACGTAACAGGTCGGAAGCAGGAAGGCTCTGGTCTTGAGAGACGTGTAAGCGTCCCACATGAGAGCCAGGCCGTCCATTCCTACACTCACCACGTACTGCGAGTTGGAGGCCCAGTCGCAGCTCATGACCTTGCCTCTGTGTGCCTTTAGACGGTGGCGCATCTGGAGGGGCGTCGAACTGAGAGGACGGAGGTCTGTGGCCAGACTTGGTAGGGTGGTACCATTCATGAACTGACTTCTGCGTTCCACGATGCTTTCTCGCATGGTGGTACATTTGTCCTTGAGTAACGACAAACGCTCATCGAGGTCTTCGAATGTGGGGGAGGGAGGAGTGTCTGGTCGAGGATTATCGGTCATGTCTAGCGCGTGAAGGAGTTCAAGTGTGCCACCATTTTTCGTGTGGGGATTGCCTCCTGCAAATACCAAGGCATCTCTGCCACATTGATTCCCCGTTACAGAAGAGTGCAGGTTTGGTGCATGAGCTCTGCGGAGTTGATGCGGAGAAAGGTAACTTGTATATATAACAGGGGAGGCTAGGAGGTGCCACAAAACTGGATACCAAATAAGATTGGCTATCAGCACTTTTAGGGGAGTCTCAATCGCTACCAAAGTGTGGCTGGTGTATCATGTTGTAACAGACTCTTTCGTCTGACCAGTTCCAAACACTGATGAGGTCATAATTACCGCATTAGGACAAAAGGGCCCAGAGTTCCAATAGGGACCGGTCTATGGAGCCACTTTCTGAAACGGCTTCTCATCAGCAGCAAAGAAGAGACTTGCAATTGACGATCTTCGCTCTAGCTATATAGTGTTAGACCCCCCAGGTAAATAAGGATACAGTACTGACGAGATGTATACATGCGCTTGTCGCTGATACTGAATCTAAAAATGCTTATATGAAAAGTTCCGGAGGCGGTGATTTCAGATGGCACTAATCAGTGGCTCATTGGCCCAGTGGAATTCCCGCACCCTACCATAGGACCCACCTTCGATCTAGTCCAAGGCTGATTATGCATCTAAAAGTTCCCGCATATCCGACTTGTAGATCCCCATGGCTCTCTTCACGATCACAACGTTGCAAGGGGTGGAGGTAGCCGAGGTGGAGTAGATTCGACGAGACGCCCACAAGAAAGACACGTCTGACAGCGACAATTCGAACCAACTCCACGAAATCCGATCTGAACAGCTATCGGGTCCTCTTCAACTTTTTCAGCAACTCCTCCACCAACTTTATCTTGTCGATGTAACACTAGCAAATTGCACACTGAAAAAAAAGAAAGCTATTCTGCAGCCCTCAAGCGCTGTGGAGCTACAATTAGAACAGCTGTGAGTGTCTTGTCGTTCGACGGAGGTGCCAGAAGTCGATCCAGATTCCACGGAATGGTACAAGCAGTCCAAGATAAGCTAGCCGAGTAAACAAGACTAAAGCAACGTGCAAAGAATCACGTCTACTTGTAGAGGTGCACAAGCTCTTGGCAGCTAAAAGTAGCGGGCAAATGTAACCCATTGGTCGACCCTGGTTCCTGAGCATATGGCCTTGCTCACCTTGCACACCTTAATTCACATCGACAGGCTAAGAATGAGCCTATGTCTATTGTGATCGTCAGTGCCTGATAATTAGCTACAGTACGTGTAGTGTCACGATCTGGAGGAGTCTATACACACCACAATCTTCACCCTCCAAGGTGCAACGTTCTCAAAGGGACATTTGATTTACTACACTAAAAGATAACATCCCAATTTGCAAACAAAAAAACAACAACCCTATCGCTACCGTGCTGCCGTATTCCCTCTCCCGGCGCCTATCAAGCTCGGTTGATCTTTTCAGTTCTTTGTTGTGTGAAAAATCAAGGGTCTAATGATGCTAGAATAAGAAAAGTTGCCTTATATAGAGTGCGTGGGTGAGACAGCTCCAGGGTATCGTTGCTCATCTTCTTCTCCTTGAGCACCACCACTGAGCACGACATGTGGCAAGATCTTGTCCAAATGACACCAGGTGTTGAGAGGCATTCGGTACATGGTTAGCTTCTCCGTCAGCTCCCGCAGATACTGGTACGTCCAGTCGTGTTTTTGGCCGTTCAGGACTCCAAGCACATGGAACGAGTTGGACGAGTCTCCCAGAGTCACCTTGGAGTAGCTCCTGTTGTTGGTGTCGACAAACATTTGCCCAGAGATGACAGGAGTGCGCGTGTCCAGCAGCGGCATGAGAGAAAAGTCGCGTCGGTAAGACAGATCCAGCGTGGTCTTTCCGATCGGCTCAAACTGAGTAGACTCATTCATGGCCCATTCGACCAGTTGGTTTCGATACAGCAAAAAGAAGCGGTTCTCGACTATGACGGGGTGGTGCTGGTGTTGGGGATGGGTGGGACCATGGGGGGATATCGTGGAACAAAGACGGAACGTCTTACTGTTGGCCCAGTCGACCCAGAAGAAGTCGTTGCGCTTCAAAATGGGGTCCTCCAGCGAGTTGGATATGCAAATGAAGGTCTCGTGTCCGTACACAAAGACGCGGGCGGTTTCCGAACACGGCATGTGTATGCGAATGGACTGAGACTTGATGTTATTGCGGCGACCAGGCCCAATGCATTTTTGTCGTAACAACTCATACTCCTCGCACACGCCGCTACTGGAGTCAGGAGTAGAGCCCGCACTACTGCTGCCTGAGTGGCCCAAGCGATGCCATTCTGTTTCAGGCGACATTCCTGGCCCCAGGTTGGTGGAGCGTAACCGGAGCAGAGCAGTGAGGTATCCGTCGTACATGGCCTTGGACACGTGGAAGCGGCGAATGATACGGTTGCCCTCCTGTATATTTCTAACTACTCTCCAGAACCAGGTTTTGCGGGCGTAATTGAGTTCCTGAACACCGTCTACAGGAGGGGTGTAGGCGTTGGATGCATAGTCGCCATAGGTTTGTGGATAGATGGGGAAGTTGTGGGTGAAGACAATCTGGCGGCGGAAGCACAGCTTGGTTTCGTACTCGTCCGATATTGCTCTGGATATCGACAGCGTTCCATCCGGGAACATGTCGGCATATAGGGTCGCTTCGGGCGACAGGTTGTGGTTGATGGTTTGGATCGGCTCGGGCTCTTCGGCGTACTCTATATACGGCAGGGAGGCCAGTCCGTCTGTCGGCGAGGTCAGATCGAGCGCGTCATGGTAACCGCGGTGGTTCTGGTCGAGTTGGTGATGGTGTTGTGCATGTCCATGCATGGCGTCTCTACGTCGCAGTTCGACCATGGCTAGAGACAGCCATTCTGCGGCGCTGGACGGGTCGGCGGGTTGCATCCATGGTGCGCACAGAGCTCGGGCGGCGGCGAGAGCGTGGGTGCTGTTGTCTACGGCTTCTCGTAGACACAGGCAGGAGTTTCGCAGGTTTTGAAGATCTTCAACGGAGGTAAAGGCGAGAATCACGGCTATGGTTTCCGGAGGCAGGCTGAGCAGGGACATGCCCAGGGGAGAGAATGCGGACGTGGTTTTGTTGGAGGGGGGGGGCTGTCTGACGTTTGATGGAGTAAAAAGGCAGCCGCTGGAAACTGGCTCAGTGGATAGTCTAGCCAGTTTTAGATATGCAAAAACTTTGAATTATTTAACGGCGGCAGGTGCTCTAGATTTTAAAAAAGAGACGACGAGCGAAACGAGGGTTCGGCGGTCTCCGACAGTTGCTGTGAAGCTTATGTTCTCCGTGGACGCGTGGCCCGCGGGGGATCTGAGTGCGTTCATCATGTATTCGTCTTTCTTGTACCCATCCCGCTTCTCTCCACAGCTCCCACATCTCATCAGGCTAGTGTCTAGACTCGGTGCTAGCCATTGTTGGACCGTACCCCAGGGTTGCAATCAAGATGCGGCGTCCGACCGGGCCTGTTATTAGTCTTTACCGTTACCTTTATTAATACCAACGGAGACGCCACCTTGGGTACGCTGATCTTGTCTTAGAAAGGGGTTCTCCAGCAAGTGGGGTACTCGTAGGGTACAGCCATTGCTACCAGTATATACTGGTACCGTTCCACCCGTCTCAAACACTGTATTCGTCCTCAAACACAGGAGTGCATATTATACTGTACAAGTTTGTACGGTAGACCAGGGTCCATGACACCCCTTGATCAGCTGCAAACGTTGAGCCTACCCTGGCTACAGTAAGCCATAGGGCAAGCAATAGGGGGCTCATATTAATAATATCAGGCCAGAGTCACGTGACCAGATAACGTTTCAACACAATAGGCTGCTGCTATTCCCGCGATAATGCACTCATCCTTCACATCATAGCTCTTCTAAAACGGCTCTGTTTACCATGCGCGATATACACGTGCCTAACCTGTCATCAGACCAGTCGATAACTACACACATCTTAAAGTGGTGTATTCTATAATGGTCAAAAACAGGATTGTACAAGTTCTGTAACACCGCTCCATCACTCTCCATCACCTGACACTTTCAGCTGTCGTATTTTTCCCTCAGTCCCTCGCTACGCTCGTACACGTCGTATTGCATGGCCGTAAGTCGTCCCAAACTCAGCCCCAAACTCTGGACCGTCGCTTATCTCGTTCTAGGTGGTCGCAGAGTTTGCAGCCGGTGCATGATTGAGGCAGACTAGGCGCACAGGGAGATGTAATTAAAAACTCATCTGATCAAAACAAGGGTTTATATCGCGAGAGTGGTCCACAGCTGCCAAATCCCACACTCGCTACTACACTTGCTTTTCACTTCACTTCGCTTCATTCGCTAACTCACACTAATTTACACCAATGCAAATCTCCCTTACACAACAAGGACTGGTGCTACAGTCTTCAGCAGACAATAACAACACGAGATATTTGCTTGATTTCGCTTCCAAATCTCTCACCCAGCTTGCAAACGACACAGACAGCTCCGATGACCCGGAAACAGCCCAGATCGACCCCGAAAACCCGTCGCTAGAGTGTCTGGGCATCTTTGGAATCTTTCCGATCGATGTCCACGCTCTGGCAGTCATAACCAAACAGGACCAGGTTGCTACGCTGCAAAACAGCCCGATCTACAAAATCACCGGAGCTCTGCTCATCCCTCTTTCCTACCAGCGCGCCAGAGCTGTTTTCGAAGCCTCAGACAAGAAACGGACCGATTCTCCAGCCGAACCAAGACGTTCCACCGAATCAGACGAATCCGGAGATTCTTCAGTTTCTACAGATACCGGGGTTTCCGAAAACGGCAGCACAGACTCTTTTCCTGAGTATCCCGAGTCTCCCTCGACCCTCAAGTTTGTCAGAGAGTGCCAAAAGTTCCTGTCTTCCGGTGCTTTCTTCTACTCGCCTTCCCTCAACCTCCACCAGTCTCTCAAACAGGGTCTTCTTGCAAGGGACGCAAACAGCTCGTCGTACTACCTCAACTACAACAGAAACAGGCTGTTTGTAGACACGGAGTTTGAGCTCAAAATCATCCAGGGCCACGTTGGACAAGTAAAGTCCGAATCAGACAATGTTTCGGTGGTGTTGATTTCTCGAAGATCCAGACATCGGATTGGAGCCCGGTATCTGCGACGAGGTATTGACGATGATGCCAACTGCGCCAACTGGGTGGAAACCGAACAGCTTCTGGTCACCTCCAAGTACATTCTTTCCTACGTCATTGTGCGTGGTTCTTTGCCTGTTTTCTTCCAGCAGAGTCCCTACAAGCTGAAACCCACCCCTCGAGTTCTCAGAGGCGCCGAGGCCACTCAGAAGGTCTTCAACACTCATTTTGACCGCATTGAGAACCACTATGGGTCCATTACAGCCGTCAATCTTGTGGAAGCTTCTCCTACCTCCAACGAGTTCCAGGTGGGCAATCTGTACAAGAAACTGTGCGAGCAGAACAACAAGACGCTGGAGTGGTTTGATTTCCACCACGCTTGCAAGGGTATGAAGTTTGAGCGTGTTTGCGAGCTGTTTGACAGTGAGACGGTCCAGGCTGGAGTCGACAACTTTCTCTGGGAGGGTCTGAACCTGCAAACCGGCGAACCCACTTCCGTGGCGCAGTCTGGAGTCTTCCGCGTCAACTGCATCGATTGCCTGGATAGAACCAACGTCGTCCAGACCGAAATTGCCAAACGAGTTCTGGAGCAGCAGCTGGAAGAGCTCAATCTGGAAGACGACAAGGACATTGTGTCTTCTGCCTACTACCACATGTGGGCCGATAACGGCGACGCCATTTCGCGGCAGTACTCCAACACCAACGCTCTCAAGGGCGAGTTCACGCGAAACCGAAAGCGAGACTTCAAGGGAGTCGTTACCGATGTGGGGCTCACTCTCACGCGATTCTACTCCGGCATGGTGTCTGATTTCTTCCGTCAGGCTCTGTTTGACTTTCTTGTTGGCAATGTTGACGAGAGAGTGTTTGGCGAGTTTGACGAGACTTGTGCCAGCTCTGATCCCCGCATGTACTCCCAGTCGGCTATTGAGGTGGCTTCGGAGATTTGCCAGGACGACGTCATTTGCGGCTGGTGGCTCGAGTCACTGCAAAACAGCTCCAATAAGTACATTGTGCTTCTCACAGACACGTCCATCTACGTGTGCCAGTTTGATTTCATGACCGAGCGTGTGAGCGACTTTGAGAAGGTGGACGTCAACACCATTTCCAGCGTGCAGTTTCTGGGCTCCTCGGGCTCGCAGGTGGTCATCTCCTCGACTGAGAAGCAGTTTCGACTGAGGAACCCGACCTACAGTGAACAGATGGGAGACAAGCTGCGAGCGTACTGTGCGGAGCGAGACATTGAGGTTCTTGATGGCGATGAGGAGTCCACTTCTTTTGTGTCGAGAATGGAGCGACGTCTGAAGCGGCTCATATGGGCCTGAGTGTTTGTCATTCAAGCCTGAGTATTTATATTAACGATTAACGATTAATGACCTATGTCAGAGTGTAGGGTAAGTAGTGTCTCAAGTAATGCCCTGAGTAAATGGCAAGACTGTCAAGTAAAGTGGAACATTATGGAAAAAAAGGACAATCAGATTATGCCGGTGTTTTATGTGCTCATAAAATTAGCAAAAAGAACGGGGAAAATATCACCGTGTTTCTCGAGTCTTGATAAATGCTGCAAGTATGGCCACAACATGATTGTATCCATTTATTACCCCGTTCTTCTCATCCCTCCAACCATGCTCAAATATACTGAGAGCGTGCTACGATACACTCAGGAGGGTAACCTCCCATTCAGACCGGGTAAACAGGGACCCAACATATGTCATGCACAGATAGCAAAAAAATTGTGCATAGAGTTTGGGTCCCAAAGGTATATAAGCCGCTGCTCACCCACACCCAGTTTTCTTCTGTAAGTGACGTATTCCATAGGATCATTTCTATAGGACATGTCTCTCATGACTTCTTAAAAGAAGCCACTCATTCAAACTTGGTTGATGAGATAGAACCTGCAAACCCCAGAGTGAGAACCCATTTGTTTGACTGCTTGTCCTTGTGACTCAGTCATCTTATTATTCCCGGCGCGCAAGCGTTCAAGGAGCGATGATCTTGTCCCTTTGTTTGAGCCTCTCCGGAGGAGTGACTTAGGGTGGGTTTGTATGGCAGTCTGACAAGTCTTTGAGAGATCTTTTTCGTCGTTACTGTGAGCACCTTTGAGGATGTCCATGGTACGTCACTTATTTACCGTATTTAGCAAGGCATTTTTGAACAGATAGACATCGACGTATTTGTACTGAAAATAACGGGTATACCAGTAGGTCACAATGGAACGTGCTCAAAAGATTCTTCTGACCACGCAACTCACCACGGCTGGAGGAATAAACGACCTAGAAGAACGGGGAGTTCACAGGTAGACGTGGTTTGAGGAGAACTCAACCGTATATCTCCTGATTCGATATGATGAAAATTGGACATTCTGGAAGCTGCTGTATGGCGACTATCCTGGCAGCAGGTGTTTGGCACATTTGAAGGCAGACGATGACATGTTTTACTTGATATTGATTACAGAGCGCTCTGTATATCAGCAGCAGAGCATGGACGGAGTAGACAACACACACATCAGAACGATGCCATAAGTATAACGGAATATATTGTAGTAGCTATGGTCAAGACTTTCGAACATACCGTCTTTTAACCTCATCAGAGCTTGATGGCTGAGATCTTCAACTGTGGCTACTAAGACCGGTGTCTACAGACTAGCCAAGGCAACACGTATCCGAGACATCGTGACATGCTAGGAATACACCTTCTAGTGATGATGCAGTGGTGCTTTCAGTACTATGAAGAAAGACGTACAGTTGTCCAGACCAATCCAGTGGTCATCTACTTTTAGAGGTATTATGATAGACTGTTTTAAACATGATATCCTCCTTAATGAGCAGTCCAAGCTGAAGAGCCGACTCCAGAAGCCCCTCCAACCCTTCCAAAATGGTAGCTAGGACTGCAGACAACTACAAACAGTCGACTCTCTGTTCTATTGACGTAAAGTACATTGTCCTCATGTGCTCGTCTTCTCAGAGTTCACCAAATCTACACTGCCTATCTTTGTTTCATCTGGAACGTATTGACCACGCCCACCATCTCAATATACAATCAGTTAATTAAATAAATGCGCCATACTTCTGGTTTGAATGCCCCCCAGCAAGCCCGCGACACGGACTCACCTATAAAGTGGGCTTCTTCCAGTAATACTGCTTGTGGACCTTTCTGCAGGACCGCACGCCGGCCCCGCCCTTGGTCTCGTTGACCAGCTTGACTCGATCCTGGTCCGAGTCTCGCTCGGGCACGTAGTAGTACTCCTCCTCCAGCGGCTTGCCGGACGCGTCCTTGCCCTCTCGGTGGATGATGCCCACGCAGTCAATGTCGCGCAGAATCTGCTGCAGCTGCGTCTTGGGCACCATGGAGATTTTGGGCGACACGGCCATGACCGTCTGCAGAGGCGTGCACGAGAGTCGCGAGAAGGCCAGGTGGTTGCACACGAGGTTGCGGATCGCCTTGAGATCGATCTGGGACGGCGACAGCGGGATCTCGGGTGAGGGGCTCTTGGCCTTTCGTTTGGGCGTGGATGCGGTGGGTGTGGAGGATGCCTTGGGGGTACCGGTAGTCTTGGGGGTACCGACAGGCTTGGGAGTGGACTTGGGGGTAGCCTTGGACAGTTGAGGAACGGGGGTGGTTTCTCGAGTGGAGGGTTCCTTGAGAGACTCAGCAAGCTTCTCCACAGGTTTGGTGGTAGCGATAGGCTTGGCAGTAGCGACAGGCTTCTCCACAGGCTTGGCAGCGGGCTCCTCAGCAGGCTTCTCAGTCTTCTCAGTCTTCTTGGCCTCAACAGGCTTAGCCTCGACAGCAGCCTTGGTAGGCTCCTCGACGGGCTTGACAGCCTCGACAACCTTCTCAGCAGGCTTGACCTCAATCTTCTTGGTCTCGACAGCTGCCTTCTCCTCCACCTTCTCAACCTTCTCCTCCTTCTGCAACATCTGGGGCTTCTCGAGCCGTCCGGCCGGTCTGGAAACCTGCCGAACCACGCTCTGGCGAGCCACGGGCTTCATCACCTTGACGGTTTTGAACACGGGCTTGTTGTTGGGCTTGCCAGAACGTTTGAGGGTGGAACCAGAAGCAGGGGAAGCCGAGACGGTGGCAGGAGTCACAGCAACGTTCTCCTTGTCAACAGCAGGTGTGGAGGGAGAAGCCGATTTGAAAGCGGCAGGCTTGGCCTTAACCTCCTCAACCACCTTCAGCTTCTTGTGAATATGGGCATCGTTTTGCTCGACGGTGGTAACCTTGTCAACAATGACACTCTGGTTCAGCTTGTTATCCGAGGTGTGCTTCAACGGAACCAGCTCCTCATCGTCGGTCTCGTCGGTGGTCATTTCCGCGTCCTCATCGGCCACCTCCTCGCCTTCATCTGACAGACGAATCATGAACCGCTCGCCTCGAACGTCGACGAGAATCTCGGAGGCATCGACCTCCATTCGGTCGTTCTTGAACAGGAACGTTCCGAACGATGACGTCGCCGACTTGGTGCTGGTCTCGTTTTCCTGGCCGTCCTTAGTCTCGGAAGACGGCTCGAAAATGTCGCCGTACTTGACCTTGGCCTCCTCGAGCAGCGCCACGTTGTCGGCGGTTCGAAACACGCGTCCGGCGCTCATGACGCGGCAGCCGTTCCAGCCCGAGCACGCGATGGCAATCACGTGGCGGTCGAGATCGTACCAAGTGGTCACGTGGCGCCGCGAGATCTGGCGGTTGCTCCTGCTCAGCACCACCTGCGACTGCAGCGACGACCGGCCAATGGCGACAGGAGGGTAGAACTCGCCCATGATGGCAAGCAGCTCCTCGGCAGATGGTTTGGTCATCAGGTCGCGGTTGGTGTGCACGCGTTTCTCCATGATGAGCTGGTTGACGCGGTTGGCCGACGGTCGAGTGAGCGACACGATGGGCAGCGAACACAGAGCGGTGCGGGGTTCTCGCGTCAGCATGGACTGGAGTTCGAGCTTGGGCTCGGCAGAAGACACATTGTTGATCGCCTCATTGTCAGACGAGTAGTCACAAGCCCTGGGACACGGAGAAGACGGAGGAGGGCTTCGGGTGTCTCTGGAGGAGGGAGAACTGCTGGTGGTGTTTGTGTCGTTTGAGGAGGCAAAGGCCACCACGTGGCTTCGCTTGACGGGAGAAGACGACATGATGCCGGGCACAAGAACGTCGTCACTCTCGTCTCGGTAGACATGGGTGATTCCGGTGGTTTCGCCGGCCACAAACTTGCCCATGGCCGGAAACGCGGGCAGCAGTTTCTTGAGGGGGCTGGAGGGGATGTCCCGCGATGGCATGGCTCGTGTAGTGGGAGACCGTGACATTGTGCGTGTGCGTGTAGTTGGTCGCTTTGGTTGATGTTGTGATGTTCAAGAAGAGAGGAGCACGCGTGGGGTTTAAGAGAGTGTGGGTTTGGGTAGAACACAACTCGCAAAACGTGAGTTGCGTATATGTATGGTTGAGAAGACGTGACTGACAAAATGCGCGCGCGTCAACTGTAAGTAAGTGCTATTTGGAGGGTGCACCCGTATAGCTCCACCGGAAACCGCAATTGCAAAAGTAATATACACAAGTAGGTTGTTTTTTTTTGCCCGGTTTACTACGATATTTGTTTTCAAGTTCTTTTTCGGACCAAAACCCGCTCTTCTGGACTAGACCCCTTTTAGCAAAAAGCATAGTTACGTGTAACGTGTATTTTACGCGTAAGCCCTGAATGTAGTCGAAAAATGAACGTTTTAGCACCAATGACGTGATGCCAAGCATTCTATAACGTCCCGAATGGCTCAGTGTATTGTTTGTGAATCACGTGACCATTTATTCGGCCATTTACCACGTGCCCAGTCTCTAAACTCCCGTTTCGCGTCGCACATTACTTGTCCGCATGCATATAAAATGAGTTCGCGATTTGAGGGTGTCATCTGGAACAATGGAATAGAGTTTAGGGCTGTCCCAATATGGATTTTTGGGCTAGGGTCAGGTTGGACGTTGGGAGTCGGATTAAGCTTTTCGCAAGTTGAGAGGTCACATGACTCTGCATCCCGATTGGGAAAAGACAGTCCCCCAGCTCTGCTCCCAAGCTCTTTGAAAATTGATTCCTACAACTTTTTCCTACATACACGACGACACTAAGCCAAAATGACCAGTGAGTGCTGACGGAATATTGAGGTGATGGCGAGCGATAAATGGAGGATCTGGCGAATAACGACGACAAAAAATTGCGACTCATAACATGCGACGTGTGAGCGGGTTACGAGAAGGACCTGGTGGTCATCATAGACCTAGAGAGGTGGCATATGGGTGGCGTAATGATGTGATTGTGGCGGGTGTGATGGGCGTGACGGATGTATGTCGGCTGGCTTTGGTTGCTTGTTTTATTTCAGGCGATTTGAGCTGTCCAGTATGTCATGATCAATCCAAGAACTTGCCACTTTGACCTTAGACACCTCCGCCACCTTTCTGTGACTCCACCACCTTTCTCTGTCTCTTGTGAACATGTGGCGACAACACTAGCAGCATTTGTTTCTGTGTTTGTGTTTTGCGTCTGTGTTTTGTCGGTTTCTGAGTCTGTTATTTGCCACTCCGTTTCCTCATCGACTTTGAAAACTCCAAACTTGAAACAATACTAACTCTTAGAGGGTACCACTTCGTTCGGTAAGAAGCACACCAAGTCCCACACTCTCTGCACTCGATGTGGTAAGCGATCTTTCCATTGCCAGAAGAAGACCTGCGCCTCTTGCGGATACCCCTCTGCCAAGATCCGATCCTACAACTGGGGTCAGAAGGCCAAGCGACGACACACCACCGGAACCGGCCGAATGCGATCTCTCAAGCTCGTTGACCGAAAGTTCCGAAACGGCTTCGGCAACAAGGCTTCCGAGTAAGTTGACCAATAGGTTGATAAAAAATTAATGTATTGTACATGTGGATAGAACGATGAGCAAAACAAAAAGAGCGTAGCGAAAAGCAGTGTGCGCTCGAGGGTTGGACGTACTTGTAGTGATGAGTGAAGTGATGAGTGAGGTGTGCTCAGCTAGAATTGAATGTATACCAGGATGACTCCGAACAAATGAAGATGGTTATCAATATAAAGACGATAGTGCTGACAAACGATGACAAACCGATGACAAACCGAGATAGACTTATGTCTACTCAAACCATTGTTATCAGACTGGAATGGAGTCACTGACGTCAATATGATGCCTTCTGTGTTGTGATATCATGCACTTGTTTTATGATGATATCGTGGCAGATGGGCTCTAGAGATTATAAGGCTCCCGAATGCCCCACTTAGAGGCTAGTCCCGTGGCATGTGCTGAGCTGTTCGATGGAGTAGCTGAGTGTGCCAGACTCATTCTCTGCCAATTTATACCGGTGGCTACTATGTCATGTCTTGTGGTCACACGAGCACATTGGACTGCGCAAGACTGTATTCATGTTGATGTAATGAGTACAGTCCGATAGGTTGCATCTGAGACGAAAATACCGATCAAGATAAAGAGTAGTTTGATATTCATGTTCGTACCGTACTTCTTTACCCTACTTGTACCCTGAGCCCTTCAGTAAGAGGCTTCACTGAGACTAATCAGTATACTGTGATCACCGTCAACGTGAGTGTCTCCAAAAGATTGCACTTTGCCGATGAAAACGGATGATATGGTATTGTTCGATTCAGCAGAGAGCACTAAGTAAAATGGTTCTTTTATGTCACCTCATCATCTCTGGAGGTCTACCACAAGCCCTGCTTTCACCGACACGCCCGAACGGCCAACCCATCTGCCTCCCTGTTTCCTTCGCAGTCACTATGAGCGGGGACCTTGGTTATCCCTATCACGTTCTGACATACCGATCGCTCTCTGAGCTCCAGGATCGCCTTGACCAAATCCTGATTGGCCACGGCAGTTTTCTTCCAGGTCTTCCAGCCGTTCTTCTCCCATGACAAATGCCATTTGGTGAGGCAATTGATGGCGTAGGCCGAGTCGCTGTAGATCTCGTAGTAGCATCCGTCGTTCAGGGACTCGATGATCTCATAGGCCTTCATGATAGCGGCCAA
The DNA here is from genome assembly GCA_900519085.1 of Yarrowia deformans. Taxonomy (NCBI): domain Eukaryota; kingdom Fungi; phylum Ascomycota; class Dipodascomycetes; order Dipodascales; genus Yarrowia; species Yarrowia deformans. Next base: position 767,464 of record ULGY01000004.1, on the reverse strand, counting down.
TTCGGCTCTCTGGTTGGTTTGAAGACCGGACCGAAGACGTTGAGAGGTGTTCCAGGGGTTGCTGGAACCGAAATAAACCCCGAACCCGGCTTTGGCGTCATCCTTGCCGTTGTTCACACACGCTCCGTCAACATACACCTGGTAGATGGTGTCTCCGTCTTCATCCACGTATTGGAGATCTTCACGAGCATAGTAGCTACTCTCGTCATAGGACTCGAACACCTCGTCTTGCGCAAACGGTTCGCAGTACTTCCCATCGGAGCGTTGGTAGGCAAATTCGCGGCAGTTGTAGATTCCATCCTCGTACTCCCAAAACTGGGCGTTTTCCTCGTCTTCGTCACTGTCGCTGGACTCGTCCAAATACTCCTGAGCATCGTCGTAGTGATTGAAACCTTTCCATTCGGCATACGAGTAGCCCAGAATCTCGGCTCGAGCGTCTTCCAGGTGGACGTAGATGCCTGGGTGGTACCCGTTTCGAACGGCGTAGTAGTTTTTCATGGATGTCGATGAAGGACAGGTACCTTTGACGACAAAAGACACCTTTCAGCTACAGTGAGACTGAAACTGAAACAGGGGTATTGTACCTCGACGACTTCAGATAGGATGGTAGATCTGCTCTAAGGTTGTTTGTAGCTGTCAGAAAGGAAGCTAACGTTAAGGTGTTAGGTTGGACTGGGGATGGTCAGGAATGAGTTTGTCTGTTTTTATAGTAGACTACTTGTATCTCTGAGGGCCCTGATTCCCCCCTTTTGGTCATGTGACCGGTGGACGATGTGGTCCAACTGATAAGGGTAACGACCACTGGTTGATCCTGAGTATTGAATGTGGTCCTTTTACTGTGAACCGATCGCCATTGAGAGCCCTTTGCCTGTGCGTCCATTTTTGTGACGCATTTCGTCCGTCCACCCCCCCC